>CM053619.1:33855561-33923869 GCA_028646535.1 Procyon lotor
CCTGTTTTATTTTTTGTCTCTCGCCCGTCGTCTCTCACCTCCAGGTGCAGATAGTGTACAAGCCAGTGGACCTGAGCAAGGTGACCTCCAAGTGCGGCTCCTTAGGCAACATCCATCATAAGCCAGGTAGCCCTTGCAGAAGGTGGGGGGCGGGACTGGCTGGGGGGTGGGGGCTTCCCCCAAAGTGGCTGGGAGGGATGGAGGGGAGGGGGTGGGCTGGCTGGGGGGTGGGGGGTGTTGGAGCTGGAACTTGCTGGGCCCCTGGAGGGGCAGCTGCCCTGTCTCGCTCCTGTGCGGGGCGCCGTGCTGGCCAAGGCAAAGTGGGGAAGGAGGGCAGAGGCTGGTCCTGAACCCTAGTCCGGCCCCTTCCTTGGTTAGGGTGCATTTCGCCATTTAGTTTCACTCCGAGAGCTTGCAGGGCTGTGCCTTTCGGGACATTGACATAGAAAGACTTCACTCTTTGGAAGCCAACCAGCTTAGAGTGCGGAACCCTTCCTCCCGGACTAAGCTGTCCGGGACCCGTGCGGTAAGGAAGGAGGAAGCGTTTGTTGAGCGAGTATTGGATGCCCACCTTGATGAGCGAGATGGAGCCCTTTGGAAGGGCTTATCTGGGCCCCACGCACCTTCCCAATGAAGGGTAGTCTTACCCCCTCGGAGAGGCGGGCTGCTACCCGGCCTCACGTGCTCCACCCTCCTCCATGGCCCGTACCCTGTGTGCATCGTTTCAGGAGGCGGCCAGGTGGAAGTGAAGTCAGAGAAGCTGGACTTCAAGGACAGAGTCCAGTCGAAGATCGGGTCTCTGGACAACATCACCCACGTCCCTGGCGGAGGGAACAAAAAGGTAAGGGGGGCAGGGCGGGGAGGAGGCTGCCCTGGGACGTAGCCACGGACGGTTTCGCTGCCTGGTCCGGTTCTCCAGAGGAGGCAAGCCCAGGGGCCTGACTTGGTCGGCTCGATGGGGATTCTCAGCAACCCCCCGGACCATGAGTCTCAACCTTCGCTGCCCCCTGCGGTCACCTGGCAGCTTTACCAGATTCGATGCCCCACCCCCGCCGGAGACTCTGACGGGTCTCAGGGGCCGCCAGGGCACCTGCAGTTTCGAAAGCCCCCAGGTGATTCTTCCGTGCAGCTTAGGGTGAGGGCCACTGTCGCCCTGGTTGGCAAGCCTCCGCACAAGGAGGTAGCCGGCCCCGCAGCCCGCCCCCGCGCCCCGCGAGCACGTCATGGGAACAGAACCTCATTTGCTAAATGGGTCACTAGGCAGTTAGAGCAAGACAGTGCTGCTGAAATGCAGGTTCCTGGGGAGCCCCGGCCTGTCTGGCACGGAAGCGTCCGCAGGGAGGCTGCTGGCCCGGGTCTCGCTGTGTGAGCACCGGGGAGGGGGACACGGGGATGTGTGTGGCCCCAGGCGGGCTCCCGCTGGGCGCGTCACAGGATGTGGGCTTGCCGCTGCCCTTTTCCTCTTTTGCAGAAATGCAGCCAAGCGCCCTCTGGGGGGGTCCCCACGCATGCCCGTGGAGTTCTGGAAGCTCCTCTTCTACCAGTTTGTAGTGCCTCCCAGCAGCTGACGGAGCTGTGGTGGGAGGAGGAGGGGCACAGGCTCTGAGACCCAGCCCCGGGTGAGAAAGGGTGCTGCCCGAGGTGGCCCGGCTGCTGGGACGCGGCCGCCAGCACCGCATGCCGGGCTGGGCGGCAGCCGGGAGCCCCCAGGGCCAGCGGCGCCCCCCCCCCCCAACTCTGGCTCAGCGCCGGGCCTTCTCCATAGACACGGCCCATGCTGTGTTTGAGGCGAAGGCCCTACCGTGCGGTTTGGGGGAAGCACCTCCTGGCGTGGTCTTCAAGCAGAGGCCGCAGACGCAGGCCTGCCCCTCCCTGGGTTCAGGCCTGGGCATCGGTGACTCCCTGGGCGAGGGAAGGTCTCCCCCCACCTCCGGGAGCTTCTGTGTCCTGAGCGAAGCTCCGGGCTTGACTCTGCTTGGAGGTGTGACCCTGGGCTGGGTGGGCGAGCGCTCAGCACGCACTTCTCCATCAGCAAAATGGACAGAAATAGCCACATCCCGGGGTGATGGGGAGACCCAAACGGGACCGTGTTCTGGAGGGTTCCTGGTACTTTGTAGCCCTCTAAGAATGTGAGTCAGAGTCAGGCCTGAGTGTAAACCTCTGTTTTAACTCACCTCTGTGCCGGCTCAGAAGGGTGGGCCTGGCCCACCACCCAGAAGACACCGTCGTGAGCCCAGAGCGTCCCCTCGTACTCAGTCCCCCACTTCCTGATGTGATGAGCAAAACTGCTAACGAGCAGTGGAACACAGGGCCCCTGACGCCTGAGCCCCTTCCAGTTTGGGAGATTTGGGGACATTCCCAGGACCCTATCCCTTTTTTTGTCAAGACACTACCATTAATGCTCTTATCAAAGCTGTTTTTGCAAAGCACTGCATCAAAATGGACAAGATAAGCGTAGAGCTTAAATGGGAGCTTTGCTTTTCATCACACCCACATTCACGCCCCCTGCAGGGGGGTGGCGGTCTTCACTCCGGGGCCCACGGGCTCCTGAAATCATGCGGAAGAATTGTGTGTGGGCGAGCACATGCCTACCTGCATGTACATTTTCCTGGCTTCGCCGGATGCACAGGGGTCCCAGGGCCCAGAAGAGCAGGGAATTCCTGCGTCCACCGCGTCAGGGCTCATCAGGGATGGCTGTGAACTGCTCACTCTCTAGCAAATGCTTTGAGTATTCCGGGCCTCCTGTGGAGCCAAGACCTCTGGGCTCCTGGCTGTGTCCTCGTTTCTGTACTTGACAGAGGCCTCATCATGCCAGGATTTCTAGCCCATCTTCCGGTGCTGCCCACAGCTGCCGCCGCCTCCAAACCAGCCCCTTTCCCCCCTCATCACCGGCGACGGGGAGGACTATGTGTGGCTCGTGGCTGGCCAGCAGTGACTCTGGTGATGTCCCCTATTCATCTCTGGCTTCTCTTTCATGCTTTTTTTTTTTTTTTTTAATTGTATTTATTTACGAGAGAGAGCGCGCAAGCAGAGGGGAGGGGTAGAGGGAGAGCCCCTGATGCGGGGCTCGATCCCAGGACCCTGGGATCACGACCTGAGCCAAAAGCAGGCAGACGCTTAACCGACTGAGCCACCCAGGTCCCCATCCTTCATGCTCTCATTTGCACCTTGTTAGTATCTATTAAAATCAAATGCACATGGCTTTTGACCTACCAGCCATTCTGCTCCTAGGATGCATTTCCCTGTGCGTGAGACGCTGTGCACACGCGGGTGTTGGGACACAGCGTTGTTTGTGATGGGCAAAGACCGGGACAGGGTGAAACCCCGCACACAGGGAGTGAGTGCGTTTTGGTGGAGGGCAGCGGAGTAATCCACACAAGCATCGGGGAAACCAGGGGCCCAAACAGAAGGTATTGGGCCCAAAAACCGAAGTGTAAAGCATGGGACATTGTCACTGTGTGTATGAAACACACAGACACACTTTTCATATATCCTGTTTGCGCACGTGTGGGAATCTCTGGAAGGACACACGAGAAAAGAACGATGGTCACCGCATCTGGAGGAGGGGGGCCGGCGGGCAGGTGTACCCTCTGCGAAGGGGACCGCACAGCCCCCACTGTCCCCGCGGTCCCCTCCCCACCCCCGGGCAGGCCCGGGCTTGCCTCCCTTTCTGTGGCTTCACTCGCCCTCCCTCGCCTGCTCTCTTGCAGATCGAAACCCACAAGCTGACCTTCCGCGAGAACGCCAAAGCCAAGACCGACCACGGGGCGGAGATCGTGTACAAGTCGCCCGTGGTGTCCGGGGACACGTCTCCGCGGCACCTCAGCAACGTGTCCTCCACGGGCAGCATCGACATGGTGGACTCGCCCCAGCTCGCCACGCTAGCCGACGAAGTGTCCGCCTCCCTGGCCAAGCAGGGTTTGTGATCAGGCCCCCGGGGCGGTCAGTAATCGTGCAGAGAAGAGAGTGTGGGAAAAAAAAGAATAATGATCTGGCCCTTCGCCCTCTGCCCTCCCCCAGCTGCTCCTCACAGATCGGTTAATCGGTTAATCACTTAACCTGCTTTTGTCACTCGGCCCTGGCTCGGGACTTCAAAATCAGTGACGGGAAAAAGAGCAAATTTCGTCTTTCCAAATTGATGGGTGGGCTCGTAATAATAAAATATTTTTAAAAACATTTAAAAAAGATGGCCACACCCAACCTTTCCTGGGGCAATTACTTTTGATTCTTTTTTTTTCCCCTCTGAATAAAAGAGGGAGGAGAGGCTTTGAAAGCTGCTTCTGGGGCATCTCAAGGGCCCAGGGGGCGCCCCTCTCTGCCCCTTCCTGGGGGATCACAGAGGCAGTGGCAGCAACAAAGGGTTTGAGACCAGACCGGGTGCCATGTTGGAGCTGTGGGCCCATGTCAACCTTGTGGGGGGGGAGAAGGGGGAGGGGAGCCCTGGAAGAGCCTGGGTGGGGGGAGGGAGAGGCGGAAGGGAGAGCACGGGAGGGGGTGACGGGTGCTCTGTGGGGAGGAGCCGAGGCCCTCGGCCTGGAAGGGCGGCAGGAAGGGCAAACTGCGAACTTGGACCAAGGGGCCTCCGTGCTGGCGGCCCAGGGTCTGGGGCGGGTCAGTGTGCCATCCCCTGGAGGAGGGCTCCGGTCCCTCCCATATACCGCCAAGGGGCGGTGGTGGGAGGAGGCGGCTGGTTGGTGGGAGGGGGGCACCCCGCGGATCACTTCCTCGAAGACTGACCTTGATGTCCCCAGTGCTGGCCTCTTTCTCCCTCCCTGCAGGGTGGGGGTCCTGAGCTGAGGGGCTTCCCTCGGCCCCGCGGAAACCTTGTTTTATTGAGTTCTGAAGGTTGGAACTGCAGCCACGATTTTGGCCACCTCACCGATCTGGGACTTTAGGGCTAACCAGTTCTCTTTGTAAGGACTCGTGCCTCCTGGGGACATCCACCTGCTCCCCAGCCCGGGCCTGTGGCATCTCTGGGTGTGCGGGGCTCCGGCGGGTGGGTCCTGAGCCTCCTGTCCCTCCCGAGGCCACTGCAGCCACCCGTCTCCCCCTCCCCCACCATGCCCATGTGTCTGCTGTGCGGAGCCCAGTCACTGCCTGTCCCCCTCATCGTGTCACGCCGCCCCGAGTCCCCAGCCTCACCACGCCCCTTCTCAGCAACGGGACATTGTTCAGATGCGGGAGGCACCTGCTCTCATCTAAGCGGTGTGAGTGAGTGAAGGCAAAGCCCGGGCGCACCGTGAGACCTCGGTCTCTTGGTTTAAGTTCTGCTCACCAACTGGTGTGTCCCCTACAAACCCGATGACCTCCCTCAGTCCCTTATTCCCCCACCTCTCACACATGTGAGCCCAGGTGGGCTCAGCGACGACCCGGGATGTTTTTGCCTTGTTCACTTGGAGAGCCTTTTCCTCCCGGAGGGTCTGGCGCCCCCCTCCGGGCAGGTTGGCTGTCCCGGTCGCAAAGGTGGCCCCAGGACAGGCAGGCGAGGCCCCCTGCGCAGGACCACACCCTCCCCCCTGCCCCACTGTCCCCCCACTTCCACCCAAGCTCGTGACTGCCAGCCTCTGAGAGAGCCCCGCCACCGCCCGACCCCCGGTGCGGACCCCTGGAAACGGTCTGCCCCCCGCCACCTCCCCCCCGGCCCAGCTGGCAGCAGTGCCGTCCGTCTGTCCTGCCGGAGCAGCTGAACATATACATAGACGTCGCCTTTCCCTCCCCGTCTGCACCCTGTCGCCTTGTAGTCGGATCTGTCTGTTTATGCTTGGATTCTCCAGAGTGACTATGATCATGAAAAGGAAAAAAAAAAAGGACGCATGTATCTTGAAATGCTTGTGAAGAGGTTTCTAACCCACCCCGTGGGGGTCCTAGATGTCAGCCCCCCCACACACGCACTGGGGCCCGGCTCCAGGGGACCAATGTGGCTCTACCCTGCCGGAGCCTCCCAATTGGAAAGGCTTTCACAGCCTCAGGGACCCACCTGAGACCACATTGTGACATCCGAGGACCCTCAGCTTTGAGGAAGGCCCAGAGCACAGGACGGAAGCTACGGTGCCCCTTCGTGGCCCCACCACGGTTTCCTTCCGTCGGGGAATCTCCCTCCGGAGCGGCGGATCTCAAGGCCGGCCTGGTTTGCGGCGGGAAGATGGCCCTCTCTGGTCCCAGCCAGAAGCCCCCAGCAACCCTGAGACAGGGTCTCGGGATCCAGTACCAGCCAGGGGGAGGCCCGCAGCCCCTCCTCAGCCCGGGGTCCCCGCGCAGGCCGTCCCTCGGGCAGGGCAGCCCGGATCTCCCCCCACCTCGGCCCTGCAGCCACCGCAGGGGTTGTGTGGACTGGCCGCCCCGGGGGCGCCCTGGGAGCCCGAGCTGCCTGACTACAGAGGGGGGACCCAGCCCAAAGCCTCAGTTGGAGCCCCGCTGGCCTGGCACAGGGAAAGGGAACTGCCTTGGTAGAAAATCGCTTTAGAGAAATCCAGCAACCGCAGGCCAGTCTCAGGCAACCCTGGGGGCTGGTGGGAGTAAAGGGCCGCCTCTCTAGGGCCAGAGGCTTCAGTTTGCAGCCAGGGTTTCCATGCAAGGAATCATCTGGGCCCAGAACTGACCACTGGGAGGCTCTCCGCTGCTTTGAGTCCCAGCTGAGACCCCTTAGAAGGGTCCTGAGGAAGAGAAGGGAAATACGGCTCAGAGTTGGTAGCTCTTAAGACACACGACCCCTCCTCGCGGCCACGGACTCTGGCCGCCCCTTTCTGCAGTTGCCGAGCCCTGCTTTTGGATACCTTATTCCGAGGGCCTTGCTCAGAGGGCTCTGGAGTCTCCCTGGTGGGATGGCCTACTGGGGACGGCCTAGACAGCATGGTTTAGGGTGATGGGGTCTGCGCTGGCAGGGAGACTGCAAAGGGTTGCTGGCTCTGTGACCTTGAATGAGGACAATCCCCCCTCCCCCGCTCCAGGGTTGGGCACTCTGCCACCCTTACTCCCCCCACCTCTACGGGGTCAGTGTCCCCTTGGGTGGGCCAGCCAGGCGGTGCTGCGTACGCCTGGTCCCTTCGAGCCCTCCACTCACTTATCAGTAGTTCCATTTAAATTGACTTCAATGTGGAGACTGTATCCTGTTTGCTTGTGCTTCTGGGGGGAGGGGGGAGGAACCTGTAAGATAGTTACCCCGGGCAGAGGGAAGTCTTGGAGGGTAGCAGTTCAACCGCCTTGTAACCCTTTTCTTCAGATCACCCACGTTTGCTAGAGATCCCTGGGGCTTTGCCTCTCCGCGGACGGGTTTCCCCGAGTGCAGCAGGCGGCCGCCTCCCGCCCCGCCCGGTGCAGGCAGCAAGGCTCTCGGAGGAGCCTGGAGATACAGCTGCCCTTTCCCGGGGGCCCGCGAGGCCCCCAGCCCTGCCTCCCGCAGACCCTGGCATCCTTCCATCTAAGCCGTGGCACCTCCGTGTCACCTTTCCCACCAGCTCCGGACACACAGCCTGTCCTGGCAGGCTTCTCCTGCGAGAGCTCCTCCTCCACCTTCTTTTATCTTTGTCCCCAAGTAAAGCCAACAGGTGGGGATGAGGGCGGATGTGGAGGTGGTCAGCTTGTCCCAGCTACAGGTCTGTGGCTTCAAGACCTCTGGTTTCTCTTCGGCTTTGAAAAGGGTTACCCTGGGCGCTGGCCCCAGAGTCTCCCCTCCGAGTGGACTTCGCCCCATGAATTTGCAGTGTTGGGCAGGACAATTTCTGGCACTTGCAAGTCCCACGATTTCTTCGGTAATTTTGAGGGTGGGGGGAGGGACATGAAACCATCTTAGCTTAGCTTCCTGTCTGTGAATGTCCCTATGGTGTATTGTGTGTTTTAACAAATGATTTACACTGATTGTTGCTGTAAAAGTGAATTTGGAAATAAAGTTATTACTGATTAAATAAGGTCTCCGTGCATGGACTCAAAGAAGTAAATAATTGAGGGTGTAGGATTTGCAAGTCTTTTCCCAGCCTGAGAACATGGCTCTGAACAGGGCACATCAAGGTTGCTAAAACCTGGACATCGGAATTGAACAGTTCTCTCCGGGCCCCAGGGGGTGGCAGAAGAGTTCTCAGACCTGTTCATTCTGAGCAGACTCTCTGCCTGCTGCTCACAAACCACCCCGGGCCAACTCAAAGGGCAGTACCCCTGGGGCTGAGCTCACGAGGCTGCACTTGGGGTCCGCCAGGCCCCTGCCAACGCACTGCCACCACCAAGAGGCGGGGGTAGGTGGAGGAGATTGTTTTCGGTCCCTAGGCCAGCCGGTCAGCCGACTGAATGGCTTCTGAAGTTGCCTTCCTCTCTCCTTAGATGGGGGAAGGCATCTGCTCCATCAGGACAGAAATACCAGGTGGCCACAAAAAAAAAAAAAAAGAAATACCATAACCCATTGAATTATTTAGTAATCAGGTCAGGGAACCCTTAGATCTTCACACAAAGTTCCAAAGTCTCATTTTCTTAGCCTCCCCACCCCCGGCCCCTCGTCCTTGTTTGAGCCCCTGGGAGCGGGCAGAAGCTCCCAGCAGGGCAGCCAGAGTTGAAGTGCTCCCTCTGGACTCAGGGCCTTCTCTGCCAGGACCGAGGGCCTCCCTGGAGGCACCAACTGGACTGCCAAGAGGAGGAAGAAAAAAGAGTAGTAAACAGGGCTCAGGCCTGCCCACTAATCTGTCTTACACAAAGAGAATCCAGCACTGAGCAGCTTCAGAAAAATGTTACAAAGTATATACATTCTCATTGACCCCAACCCCAGAGCAGGACCAACAAAAAAAACCATAGTGAGGAGTGCAATCTCCCTTTAGAGTCTAACCATTTAGAATAGATATGAAATGTCATTCTGTGGGTCTCACTAGGGAAAAGCAATGATCAAATGATCAATCACTTACATCCAACAAAAAGATAATCTACAGAGATTCCCCTGTCCTCCGGGCCCCCCTTATTCCTCACCTCCCCCAACAACATCCTTTCCCCAGTGACCATCAGGGGACCCTGCCAGGTGCCCAGAGACAGAATGGAGACTTCTCAAGAAGTGCCCAGCAGGGCAGGGGCCCAGGCTGCCACCACGGCTGCAAAGAGCTGGTCCAATGTCAAGAAAGGCCTGGCAACACAATGTTCTGTAACTTTTTTTTTATTTTTTTTTCAATTTTTCCTTCCTTTTTTTTTTTAAGCACTAGTCTGTGCTTTGCGAACAGAATCAAGACATTAACAAAGATCAGCTTCTCTGAAGAAAAGCATTTCTATAGAACAAAGACAGCTACATGTTTCGCTGCCAGTACACAGCTCAAAGCAGGAAAAGAAAATATTTACAAAATACAAGGTTTTTTTTTCCATTTTTGTTTTTGTTTTTTTTTTTTAACAATGCTAAAAGGGTTATTCAGAATTTTCAACCTTATAAATAGAAGAAGCACTTTATGCATAGGGATATGGTGCATTATTGTTTTTTAAAGAAACAATGACAAACCCTTTAACTTGCAAACAGAATCAAAAAAAAAAAAAAAAAGAAAAGAAATCACTAATGTTGAAAATTGTGAAAAAACCCCAACCATTAAGCAGTTTGTCTACTATTTTTATACGATTACAAAATGGCAACAAAAAAAAATAAAAATAAAAATAAAGAAGTCCTTGTTGCCCCTCCCCCTTTTGGTGCTGTGATCAGACATGAGACAGGCACAAGGCGAACCAAGGGCTGGTGGGGAGCGATGGGAACCACAGCTAGGACCGGACAGTGTTCCACAGGCAGGGGCGCGTGGAGGAGGAAAGGCCTGACACCGACAGGGAACTGGACGTGAGGGAAACAGGGCTAAATGCATCCACGACAACAGAATCCTACAGGGGAGAGGGCCGCTCGTGTTCCTGGCCCCCTAGTGCAGAGGAGCGGGAGCGGAAGTGAAGCAGCCCCGCCCCTACCTTCAGAGACAGGACAGGTGGCAGAAATGTCCGAGTGGAAGGACTGGTGCGTACGGGCGTGAGGACGGTGTCGGGGAGCCGACGACAGGGCGCGAAGGGGCAGGGCGGGGGGCCGGAGCAGCTGCAGCTGGGTCACTGCAGCGAGGGAGTCACACAGAGATGACCGACCGCAGGAGGCCCTCCGTAGGTCCCCGAGATCGGGACGACAAGGGGAAGCCATCCTGCCGACGGAGAGCTGGGGGGGAGGGGGGGACACAGGTGGCAGTTGCGGCCGAGAGGCTCTGGTGGGGGTGCTCCGGCTCAGACGGCCCAGGGGGACCCGGCCAGGAGGCTCCCCGAACCCTCTGCCCACCCGGCCGGGGCACCCTGCCCACAGGGGCGAGGCGTGGGGGGTCATCTAGCATCGCTAAGTCCAGTGATTCAACAGTGCAGAGGCCAGCAGGGTCTTCTCCTGAACTTCTGTTTGCCAACTGGAGGAAGTGCTCAGGTGTGTGACAACAAAACATGGAAACCAAAACCAAAACAAAACAAAAAAATACCAAAGTAGAATCTAAATTCCTTAAATTCACTAAAAACTGTGAAAATTTCCGGCATATGATGTTTGAATATCAAACGCAGAGATTTCTGAAGCTTTAATGCCAATAGTTAGTGAGTCTGTTTAGATTCTCGTCTCCCGCTCATCTGTGAGTTGGGCGCTGAGCTGTGACCGTTGTTGCCAAATGCCGACTCTTGAGGGGGACAGCAGGAGGTGAGGTGGGGGCCACCTCTGCCTCCCGGCCAGTCTTGCTGCCTGAGGTGCGCCGAGTGCAGCGGGCCGCCCGTTCCTGTGCGTCCAGCTGGTCCTCGCACTCGGCCTGCGGGCTGTAGGCCAACGGGAAGGTCCGCCGTTCCCACGGCTGGACGGACTGCGGGGAGACAGACTGCCACGGTCAGGAGCCAGCCCACCTACTGCCCCAAGGCCCTGCCCCCAAGTGTGTGGACTGAAGTCCGAGACTAGTCCCTCGAGAGTTCCTGGAGTGGTCTGGGAAGACCCCTCGGAGCGGGCACTCGTCCCACAGTCCCTTCAGAAGGTCAGTTTTAAGTGCGGCCCCTTTAAAATGCAGAGGGGGAGGCAGAAGAGGCAGAGCCATCTTCCCCGTTCTGTCCCCTACACCCCGCCGAACCCCACCCCCCGCAAAGACTGTGTTCCTCACCTGTTCATCCAGCCCCAGCTCTGGTGTGGAACAACGGGTGTCTTCGCTGGCTAGGTGTCGCAGCGCGTCCCGAGCCACAGGGGTGAGGGGCGCCGAGTGCAGCTCCGGGCTGATGGGGCTCCTCGGGGACTGACCGTGGGAGAACTCCGACAAAGAGTGGCTGCTGCTGACATCAGGGGAGGCGGGCTGCGGGGTGGAGGGGTTGGCACTGCCCAGCTGGGGAGTCGTCCGGCCATCTGATGACCTGTAAGACCTGGACACCAAGGAGAGCAGCACAGCTGAGCACCTGGGGAGGGGGCTCCTTGTAGGCTGATTTTGAGGGGGTCTGGGAGGAGGCAGGAAAAGAACATCCCAGCTGGAGGAGCTGAGGTGGATGGACAGCACAGCTCTTTCCAGGAACCATCAATTCCTCGTTTCCTCCTGCCGCTGTGTATACAGGGGGAGGCCCCGACATGAAAATCTTTTTTTTCCTTTTTAAATATTTTATTTATCTGAGAGAGAGAGTGAGAGAGAGCACGAGAGGGGAGAAGGTCAGAGGGAGAAGCAGACTCCTCATGGAGCTGGGAGCCCGATGCAGGACTCAATCCCGGGACTCCGGATTCATGACCTGAGCCGAAGGCAGTTGCTTAACCAACAGAGCCACCCAGGCGCCCCCGACATGAAAATCTTAAGAAATGGGCGCACCTATCATCCCGAAAGAAAAGCCAGGGCAGAACAATGCCAGGGGCTAATCTGGCACAGTGCCCAATGAATTCACAGGGAAGGGAAATTCATCTAGACTTTGAAAACTGTCGTCAAGGGGAAAAAAGCAAAAACAAGAGCCCTGGGGCGCCTGGGTGGCTCAGTGGGTTGAAGCCTCTGCCTTCGGCCCAGGTCATGGTCTCAGGGTCCTGGGATCGAGCCCCGCCATCGGGCTTTCTGCTCAGCAGGGAGCCTGCTTCACCCCTCTTTCTCTGCCTGCCTCTCTGCCTACTTGTGATCTGTCAAATAAATAAATAAATAAAATCTTAAAAAAAAAAAAAAAAAAAAAAAGAGCCCCAAATCTTTCGGAGACCTCTGAGAGTTTAGCTAGATGGAGACAGGGGAGGCCAGTTCTTTCAAGCAGAACCACACCCGACTGTCTCAAGGAGGGTTAAACTTTGGTGAGGCCTCCAAAGTGCCTCTGGTTAAATCAACACAACCCTCAAGTGGCCCCCGGGTGCCACAGAGCCGCCGGGCAGGGCCCAGATCATCACGCAAGCCCGCCGCAACTGGACGGCGACCCCACAGCTGAGCAAGGACCCAGCCACGTGACCCTCACACCCTCATTAGTTCCGATGAACAGCCAGGAACTTCTGCGTTCTCGGCCCCCGCCAGTGGATGGCTACGCATGGCAGCCGAGGGGCAGCGGCCACCCCATGGACCCAGCGCCCGACTCCCCGCCCACCCTCCCTTCATAGGCCAGGGGACCTGTGTCTGCCCCGTCACCTGCTGCCCCGCCGCTGGGGTGGCACACTCGTGGTCCACAACCACCGAGCCCTCTCCATCTCCTCACATTTGGCATGAAGGGCGGCGAAGGCTGCGTCAGATAGGTCCTCGACCTGCAAGAGAGCAGCTTCACTGGTTCCCTCTCTCCTCCAGGAAGCGGAGTCCTAGCAAAGGCCAGAGCAATTCTAGAACGAGCCCCAGCCCTTACTAGGGGTGCTGTCCCCATCAGGTCAGGAATACAATGAGCTTGTACTTGAGACTCACAGGTCTTGAGGCCCTTGGGGTGTGTGTGTGTGTGTGTGTGTGTGTCCTTCAGAGAGAATGACCATGCTGTTACCTCCTCATTTTCCTCGTCAGGACTCCCCTTCAGAGACCGAAGATCGACCTCTCGCCAGCTGCAAAATCAAGATGGGACAAGTGTTGAGAGAGCAGGGCAGCCGGGCAGGGGAACGTTTGTGTGAGCATGAGAGCTGGGCGCCTATGGACGACCCTGCCCTCTGCCTTGGTACCCCCGAGGCCTCAGAGAGGGGCCCCACAAAGGACAGACACAGTGGGAGCTGGCTGGGAGGTTGTGACAAACGCAAAGGAACTGTCCACAGGGGATCAGTGCCAGTCAGCACTGGCCAACTGCGACCCTGCGACAGCACATAAACAGGGTCACCCAATTTCCTAAGTTGTCAACAAAAGCTAGCAATAAAGATTCCTGGGTGAAACCCTGCTTTGTTGGGGACAACAAACACTACTGGAAAACCTGTGCCGTCTGACAACCGCAGCTCCAGCCGGCATGTGGCCCGAGGCCGGGGTGCTACTCCTACTGAGAGAAGGGGACACAGGAACAACTCACTGCCATCAGGGAAGAATTTCTCTTAAAGAGAAGACAAAACCTAAGGCTAGGACCCAAAGCTCAGGGACAAAGGAGGGGAAAGGGGCCATAACAGGAGAACTGGGCGAAGAGCCAATGAGCAAGGACCTCTACCTGGGAGTAAGGATCTCCTTGTACTGCAGTTTCTCTACTCGAGTTGTCGCAGCAACGGACATCGGGATGACGATGTTGTTAATGTCGAATGAGCTCTCTCCCCTTCTCCTCCTCACTGGCTGCTGTAAGACAAAGGCGAATTTAAGGGGGTGCCTGGGTGGCTCAACTGTTGGGCGTCTGCCTTCAGCTCGGGTCATGATCCCAGGGTTCTGGGATCGAGCCCCACATTGGGCTCCCTGCTCCATGGGAGGCCTGCTTAAAAAAAAAAAAAGAAACGTCTAGGCCCCAAAGTCATATGTATAACTTAAAAAAAAAAAAAAAAAGAATTTACAAGGGAGGTGCTATTCTGCCAATATCAAATCCTACACCTAGCACATAAACAGGATGGCCAGCAGCCAGGTACCTGGGCCTCAGGCAAGGGCCAGCCCTGCACAGAAGCCACCCACACTGAGGATGAGGTTCCCCCAACGAAGTCCTCAGGAGAGCCGCCAAGTGGCCTGAGAGTCTCTTCCTTCATGGGCTTACACGGAAGGGGACTTCTACTGAATTTTGCAGGGGTGACACCCTGAGGCCTCAAGTCAGGGGCTGCGGTTCTGACTCCCCCATAAACACCCTAAACGCCCCCCACCCCCCGAGTTGTCTTTGCTATCCCTACCACCCAGACCCTTAGTGGCTCCTGCAACTGATGTTCCACTAAACCCAGTGCACTCTTCAGGTTAAGAAAGGGGAGTTCCCTCATCCTGAAAAGACCTTGGGGGACAGGCCCACCTCAACGGATCATCTAACCTTGGACGTCATGAAAGCACCTCCTCCTTGCAGATTTGAACTCTTCAGCTAAGTCTGTACCCACCATCTGCTCAGCCCTACGGGATATCCCCTCTTTTTCACTACTGGGGAAGAGTGGAGAGCCTTCTAGCTCTATCAGTGGAGCTGAGTGGAGGGAAACAGAGGAAGAGGACCTGGACCTGGCTACACAGCTCAGACTCGGGAGAACGGAGATTCGCTTCTGCAGGCTGAGAAGATCAAACTCTCAGGAAAGAAGACTAGCAGGGGTCCAGTATCCGAGGAGGCGGCGAGCAGCTACAGCAGCCGTGAGGCCAGAGGAGGAATACAGGAGGGAGCTGAAGGCCCTGCTTGCTGCTCTGACGCAGGGAAGCCCACCAGCTGCTTGGGCCCAGAGGGCAACAGTGGGATGACACACGTGCTGCCACGGCGACAACACAGCTGCAGACACCCAAGGGGCTGCATTCAAAGCCAAGCCCCCAAGCGCGGTCAGCTCACGAAGCACGACGAGGAAGACGCTGTTCCCTACGCCCAAGCACCCCGCTCTGTTCCTGGAGGGCGCCACAGGACCGATTCATCCCGTCGCTCCGGGACACTGTGAGAACGCTGGCAGGCAGCGCTTCCTGGGCCGGGGCTTTAGCTGCTGTCGCCTCTCCTCTCAGCCTACCGTAATGTCTTTTTCACCTCCACTGCCTTCTCTATCAAACGAGAACAGATGGGTGTCTACCTCACAAATTTAGTGTAAACTAGTTAACCAAAATGGTCGATGAGAATTTTGCAAATCTTGCCTGGCTGAGGTCCGTAGCTAAGGCTCAGGGGACCTCACACCCCAAAGCCTCTACCCCGGCCCCGTCTCTGCTGAAAGGACACATCCCCTTACAGGAAGTGTACCTTAGGGGAGCCTCAAGAGTCCACTCTCCCTACATCCTGGGCACGAATGAATGCAAAGCTGGCAGAAACAGGTGTGTGTTTCCCTGAATCTTCTGGGCCTGCCCTTAGTACCTTCGAGGGCAAGACATGGGAGTGGGCTGAGGACAACACCCATGGAGTTTTGTTCCGTCACCAAGCTTTTTACTATGAAAAAACAAAAAATGGGTCAATAGGCTTGAGCCCTGCCTCCACCAGGCACTCATTTGGTCTAATTCAAGTACTCTCTCCTGTTTCAAGCCAGAGGGGCAGAACAGGTGATGGGAATGGAAAGTGGTTTCTCAGAAGCAAGATGAGGAGTGCTTTGCCAAGAAGGAAAGGAGAGAGGAAAGGAAGAAAGCAAAGAAGCAAGCAAGAGGTTCTGGGATGCCTTCATATCAAATCAGAATCCTCAGAGATTTTTCTTTCTTTAAAGAGGTCATTTGGAAGACTGTCTGATTTTAAAGAGCAAAGACAGAGAACAATACGAGCCCATTTGTGAGCTTATACATTTCTTCAAGTCCGCTCTGAAGGGGGCTCGCAGCACCTGCACACCCACACAAGTGACCTCGGTGACGCCTGGCGTCGGGCTCGCACGTGCGTGTCACGGCAAAGAGCTGGCTCTGGGGTCACACTGCTTGGGTCTGAGTGGCAGTCATGACCCTCACAAGTTGCCTCCCTTTCCAGTTTACTTAACTTTACAAGCCTCAGTTTCCCTGTCTACAGAATAAGAATCCTTAATATCACCTACATCTCAAAGGGCAGTACTGGGATTGAATGAGATAACACAGGAAAAGCATGCAGAATAGACACGATAAACCCCATTTTTATTATCACCATCACATTATTATTATAATCACCACAGAAAGGACCAGTCAGTGGGCACCAAGAAGCAACAGGTATACGTTAACACTGAGGAATTAAAATATGAGAACGAAACCAGTGGGAATGTGTGTCTGGAAAGGCTGTGCCGACAGCTTTCGGGGATGGAGCGAGGCCCTGCCTTCTCCCCTCCACACACCAGGACGGTACAAATAAGGTAAACGGAAGGCCTCCAGTGTTCTTGAGTATCTGTCTGCTACCGCTCCTCCCAGGTGAACTTCTGGAACCAGCAGGCCCAGAGCCATGCCCCTGCCGAGCCCCGGGTGACACCTAGCCCCACGGACCCTCGGCAGTCACAGGCCACCTTCGGGGTCTGTCTCAGCATCCAACTTCCACCATGGAAAACAGAAGTTCAAATACCACCCCCCGGACTAAGAAATGACACGTCGCGGTGAGCTGAGCTCCCCCAAATGCCCTCGGCCTCAACCCCCCCCACCCCGGGCTGTGCAGCCAGCTCGGCGCAGGCACTTACGGACGCGCTGGCTGTGACCTGTGGGCCGGAACTGGGGGGCGCCGAGCTGTCTGAGGAGGTGGAGAGCTGCCGCACCAGAGGGCTGTGCGGGGGGTGCTGGGCGGCCGCCAGGTAGCTCGAACTGCTCATGTCTGCGTGATGCTTCAACACTGCAGTCAACAGAAAAGAGGGATACGTGGCTACCTCAACCAGCTCTCCTTCCAGCACAAGCCACAAATGCCAGCAACACACGGTAAAAGCAAAAATGCTTTCTAAGCCTAGAGGATGAAAAGGTGAAGCAAACTGGTTGCGGGGGGCAGGGGGCTGGGCAGAGGTTGCTGCAGCAGTTAGGAAGTGACCTGCATTTAGAAGCAATAAGGGTCCCTCTACTCTGCCTTCCTAGAAAGTGAAGGACAAAGCTGGGTGCGATTGAGAGAGGCCCAGGCTGCCCCAGAGAGCCCTGAGCAGACGCAGACGCAGGCAGAGGAGCCGGGCCTGGCCCTACCTTCACTTCTCTCAGATGAATGGTCTCGCAATCTCATTTTGCTGGGGTTTGGGTCGTGCACAGGTGGCGGTGGGTTGAGCAAGCGCTCTGCTTTTGGCGCTGTCACTCGTTCCACCATAGGCACGGCCCCCACATCGTCTAAGTGCTGCCTGTGGGTCCTGTCAGGCCGGGTTTGGTGATGGGACAGCTCTGAAGAGGGGAACAGAAAAGGAGCTGTGAAATCTCTCAATCTTTTGAGTTCCGAGCTCTCAAGTTCTCCTTGGGCCAACGTCAGACACCCGGGACGGCAGGAGAGTCCCCTAGGACTGTCGCTCCTGGCAGACCGCACAAGGGCCGGGACGGGCCAGGCAGCCCACAGGGCCGTCGAGCAGGGAGATCTGCCACCAGGCTACAGGAGACAGCCTGCCCACGGCTGGAACCAATGCCATGTCACTGCCAGCTGTCCATCCTGCACTTCAGGTCTCACCCTGAGACGTTTTCCGAGTCCACGTGAGAACATCCGACACAAGCAAAAGTAGATTGTGAGCTGGATTTCTATCAGTCCACTGCCTCTCCCAAGCCCGAGATACCGCCACAGCAGAACAGTAACTCGAGGATACAAAAGGAAGAGAGAATAACCGGAGGACTCCCAGGTCCCCTGGAACTTACTGGCTGTTGTTAGCAAGGAGTTGACCAACTTGTGCCTGTCTTTACGAGCTGGGTCTGGCAGGCCGCCTGGCACGGGTGCTCTGTGCTTAAGTGAAAACTTTTTGGGAGGTTTGATTTTGTCAAAAGGCTTGTTCTGCCACTGAGATTTCAGCATGCTCTGGAAGTGCAGGCTTGTGGGAACATCTGTGAGAAACACGAAACACTGCGGGTTAGTCCAGACACCTGGCTTCTGGGCTCCTCTCTTATGAAGGGAGACCTGTCCGCCGGGAACCCGCGCTCTCCAGCCGGTGAGGAGACACGTCGCACCCTTCTTTTCTGTGCCCCGTGGCAGGATGGCCCAGCAGGGCAAGCACCGTCCTGTGGAGTAGCTTGTGACCTTGACTTTCCTGAAGGTCATTCTTTTATTCACAAGTCACTGCTGTCTTTTATTTTCAAATTAAACAAACACCCCACCTAAAAACACCTTTTGGTAGATCAATGGAGTTTTCTTTGTTCAGGAATTCTACAAAGTTTGTTAAACTTTATTAGTTTAAAACCTTGGTAAACACCCTGCTTCTATTCTTCTAGAGACTAAATCGTATAAACCTAATACTATTAACACAGTTAATCAGGATATATTCATTCAACAAATACTTATTATCTACTGAGTACTAACTCCCTTCCTTCCGAGCTCCTCACCTCACACCTAGAGAGTTCTTTTTTTGCTGATTGGTTAATATTCGACATCAAAAATTAATATTTTGGGCTCCTGGGTGGCTCAGTGGGTTAAAGCCTCTGCCTTCAGCTCAGGTCATGATCTCAGAGACCTGGGATCGAGCCCCGCGTCAGGCTCTCTGCTCATCGGGAAGCCTGCTTCCCCCTCTCTCTCTGCCTGCCTCTCTGCCTACTTGTGATCTCTCTGTGTCAAATAAATAAAATCTTTAAAAAAAAAATCAATCTTTTAAACTGTCATTTTTAGCACTTTGGTTTACCATTATTGTATCTTTCACTTTCTTAGTTTCATTTTTTATTTTCCTGAGAATGTGCCCTTGAGTAATTTCTTTAGAAAAAATATTTCTGGGCTCTCATGGGTGGCTCAGTGGGTTAAAAAGCCTCTGTCTTCAGCTCAGGTCATGATCTCAGGGTCCTAGGATTGAGCCCTGCATCGGGCTCTCTGCTCGGTGGGGGAGCCTGCTTCCCCTTCTCCCTCTGCCTACCTCTCTGCCTACTTGTGATCTCTTTCTCTCAAACAAATAAATAAAATCTTTAAAAAAAATATTTCTAGGGGCGCCTGGGTGGCTCAGTGGGTTGGAGTCTCTGCCTCGGCTCAGGTCATGATCTCAGGGTCCTAGGATTGAGCACCACATCGGGCTCTCTGCTCAGCGGGGAGCCTGCTTCCCCTTCACTCTCTGCCTGCCTTTCTGCCTACTTGTGATCTCTCTCTTTCTCTGTCAAATAAATAAAATCTTTAATAAAAAAAGGTATTTCTAGACTGAAACCATTTTTCTCTCAGACCTTAAAAGCTGTCACCACCACTCTACTTTAATCTAACATTCAGTGCTGCAGATAAAATGGAAGCTGATTCTTCCTTAATCGTAGATGGTTTGTTTCTTCTTTAGGCTTTTGCAAAAAACTCAAATACAAAAAAGCTCGTTGTGTATTACACGGACTCTATAGGTCAGTCTGGGGAGAACTGCCTTCTGTTCTGCCATCAACACCAAATCTCTCAATCCATGAATGTGGTATATCTATTTATTTAGGTTTTCTTTATTTTCTCTCAGCACTGTCTGGCAGTTTTCATTTTACAGGTCTTATACTTAAGAATTAATTTAAAATCTGTATTTCATTTTGATGTAAGCATCATTATGCTCTTTCTCAGCTACTACACCATGAGATTATTCTTTGTTCCAGAGAATGGAGGTTTAATTCTGAGATGGAATGTGAGATTTCTCAAATTACTGGCAAAGTGGGGAGTACAGGGTATTTTTCAAGGCAGTTCTATAGTGTAAAAACATTTAAACACTCTTCCCTATAGTATATATCATGGATCTCACGACAACTTAAGAAAAAATCTGAACACTGAACTTCTCAGGACTGGAATGAACATATATCCCTGAATGAATAGAATAATTCTGTTCTCAGGGATGCTTTTCCCCAATGGGGAAGCAGCCTCAGCACCAGACATTATTTTCCAGTTCTGAGAACAGACCACTGTTCTGCCATTTATTATGGCAGTCCAACAAATCAGGAAAACTACTGAGGTTTTAAAAGATAATAAATATTTGTTATATGTCCAAGTACTGAGATACAGTATGTAAGAACAGTGCAGTCCTCTGAAATTTTTTTGCATAATCATTCTTTTTTTTCCACACTTAAAACCACATTCACCTGTCCCGACCTTAAAACATCAGCTTCCAGCAACCTCAAAGTTGGGGAGATACCAACCAGACTGAGAATGTTGGATCTTGTGTTCCCAGCCCTTCCACTCCTCCCCCAAGCCCCTCAATAAAATGGGTTACTCCCATCCGCCTAAAGAAGGTCAAATACTTAAGAAAAGGATTTCCCATTAATAAGCCATCAAGAACTGAGTTGAGGTTATTAATGGTAAATATTTCTTGCTGTAATACAAAATGGTTAGGGAAAAGGGTGTGTAGGAAATAAGGCATTGTTTGGAGGTACACTGAACGCTGGGCTAATAAGCTGGAATGTCTAAAGGCCCCACGAAGGGGAAAACACTTCCTCCATATCCTAGGACACCTGTCAACAGAAGAATTGGCCAAGTCTATATAATGGGACAACAGAAGCCTAGTTATTTCATGTTTTCCTTTTACTTTCTCCAGTCATTGCTCTACCAAACCTGAAAATTAAGCCAGGAAAAAAGGAGGTAGTGAGGAATTTAAGTGACCTCATTTATAATGGAAATAGCACCTAGACTAGAAATAAGAAGGCCTGGATTCAGGTCCTTATTCCATCACTGAGTAGAGGGCAAAAACAAGAACAAACCATTTAGCTGGGCTTTTTAGCTTTATCTGTAAAATCAGGCGACAGGCCTAGATCTGGGAAGGTAACATCCCAGCACACATGCTCCAGAGCTCTCCCTTCCTCTAGTGCAGATAAAAACTAAAAAATCAGAACACTCTTTCCCCTGCTGTACCCCAAGACCTTAGATTCATCTTTTAAAATTCCAGAGTTAAGTCCAAAAAGCAACTACCAATCAATCTGAATGAGCACAAGAGAAGATCTGTTACTTAGACTGGATGGACTGCCAAGTCTCTCCACCTCTTCTTCTTTTTTTTACTTATGATTTTGCACATATTTATTTACTCATAGAATTCTCTCTTTTTTTTAAAAGGTTTTATTTATTTGACAGAACGAGAGAGTAGGAGAGTGCTAGCAATGGAGGGAGAAGGACCCCCCCCCCCCCCCCCCCCCCCCCCCCCCCGCCACCTACCGCCATCGCCTCCCGGCCCTGGCCAAGTAGGGAGCCCAATACAATCCCGGGATCATGACCTGAGATGAAGGCCGTCACTTAACCAACTGGGCCACCCTGAGGCTCTCCACTCTTAACAGATTACATCAGACTCCAGAACCATACCCAAACCCCCAACCACATCTAATGCACTGAAGAAGAAGAAGCTGCTCTAATTGGAGAATACCACCCTGTGCCCTACAGTTGGAAGTATTAAGCAGAATCAAGAGCAATTTTTCCCTATATACCCACCGAATAAGCAGTTAGGGATAATAACAAATTGCTGAAAGAACTCAGGCTCCTATACTTTGCTAGAAATTTGCTGTGTGTTCAACTCCTCTAAGAATGAACAGGAAGTAAGTTAAATCTAACCCCAATGAACAAAAATCATCTCTTAGGAATCGCTGGTCTGAGTTCATGCTCTAAGTGGTATGTAATAACACCTGAGATCCATGTAGCACTAAAGCTCTGAAATGGATTAGATATGAAGGACCTGAGGGTAAGCAATACAAAGGTATGAAATGGAAGAGAACACAACAAGGACCCATTCAGCCAGAAGACTTTACACATTCCATACCCACACAGGCCATGCCGTTGAAGTGCCATTATCAGAGGAGAGGGTGCAGATGCCTGATCAAGTCAGTAACAGGAAAACAAGTGTTAAAACAGGAAATAGGAAATAGAAGAAAACTAACATAATTTTAAAGTTACTATTTCCTCAGACAAAATAAAGACCATGACTTCATGCTCACTGGGAGGGGCGGGGGTGGGGGGTCCTGACATTTCAGGATTCACTTGTCTGTTTTGCTCATTACTTTCAACCATTTTCTCAAGCAAATTTTCTAGGGTTGTTTTATAATACTCCCTTCCTCCTCCTGCTGGTAAACTTGAGTAGCCTCACAAACACTAGTCTGGGTAAGCACTCTCAAAACAGCATAGATCTTTAAGGCCAGCAGGTGGTGCTCTTATGAAGCTCAAACTCAAGTTAATATTCTTTCTACCAAGGTTTTAGACATCCTCTACATTTCCAAGCTAAGGATTAACTGGCTTGATAAGGAAACAAGATCCTCCTCCTAGGAGTACTAAAGAGTACACACCCTAATGCCTTCACCTTGCCGCCAGGCACCCAGCTCCTCAAATTCTACCATCTCTAAACACACTTAATTCAATGGCTGAGGTGTGGTCAACAAGGGAGAAAGAACTCTAGGATTAACAGTTGCAGCTGGTTCCCATCCTACCTACAAACAAACCGGTTGGGAAACATTAATAAAACTACCTGAAAATCCTGCCATCTCTGAGTATCTTCGAGAGAACAGGCTGTAAAAGGGTGACCCAAAGGTCAGGTCTGGGACATAAGGTCTGACCCACAACATATTATTCTGGCTGCTAGTCTTCACTGTTACTTACTATTCTACAGAGTGATCCACAGGGAATCTCAATACTCAGGAAGTGCTATTCACACAGAATAATGGTGCCCTCTGGAGTTGGACATCTTTGTGGAAACCTTACAATTTACAAACATTCTGAATGTGGTAATCTGTTTGGATCAAAGCAAAATTATCCTAAAAGGAATAACATTAACTGTGGTAACTGTCTCACCCAGGTCAACCCACAGAAAGTCTAAGGCAAGTATGTTCATACACCCTACTTGAAATAACATAAAATATATATATTCTCCTTTACAATCTTGTAAGGAAATTTAATGACCAACTCTCCTGTCCAAACCCCAGTATTATGGTTAGGAGCTGTGTGAGACTGGGAGACAGAGAGAGAGGAAACATATTTAAGGCAGGCAGGAAAGTGAATATGCTAAAGACCAAAGAAAGGAGTCTCCACATCTTTCTTTCCTTTCTCCCTCACTGCTACCTATAATACCTTGAAAAGGGATAGAGTAGGGAAGCGTAAGGGCACCAGTCTTCGAGACAAACAGTTTGAGCATATGTGATTGGGGGATGGGGAAGACAATTCACAACTGTTTTAAGTGATGCTGATGACAAAGTAATGATCATCATGTTTATAAGCTGATATTCAAAGAGTATGGAAGAGGCCGTATCAGAATCAGAATATAACTACAGGCTTCAGGCTTCTTTATTCAAATATGAGACCATACAGCTCAACACTGAGATCCTGAGAGAGGAACCCAAGAAATATTCCTAAGTCTTCCTGGTGGCTCCACTTGGGCAGTCAGAGTCTAGAAATGGGTAGAAAACTGATCTCCCTTAATAACCTGGCTGGGAAGAAGCTTATTATATAGTGAAATGAAGGACAGGCATCAGATGACCCAGGTTTGAATTCTAGAGCCGTTTAAAACTCATCACCATTTAGCCTGAGATAAAGCAAAACTTTTTTAAGTCTTTTCTTGATCTACCACAAACTGAAGTTAACACCTTACAAGATTACTGAGAGAAGCAAATAAACCATAAAATGCTATACAAATAAAATCTTAAGTTATATGAGCTATAATCCAAATGGTAAGAGAAGGTAAAAGCCAATGAACCCTGGAATCTGAAGTACACAGAAGGGTTAGGGTCTCTCACTCACTATGTTCTAAAGTTTGTTTACTGCTCCACCACTCCCAACCTAAAATAAAAACTGCCTAGCTTGCTATCCATATGATCAAAAAGTTTATAAACTTTTTCTTAAAGGGACCGATGATTAATAATAATTTGGGCACTGCAGGCCACATTATGTTCAGTCTGGGTTGCAACTACACTATATTACTGCCAAATTAGCAGAAAAGCAGCCGATGACAATGTGTATACAAATGGGCTGGCTATATTCCAATGAAACTTTATTTACAAAAAACAGTAATTATTGGGGCGCCTGGGTGGCTCAGTTGTTAAGTGTCTGCCTTCGGCTCAGGTCATGATTCCAGGGTCCTGGGATCAAGCCCCACATCGGGCTCCCTGCTCGGCAGGAAGCCTGCTTCTCCTGCTACCATTCCCTCTGCTTGTGTTCCCTCTCTCGCTGTGTTTCTCTCTGTCAAATAAATAAAATCTTTAAAAACAAACAAACAAAAAAACAAAAACAAAACAAAACAAAACAACAACAAAAAACCACAGTAATTCTTGACACCCATCCTAGAGAATGCCCTCTTCTGTTTGAGAGTTCATCAAACACTGAATTATGATAATCCCCTCTCCTTTATCTGTTCTTCAAATCACTGAATTCTTTTTTTGCCTACCTAAATCCTGTAACTGCTCCAGGACTTGTTATCAGAACTCCCTGGACTAAGAGCTTGATCTAATATTCCTGCTGCCAGGTGACTTTTAGTAAAAATGGAAATATTAGTAGAAAACTTGGACCATATGGGTAGCAAAGCTAGGCAGGGTTTTCTTTCAGGGTCAGGACCCACTTGAAAGGCTGCGGGGGAAGTCTCTCTCCTGGCAAGCTGCAATCTTTTAGTGGCACATTCTGGTCTGGTAGATCTGCTGCACCCTATTTGCAAAGTTCTAAGAGACAGTGTTGACTGAAATTGATACCTTGATAGCACCTGGGTTGTACCAGGATCCTGGCTGACTTACTTTCACTTTGAAGCCTTTAAGTCTCATTTAAACTTTATATTCTGTGGCCTTTCTTACCATCTGGAAATGCTAGGACTGGGTGAACACAAGAGTCCAACTGGGAAAGGCGTTCCAACAAAGGGGCTTCGTAGTGAATCTCTGGAGGCATGGTGACGGTGCCGCCCGAGCCGCACAGTGCACAGGAGGGGTTCACATCACAGCCAGAGCGCGGTGTGCTGTTCCGGTGAGCCTGTGAAAAGCCAAACAAAACTGACAATTCAGTATTTGATGAAACCCAGCTCTCTCTCATTATCCCAAAGATTCAAAAGGCTCTTTCTAAATACCTATATGCTATTAACTGAAAGTTCAATTACTTTGTTAAGAGTCCCTTTTCTCCAACATACTAACCTTCAAAGCAATTAAACTTGCTTCTTCATTCAATGACGAAATCCAGTCACTTGGAGCCAGACCCTAAGCACTTACTCAGGTACCAAACTTGTGAGTTTAAAGCTACCAAAACTGTGTTGAGAACACCTTATAAAACCTGAATGTTTCCACCATCTTGATGGTTTTCAACGGTCCCCGAGATGAATAATTGGCGCCTGATTTCCAGAGAACAGGACTTGCTCTCTCCAGCAATTTCATGCACCTAAGAGCCTGAATAACCAATCACACCTCTCTCGTTCTTTTCACAACTCCTTCTAAAGACTTTCAGATGGTCTCAAACCAGGTGGTAAGTTTCCCTGGACTACACAGAACTCATTAGCTACATTATGACCGAGCCTAAGACCTATGGTTATAAAGTTCATGCCTACGTAATGAAATGGGGAGTCTGCTTCTCCTTCCCCCTCTGTCCCTCTCCCCTGCTCATGCTCTTACTCTCTCATACTCTCTCTCTCTCAAATAAATAAAAGCTTTAAAAATAAAAAAATTGGTATGATGAGTGTTCACACTACAGTCTTTATGTTAGATTAAATTCAAGGGGATAGAAAGTATTCCCATTACACTTTATTTGTATACATGTAGGCAGGTTAAGAAATAACATCTCCTGCTATGTAATCTAACTTTTTGAAAGACTTAATACTGGAGGGAAGACTTAAAAAAAAAAAAAAAAAAAGGTTTTTGTTTTAAAGAATTTTAATGCTTTGAGGAGAAGACCTGCATTCAGGTCATGTTGAATGCAGGATTCCTAGGCTCTACTGTTGGGATGGATACATCTGGCACGTGCCAAATCATGAGCCATAGAAAGTCGTTTGGGCAGCATACAGTCCTAGAAGAAAAGGACTTGCCTGTGGAACACCACCATGAGAAGGGATGCCTGAGCAAGGGTAGTACCCTAACAAAAACCGAAAGGTAGCACGGAAACTGCTAGCAAAAAGCCTACAACAACTGCCAAGAGCTGCATTCGGCTTCAGCACAAACCTCTCTTGAAAACTATTTGCCTTTACAGACATGTACAGGAGAAAGATAAATATTAGAACAACATGGTCTTTATCAACATTCCCCAACATCTCCCACCCACACAGATGGGTGGCGTGCGATGGAGGTCCTGTGAAGGTCAGACTGGGCAACTCGCACTAAAGTAAAAGAATTCTAATAAGCTGCAATTGTAGATGTCACTGAAAGGGAATTATACCAACTAATAAACATGACACTACTGTGCAGACAACATTAACGGGTACTGTTTTGGGAAAAAGTATCCCTTACACTCTATAATCAGCGCTGGCTTTCTGAAAGAGATAACATTTTGAGATAGAGCTGAGAGAGAGTGCTGGTAGAAATGAAAACCACAAACCATACAGTAGATGAACAGGAGGATTTAGGTAATTAGGTAGATCTAGAAATTGCACCAAAACTTAAAACATTAAAAAGAGATTAGAAAAAGTCATCAAAATAATAAATCTTAAAATGGAGATTATGTTTTTCCTCGTAAACTAACCCATGGCATCAATTAGCTGAAAAATGAACATTCCATTTTACAGCTAGTATACACTTAAGTCAACAGCCAACAGACTGGGTGTAGAGGAAAAAGAATATGGCAAAAATAAAGTAAAAACTAAAGGAAGAGATTAAGATAAAGAACTCCTCAAAAAAAAGCACAAGTTAAAAACTGGAAACTGTGTGTACATATGTAATATGTGTGTGTACAAATTATGCATTGCTGTGATGCTTAAACATTACATATTTTTGTATTTCATCTAATAAGGGAATAGCATATAGATGCCTAAAAAAAGGTTGAGGCTCAGTCTATTTCCCTGATCAAATCTTTAAAAACCTTAAAGAGGGACACCTGGGTGGCTCACTCAGTTAAGTGTCTGTCTTCAGCTCAAGTCATGAGCCCAGAGTCCTGAAATCAAGTCCCACATCGGGCTCTCTGCTCAGTGGGAAGCCTGCTTTTCCCTTTGCCTGCCACTTCCCCGGCTTGTACTCTCTGACAAATAAATAAAATCTTTTAAAATAAATAAAAGCATTTAAGAACAGGTAATTTTCTATTCAATTAAGAGGCTGATACTAACAAAAAAATTAGAATTCTATTGTCCTTTCAGAAAGATAAAATTCTTTAAAAAAACATTATATTTATTTAAGAGAGAGAGAAAGAGAGAGAGTGTGTGTGTGTATACAAGTTGGTGGAGGGGCAGAGGGAGAAGCAGACTCCCTGCTGAGCAGGGAGCCTGACACAGGGCTCTATCCTAGGACCCCAGGATCATGACCTGAGCTGAAGGCAGATGCTTAACTAACTGAGCCACCCAGGCACCCCAGAACCCATTTGTTTTTCTTATAATCACTATATATAGATAGATAGATAGATAGATAGATAGAGTTTTTTTCCCCCAAATACTTTTATTTTTTCAGAGTTACAAGATTAATTGTTCATATATTTTATAATAAGAAATTTTAAAAATCACAATATAAACAACCAAACCTGAGCAAGTGGAGATTTCATTTGTATATTAACTGCTCACTCAACTTCACTTAGATGTAAGGCACCTTGGTTCAAAACTGAGCTGCTGTTCTTTCCAATTTCTAGCTGCTCAGTTTAAAATCTCTGAACTCATACTAAACTCCCTTCCATATCCCGTATCCAATCATGAATCCTGTGGTCTCTACCTTCTTAATGTATCCAGAATCTGACCATTTTATAACCACCTCAACTGCAGTCACTGTGGTCTAAGTGAATTATCTTTTGTCATATGAATTTTTTTTTAAGAGGTGGATGGCAAGGAGGGATAGAGGGAGAGGGAGAATCTTAAGCAAGCTCTACAATCTTAGTAAGGTTTTGTTGGGGAAGGAAGAGGCAAATAAGATTTAAATAAATTATCATAAAACTGAAACTGAAAGAATATATGCTTAAAGGGAAAAGTCCCCATAAAATTTCTGATAAGCAAAGATAGAGGGGGAGTAATTTGCCCTACTACATATCAAAATATTTTAATGTTACAGTATTTAAAATAGTCTGCTACAGAACATGTAAACAAGAAAGAGAACTAGACCAAAGTATATATGACAGCTTAATATGTAGCAAAGGTAGCATTTCTAAATGAATTAGTTTAGGGGCGCTGGGGTGGCAGAGTCATTAAGCACCTGCCTTCAGCTCAGGTCATGATCATTAGCCCTACGTTTGGCTCCCTGCTCTGTGCAGAGTCTGTTTCTCCTTCTGCCTGACACTGACCCTGCTTGCATGCACACTCGCTCTCTCTCCAACAAATACATAAAATCTTTAAAAAAAAAAATAAAATTAGTTTTAAAAAAAGGGAAAAAATGATCGATGGAAAACTGTGCTTTAAGGACCCTTCTATAGTCTAGGGATCACCTAAGACTCCCACAGAAATATGCCTCCCTCGCCCCCGCCCCAGGTGAGCTCACTGTGAAAGATTACAAAGCAGGTAAGAACAGACTGATGTGTGGCAGTCAGCAGATGCAAAAATGGGGAGAACTCACCCTCCGAGAAACTAGAAACGGAGTAATTTTTTAAAAGCGATTTCTAAGCCCAATGTGGAGCTCGAACTCAGGACCTCAAGATCAAGAGTCCCATGCTCTACCCACTGAGACAGCCAGGCATTCCTGGAAATGGAATAATCTGAAAGTAATTTTAAAGTAAGCGTACTGGCCAAAGATGTGGAAACCTCATGTTCTCTACCGTTGGCAAACATATACATACCTACACGGTTCTCTTAAAAAAATAATAATGAAGTATATTACGGTTGTTCAAACAGATAAAGGAAGGAATGAACATCATAAAAGAATAGGAAAGGACGAAAGAGGAAAAAAAAAGATGTTTCTAAAAGTAACCACAAATAAATTCTGAATGAAAAACACACATTGGGGCACCTGGGTGGCTCAGCTGGTTAAGCATCTGACTTTGGCCTAGGTCATGATCCCAGGGTCCTGGGATAGAGTCCCACATTAGGCTCCGTGCTCGGTGGGAAGCTGCTTCTCCCTATACCCCTCCCTGCTGCTTGTGCTCACTCTCTCAAATAAATATTTTAAAAAACCCCAAAAAACCAAAGAGGCAGGTTTTGTCTTTTTGTTTTTAAGAAATAGGTTTTTTGTTTGTTTTTTTTTAAAGATTTTATTTATTTGTCGGAGAGAGAGAGAGCACAAACAGGGTAGTGGCAGGTAGAGCAGGCAGAGGGAGAAAAGCAGGCTCCCCACTGAGCAAGGAGCCCAATGTGGGACTCAATCTCAGGACCCTAAGATCATGACCTGAGCTAAAGGCAAATGCTTAACCAACTGAGCCACCCAGGCAGCCCGACAGGTTTAACAGTAAACTAAACACAGCTGGAGAGAAACTGGATGAATAGAAGGAACAGGCACAGAAATCTACTGAGAATAAAACAGCAAGACAGAGAGATGGAAATGGGAATTATTAAAAAAAAAAAAAAAGAGAGAGATATGGAAGAGAGAATGACAAGATCTACAACAGTCTACATTTAAACAGACATTCCATATTAAAGAGGAGAAAAGAGGAAAAGTTTAAAGAAATAATTTTCAAAACTCCAGACAGACAACTCTCAGAATGAGGATGCAAACCAAACCCTAAGTGGCTAAAATTTAATTCATACCTTTAAATATGTCCCTTGTTACTGCAAAACAAAAAAAAATAATACTCAAAGTAGGGAGTTGGGGAATTTAAATTACCCTCAAGAAGAATGACAAACTGACGTCACAATTTTCATCAACAACAATACATACTGGAATGCAATGCAATATCTTCACACTGCTGAATACAAAATTTCACATCCCACTAAACCATCATTCAACAATACAGGCAATTTATAACCGTATTTACAAATACACATATGTATATATTCACACACAAAACACCCTACATAAAGACTAACTTGACAATTACTAGACCATTGCTGGAAGGCTACTAAAGGAAGTGTTCAGCAAGAAGGAGAGAGTGGGACACAAGAATGGCAAATGTGTTGGTCAATGTGAATAATTATGACTTTATAGATGACTTATTGGGAAGGATTTAAAAACAAGGTAACTGGGGCGCCTGGCTGGCTAAGTTGGTAGAACATCCAACTCTTAATCTCAGGGCCATGAATTCAAGTCCCATATTGGGTGTGGAACCTACTTAAAAAAAATTTAAAAATAAAAAACAAAAACAAGGTAACTAAAACATTAAAGATCGATTATAGATAATGAGAAAAAAAGTTGTTTTAAAAAAGAGAAATTCCAAAGTCCTATTGTTCCCAAAGTATGAAATGAAAAGAAGATTCAGTTAAACCCTACAGCGTAAGAGGAAAACAAAACAAAGAGGCCAATAGAAGACGTAAAAAAATTATGGAAGCAGTGATTCCAAATCTTATAGTAATTAGAGTAAATGTAAATGCTTAACTCATCTCTGCTAAAACAAACTGTCACAGAAAAAGTGAAAACAAAGAGATGAAAAAAGATATACCTAGCAAGTATTTATCAAGACACCCATTTAAAGTAAAATCATTACTACCGACCAAAAGGGGAACAACAAAATGATGAAAGGTTAAGATGGAAAAGAAGAAATAACCATGACTTTGTCTGCATCTAACCAGTCATCCTGGAACTATATGAATATATATGCGTTAAAAGACAAAATAAAACAAATAGAAATGGGAGATGGGGAAATAAGAGAGGCCGTTTAAAAGTATAAACTTGCAGTTAGTAGATAAGTAAGTCCCAGAGATCTAATACACTGTATAGTGACTACAGAGACAACTGTATCATATTATAAATACATGAAGAGACTAGATCTTAATTATTTCCACCACGAGAAAGAAATAGTAAATTTGTGACATGATGGAGATATTAGCTAAGGCTACAACTGGCAGGCATACTGCACTATCAATGATGAAATCAACATGTTGTATACTTTAACCATACACAATGTTACATTATCAAATATGTTTCAGAGAGAAACAGAAAGAAGATCAAAGGACACAGAAGATATGAACACAATTATTAAGCCCAAAACGGAAGTTAAATTTAGAACACTGAAGTCAACAAATGGGATATGGATATACTCACACCCACAAAAACATTATTTTTTTTAAGGAAATGTGGACTATTTACAAAAGATGAACTAAAATTATGTCTATCAACATGGAGATCTTGAAATGGCAACAATGAATTAAAAAAACACAACAACCAACTTGCAGAATAAATACTCCATGATGGCATTTATATACATTTTTATGTGAACATTAAACTAAACAATACACACTGCACTCTCCTCATAGATACATACACGTGTAGTAAAAATCTAAGAGAACCTGAACTAGGAGTACACACACCAAATTCATGATAGTGGCTACCTCCGCAGAAGGAAGCAGGTAGATGAGATGACAGAATAAAACAAATTCTTCATCTGTAATTTTCTTTTAAATATTAGAGAAGTCAAAATATTACTATTTAAGATGGTATGTACATAATGTTTTTTATATCGTTCTTTATACTTTACAGAATTTTAAAAAAATTAGGGAAGGAGGCAGGTAAACCTGGTAAGTTTTTCCATACACAGGGAATTCAAGTTCTTCACACAATAAATTCAGTGGTGCAGAAGAGCTCCAGCAAACTGGCAGTGGGAGTAAAATGAAGTCCAACTATTTCTCCAACTAGAGCATAGGTATGTCAAGTATGAACGTTGCTGAAACTCAGGAACTGAATTACAAACAACACCTTTCCAGATTCATAATTAAGAAAAAGATTCAACCATCATAAGAGTAAGAGAGACAAGGACCAACGGTCCGTGTACTGAGTAGAATAGTGCCCCCCACCAACCCCGGACCCCATCGCCATATTCATGCCCAACCAGAACCACAGAATGTGACCTTATTGGTAAACAGGATTCTGCTAATGTGATTAGTTAACATAAGTGATACTGAATTGGGGTGGCTTTAAACCCATTGAATGATGTCCTTAATAAGAAGACCATGTGAAAACACAAAGACACAGAGACACAGGGAAAATGATCATGTAAAAACAGAGGCAGAGATAGGAGATATGCTGCCACAAGCCAAGGAATCCGAAGGTTTGCTAGCAACCACGAACAATGAAAGCTGGAAGTGGCAAGAAAGGATTCTTCTTTTGAGAGCCTCAGAGGCAGCAAGGGCTGTCACCTTGATTTCAAATTTCTAGCCTCCAGAATCGTGAGAGGAAACAAATACACAGAGCTATTAACGTCTTCTAGTGAAATCATAAAGTTTGGATAGATAACTTATTTTTTAATAATAATGAAAGAAAGAAAAAAAAAAAAAAAACCCAGAATGGGGACTGCGAGAATACCACAGAATAAGGGAAAAGGAAGCAAATCTGAGAAATTCAGAAAGAACATACTTCCAGAAAACTATTAAATAAGTTTGGCAAAACAATTAATGAAACTTCTCACATCTCCAAAAGAGTAAAAGATAATACAACTTTTATTACATGGAAACAGGGAAGATGAAAGGGCAGTAAGAGGACATAAAAAGGAAATATAAAATCTGAAAAGAAAAAATCGTAACTACCCACAGTAGCAGAACTAAAACCTACCTAAGAGGAACTATGGTCAGAACTAAAAATATAGAGAATTAAAATAGGATATGAGCAACAAACTTGTCTTTCTTCCTTTATACTACAGGAGAACCAAAGAGATGAGGACCACGACAGAAATGTTAACCCAACACTTAAGTTCTTATTATTATGTGCATCCAAACTATGCCAATCACTTCCATGTTTAACTGAATGATGACACTGAGGAGCAGCAGGTAGTAAGAGCTAAAGAGAAAACAGTAACATAGAGATAACTGGAATACTTCCACTTCCAACTATAAATCGGGGAATCAAGAACCAAACCTATATATAGAAGACTTGACAGGACCATATTAAAAACCTGCAGCACTGTCCACTGGTTTTGCAATGATGAAAGTGTTCAGTATTTGTGTGACTTAAATATGGTAGGCACAAGTCACATGTGACTGACTACTGAACACCTGGAAATGTAGCTGTGCAACTGAGGTACCAATTTTTTATCTTAATTTTAAATAGCTACACATGGCTACAGTAGCTACCATACTGGGCTGTGTAGAGCAGAACTGGTCACCCATATAAAAGGATTGAAAATAAGATCATTTTAATTCTATGCCAAAACAAAACAACAAATAATCAACCTCCAGCACCACAAAAGACAGTGAGATAGTTTTAAGGGATAAAAGTTATGAGCTAAGAAACTGAAACATGGTCAAATTGTTGCTCTAATCCTGAAAGACGAAAAACTAAAATTAAGAACTCAATAAATGGGCAGATTAAGTTATAAAAAGGACTATCAATAAACAGTGAAATGTTACAGTCAAAATAAACCTAAATAAGCCTTTAAGTCCACTTTTAAAACTGAATGTAAAATGGAAAACTTTAATAAAATCTCCATTAAAATCCAAGACTTTATGGAGATTAAAAAACATGATGTTTCAAAAAACATACAGAAAACAAAATGCTAAAAGCAAATGGGTGAAAAAAAAAATCACATACTGTAACATTAGTATCAAGAAAAGTAGAATGTGAGGCAAAAACTACTGGAGAAGCCATAAGTCACCAAGAGGATATAATTACATAGAGCTCCAGACTAGACACCAATGACTTTTAAAAAAGAAATCAACATAACAGACTACAAATATAAGCAGAAACTACAGAAACACCACTTTAACCCAAATGCTATAAAAATTAGTAATTAAATAACGAAAAGTTTAAAAAGAAAAACTAACCACTTAGAATTTGGAAACTCAATTTGTAACTCTTGGGAAAAGAACTCAAAAACTCAAAGGCAATTTACAAATAGCAAAAAGAATACTTCACACATCAAAGGCTATGGAATGCCATCCAAAACTACACGAAGAAAATTCAAAAAGTTAAATGCTTTTATTACATAGGAAAGAACAGAAAAATAAATTAAGTAAACATTTGAATAAAAGGCAGAGAGAAGAGAAAAACAAACAAAAAAACACCAAACCAAACAAACCAAGACCCAAGACCACAGGAAGAAGGAATTAACAGCAACTAACCCATCTTTGAAATGACCGATAAAATAGGAAAACTGCTGACAAGATTAATCAAGTAAGAGAAGACAAATATAATTAAGACTGATAACAGCAGATAATAAGGACTTAAGAATGCTTTCTCTAAAATTCTGTATCAGTTAATTTGAAAAATCTGACAGATGGACAATTTTCTGTAAAATAGAAGCTGGTCTCAAATGGTCTTTAAGTTCCAACAAATTTTAAAGAAATAGATACTTGCTGGGGCGCCTGGGTGGCTCAGTGGGTTAAAGCCTCTGCCTTCAGCTCAGGTCATGATCTCAGGGTCCCTGGATGGAGCCCCACATGGGACTCTCTGCTCAGCAGGGAGCCTGCTTCCCTCTCCCTCTGCCTGCCTCTCTGCCTATTTGTGATCTCTGTCAAATAAATAAAATCTTTAAAAAAAAAAGAAAAAGAAACAGATATTTGCTGAAAAATAATTAATTTCACAGAGCACAGCAAATGGTAAAGTGTTCCAATTCATTTTAAGAAGTTATCCTCCATTAAAATTAATAGTGAACTTCTCAAAGTATCACCATAAGGGGTGCCTGGGTGGCTCTTTTAGCTCAGGTCATGATCTCAGGGTCATGAGATCAAATACTCAGCACTGGGCTGGAGCCTAAGATTCTCTTCCCCGCCCCTTTCCCCCTCCCCCTTTACTCTAGCAAAAAAAGAAAAAAAGAATCGCCATTAAAACCAGGAATGAAATGCCTCACTGTAATCAGCTATTTCTTAACACTGCTCTGTAAACACATCACATCTAGTGAAGGAAAAGGAGTAAGAAGTGTGTAAAGAGGTATCACATTATTTGTAGCCTGTCTAGAGAATTTAAAATAATCAACCAAAACAGAGTTCATCGAAAGTGTTCAATTACAGGAATCAAAAGCACTCATAACACTAACAGAAAAGATCTCATTTGCATCACAAAACTATCAAGAGTGTAGAAAATATATAAAAACTGAATGAAGAAATAAAATACTTGGATACATGGAGAAATTATGTTCTTTTAATACTATAAATTATATTAATTCTCTCTGAAGGAATTTCCACTAAAAAACCAATGCAATGCACATGGATGAATTCCACTATCCACTATTCATCATTTTCTGTTAATCACAGAGTATTAGTTCAAAGCATTAAGAAAATTCTTTTGGCTTAAGGACAGTTTATAAATAAAATATCAGAGCTTCTACCTCTATTTTATCTTCAGCTTTTCAAAATTTGTCTGCGTTTTATAATGACTGCAAATGTCCACATGGCACTCCTGCTCCTTCCCAGAAGTCTGATTAGTACTTAAAAGTTAAGTCTCCAAAATCTATCATAAAAAGCATCTGTCAATAAAGAATGTATCTTATTGGATATCAAATGATTCACTTTTACCTTTCTATTTTCTTAAGGATTTGAGAGAGAGAGAAAGAGTGCATGTGTGTGAGGGAGGAGGGGCAAATGGAAAGGGTGATAGAGAACCCTCAAGCAGACTCCCCACTGAGCGCAGAGCCCAACGTCGGGCTCAGTCCTGGGACCCTGAGATCATGACAGTAGCCAGACCAAGAGTCAGTTGGTTAATCAACTGAGAGACTCAGGTGCCCCAAATTTTTCACTTGTAATACAAACTCACAATCATTTTAGTTCTCTAGTTTCCAACCACAAATATCACATGACACTGTGAGAATGTCCTAGTACTATATGTAATGTCCTCAAGTGTGATACAAGAGGAAGAAGTCAACGACCGCTGGGAATTCTCCAGAATCTGACTTTAACCCATGGAAATCCTCCTATATAATTATCCTCCAACACACTACAAAATTCCAAAATCACACCAGAGCACTGCCAAACCATCTGAAAAGAAATGCTACCCCTATGTTTATATAGCAGCATTATTTAAAAAGACAAATTACAGAAGCAGCCCAAATGTCCATCAATAAATGAATGGATAAATAAGATGTAATGTGTGTGTGTACATGGACACACACACAACGGAATAATACTCAGCCATAAAAAAGAAATCTTGCCATTCACAATGACATGGATGGAGCTAGAGATTATAAGCTAAGTAAGCCAGAGAAGACAAATACCACATGACTTCACTCATATGGAATTTAAGAAACAAAGAAGAAAAAAAGCACGAGAGAGACAAACCAGGAAACATTCTTAGCTATAGGGAATAAACTGATGGTTCCCAGAGGGGTAGTGGGGGGATCGAGGAGTGTGCACTTGTGATGAGCACTGAGTGCTGTATGAACTGCCGAATTACTACACTGCACACTGGAAACTAACAGAACAGTCAACACAGTGCTAACTGTGCTGGTGCAGAACCACACTGTGTAACTGTACAGCTAAACTGGTGTAACACCGTATGGTAACTGTAAGCTAAAGAATTCCGTAAGAAAATAGAAAATTCTAAAAAGAACTGTACCATCTTAAAAAAAAACTAAAAAGAAATGGTATTAAGACCAATCTAAAAATCTTATGGCATGTTATTTTTTCTTTTAAAAAATCTGTACTATGATATATTTTATGAAATAACTTTTTCTAACAAAATAAAAAAAGCAACTCTATATTGGTCCCACGTTTATTTTAAAACTTTTATTGATTTGAAATTTTGGTATCTAGAAACTAATGTTTTAGATTAAGCTGTAAATATCTACCTCATAGAAGCAGCAGGGCAGGAAATAACATTAATGATACACATTATAAAAATTTCCCACTTGAGTGTTTCTTCACGGGCTTAGCTAACCGCTGGCATCTACCAAACCAGACCCCTAACAGCGATGAAATACGGAATACATAACAGTAAAGGCAACTTGTTCTGATCTGCACTAATATTACAATAAAATGGTGAGATACAGTTCTCCCCAGGCTTTGCTGATTTCCATGGAAGATAACCCCACTCTCTAAAAGCTCTCAGTCCTCCCAACTCTGACATTCACAACACCCAGGTGATTCTTCCTTAGGACTAGCGTTTTGAAATCTATTGCATCCTAAGAGCTTTGGAGCCTTCAGACTATTATTTCCTCTAGGATTACTATTGTTATTGGTCTTTCTTTCTGACTCCAGTATCTTTTATGGCCAATCTACTCCAAACATAAACTACCTACGCATTTTATCTTTTAAAAATAGCTTATAAAACTAAAATTCTCTAAAATCTAGAAAATAGGGGCGACTGGGTGGCTCAGTGGGTTAATAAGCCTCTGCCTTCGGCTCAGGTCATGTTCTCAGTCAAGGTCCTGTAGCCTGCTTCCCTCCCTGTCTCTGCCTGCTTCTGATCTCTCTGTCAAACAAACAAATAAAATCTAGATAATAAAACCCAAATCAACAGTTTGGGCATTCAAAGTCTTTCATTATTTATTGATAGGCCTCATTCCTATTTATTTCTAACAAGTTTAACCTACTGAACCCCCTTTGTTGTAGTCACTTAAGATACTAATAACATAAAAAAACAGCCTTTAAGGAGCAAAAGAAATGTGCTATTATACTAAAAGTACATCTCAATTGTTTAGTTTTTTTAAAGATTTTACTTTTTATTTGAGAGAGAGAGAGAGAGAGAGACAGAATGAGTGGGGCAGGGTGGTTCGAGAAGCAAGCTCCCCAAAGCAGGTTCAGTCCGAGGTCCCTGAGATCATGACCTGAGCCAAAGGCAAATGCTTATTAACCAACTGAGACACCTAGGAACCCCAGTACATCTCAACTATAAGATACACTGTAATTTCAGAAATGCTGGTATAACTTGATAGAATAAAATTTCAGCTGTCATTCAGCTGACTGTCCTGTAAAATTGAGCGAGTCCCTAAAGTGAGTTTTATATTTGGATCTAAAGTGAAGCAGAGATACTTCAAAATATGCAGGTTAGCCAGTAACAATGACATTAAACATTTGTGTTTCATATTCTATACTTGCAGATATACTAGTAACTACCTCTCTTGGGTAGGTAGGAAATGTGGTAGGAGAGGTAAATTACAAAGGTAATTTGGGTCAATCCAGAGACATGTAGTTCCTGTCGTTAAGATTTTTTTTTTTTTTTTTTAACTTGGAAGCAAATCCTATTACAGTGAGTGTGAACTCAATGCCATTTACCAACATCAGAAAATACTTCATCTGTTGACTTCTTTGCTATCTAGGCTCTGTCATTAGAAAGTAAGCTCCAGGAAGGCAAGGACTTGGTTTACCAAGGAAACCTGAAAAACACCTGGAACAGGGTGGGCACCTGACAAAGTCCTGACTCAAGCTGCCTGGCAAATCCAGCACCACAACATGATAAAAGGAAAGTATCACTGAGTAAGGAGACACAGTGAGCAACCCAGATAGACAAAATGCCTCCAACACTGACAGAACTCCAGCATTTTTGCTTTAACTAGCAACTGGGTTATTTCCCCGAAATCAATTTATTTCTTTTGTCTTATTTTCCATGTAGCTTACTTTCCATGTCAGGGTGACTGTGTTTTCGAAACTGGCAGTGGAACCGAAGAGTCTTTAGTATGCTATATATGTGTCTTCAAGAGTGCACTGGATTTTAGGCACAGACCAGAAGAATCTACTGTCAATAGCAACAAGGAAGGTTTACTAGTTCACAGATTGAGAAGAATCCAGGAGGCCACCCTATAGCACAGAAAATTTTTATAAAACCCCTAGATGTCATGACACAGTGAGACTAACAAACTGCCAAAACAGAGGAAGGATACTACTTCCCCCTGAGGTTTTTTTTTGCTTTTGTTTGGTTGAAGTTTTTCTGTTGTTGTTAAAAGCAGGGTGATGATCAAAAACTTCTTTTCATTTGACAGTAATATATTGTTTTCTTGCTTTCCCAAAATTAACTCTTCAACCTTTAAGAAAATAATTTATATCTATAGGACTATTAAATAAAAAATTGAGACTCAAATGTCAATATGAGAAATTTGCCAAATTACTTTTTCTTTTCCGGTATTTTGGTAATTCAGGAATTCCGAGGAATAGACAAGAGAAAAATGGCACAACCTAATAGTTAATTTTAACTTACAATACTTTCCTTTAAAAAAAAAATCACGGCCAAGTTCTGCAGTCCAACTGCATACTATAACATAAGCCAAACACTGAAAATCCACTGTCCAAATATTAATGGTTCCAATGATTCTCTCCCCTCCTCCTCGTCAGTTTTCCCATCGGCAAATATAGTGTAAAAGCTCTATCGTAACAAAGATTTCCCTTCAAATGAGCTATTTCTCTGCTCTCCTTTACAGAAGCATTCTTTCAAAGTGTTACCCTAAACAATTTCCTCAGTTCCTTGCCTCCCATCCTCTCCTGAACCCAATCCAAGCAGAATGAACCCAACCCAATCACAGAGATCTCGAACAGCCTGAACCTCACCACACCCAACAGTCAGTTCGGTCTTCATCTTCCCGGACCGGGCTGCAGCATCTCACACACTACCCACCCCTTCCTCTCTGACACATGTTACTCATTTGCCTTCCATGTGTCTTTCTTCATTTTCCTTCTACTTCACTCATCACTCCTTCCCAGTCTCTTCCTCATTCTTAGACTGCCTCAGGGCTTAATTCCATCTGAGCTCCCCAGCAGTCCCTATTCCCTTAGTCTGCTACATTTTTCTCCCCAGTACTTAACACTATAGGACATACCATTATACTTGATTTATTATTGTTTTATTTTCTGTCTCTACCCACTAGAGTGTTTCAGGAGCACAAACATTTTTATCTGTTTTTGTTTAGTGTTGTATTCCCAGTGCCTAGAACAGACCTAGCTTGCTGGAGGAGCTCAATAAGTATTTGTTGAACGAGTGAACGAGTGGACAGTAACAAAAGTGCTAACAGTAACAGCCGCTTTGTACCAGAAACTTATCAGCCACACACCCCCATACGAGCAAGTCACATGCATTTCATTTAACCCTCAAATAACCCTATGAGATCTCTGAGGCTTGCGGGGAAGGGAAGGGCCTGGGAGGGGAGCTAGGAGTGTTAACATGCTCCAAATCACAAAACTACCAAGTGGCAGTGCCATGATTCAAATCCAGGTTTATCCTCTTCAAAGCTAATGCTTTTTTTTTTTTTTTAAAGATTTTATTTATTTGACAGAGAGAAACACAGCGAGAGAGGGAACACAAGCAGAGGGAATGGTAGCAGGAGAAGCAGGCTTCCCGCAGAGCAAGGAGCCCGATGCGGGGCTCGATCCCAGGACTCCGGGATCATGACCCGAGCCGAAGGCAGACGCCCAACGACCGAGCCACCCGGGCACCCCAAAGCTAATGCTCTTAACTACCGCATGGTATTAATTTTACTGAAGTATTATTTCATTGGTTTTGAAACAAATACAACTGTTATCTGAAGAGGCAGCAATCAAAAGTTTCCTGCACTACTGAATTTATCTCCATTTTCTCTGTGAAGACAAACATTTAGTAGCATCATTTAAAAAATTTTAATGGAGATTCTTATTCGAAAGGAAAGCATGCCACATCACCATTTTCAGTGCTAACAGGACAAGTGGGAAGCACATCACCCTCCAAGTGCTGATGGCAGCACTTAAACTTCTCCCATTTCTATTAAAAAGCTCAAGTCAGTGATTTCCAAACCTGATTCAAGAACCACCTGGGAGTTTTTGTTTTTCTGAAAATAAGAGTCCCAGGCCCAACTTCAGAACAACCAAATCAGAATCTCTAGGAAACAGGTGTCAGGAACCCAGTATTTTCTCAAGCTCCCCAGGAAACTTGGGTGGTTTGCCAAGTTGGGAAAACACTAGTTAAATGAACCAAAGTTGGCAAGAGACTAATAATTCTATCTGAGCCTGTGGCACACTGTTTAACAATGACCAAGTCTCACTGGTACTGACCTTCCTGGAAAGAGGAACGATGCTGTTGGGTCGAACAAGCCTTCGTTTCTTACAGCTCAGCACAGGACGTGTTCGGGCTGCCACACAGGTGCCATCAGTTGATGAAGAAACTAGATTGAGTCGTTGCTTTTTTTGTAACTGTTCCTCAGCATCAGAGATGTCACCTGGAATGTGGTCTGCCAAGATAGGCTGAAGACTATACAAGGGGAAGGAAGAATATTCACTTCTCAGAAAACAAGGAAACAAAGCCTCTAATACTGGTTCAACCTCCACTGCTTACAAATGTTCACAGACACAAACAAGCATCTAGAGCAGACGCATGTCACTTCTTAATATGCGTGTGCAGTGTCTGTGCTTATTTTTAAGATTCCTAGTGGACAGTAACATCATGTCTGAAAAGTGCAAGTCAGTAAGTGACAAACTCAGGTTCCAAGTGATTAAAATCAGTTCTCTTCTACAAAAGAAACACAAAGAAATCTGAGAAAATTGCAGCTGGTAAGAAAATGATTAATCTTGCAAATGTTAATGAGCTGCCTCAGAATCAGTTCTTCTATAAAATTCGACTTTTAGGGATGGGTACACATCGTTCACTTGCAGAGGGATTCCTTCAACTTTCATACAATACAGATTTACAAACAGCCTTTAGGGAGCTAATCCATCCTAGAGTAAAACAGTTTATGTAAACACTTCTCAAGAAGTCTACCAAGACTAGGACCAACCATAAGGACTCACAAAAGTAGGACCTTGTATTTTTTCTCCATGGTGAGTTAATTTTAGGGTACAGTAAGTAAAAGGGAAATACATCAAGCATGCTAATTAAAATATTCTTGCTACAGTAAGAAGCATGCACGATACTATTAAGCAATAAGGTTTTTGTCTTTAAACCAGGGTTAGTCCCTAGGGATAACTAAGAGCCCAAATTCATCTTTTACAAGCCCACTGCATGCAGGAAGTAGAAGACCTAAAACTTACGTGTTAATGACTCCATTGACAGGTCTCAATGCTCCACATGATTTGGTAGATAATGACTCTGAAGGATGACCACAGGCACCATGGTTTTCCAGTGGCTGAGAAACAGACTCGATCTAAAGGAGAGAGATTAAAAATACATGGTAACATTTAACCAACAGCATCAAGACTGAAATGTGGCACCATTTCATCATTTAAATGAAACACCTACAATTCCTTTTCTTTTTTTCAAGATTTTATTTATTTATTTGACAGAGAGAGATCACAAGTAGGCAGAGAGGCAGGCAGAGAGAGAGGGAGAAGCAGGGTCCCTGCTGAGCAGAGAGCCCAATGTGGGGCTCCATCCCAGGACCCTGAGATCATGACCTGAGCCGAAGGCAGAGGCTTTAACCCACCGAAACACCCAGGTGCCCCGTAACACCTACAATTTCTGACAACAAACCTGCAAAACCAAACATATGTGACTGAGGGGGAAAAAAGTAACTAAGAGAATTGGCTTTTGTTTTGGCGTGAAGAAGGGTAAGGAACCAAAATATTCAACAGACCAATATTAAATGCTTACTGATGACGGGGAAATGCTTTAATGATTCCGTGGGACAGAAGTTTAGCAAAATAAGAACATGGTAACAAGAGTCTTCAGTTAAGGGTCAAGAAGGACACACAGGTTCAGTATCAAGGCAACTAAGGCAATGTAAATGTAGTTAATACCTGCTTAAATTCCCAGTGTATACTGGAAACCTCCTTCTAGAAAAGCATACTTTCTGTAAATATGTGTACATATGCTAAAATAGAAAAAAATTAATAAAAGCTCCATGAATAACTAATTACCTAGTGCTATCAGTTAGTAACTACTGTCTCTGCACTATACAAATCAAATATATACTTAGGACATAAACTGAAAAACAGGGAGGTGGGAAACAATCTGGAGAAGTCTGAATCTGACTATTTCAAAACAAATTATGAATTCATTAGGCTCAAAAGGGATAGGTACAGCCATGAGATGTCAATCATATGGAGTCTCTGAGTTACACTCAATAAAGCCATAGATACACTTATCCCTCCCACTCCTGTTGCTGGAATAACACAAAAAGGTATTGGTATTTGTTTCCTTAAACTTAAAATGACTTTAGGGTGTGCTTAAGTTCTCCTTCCTGTAAATGCTACCAGTCCATATCAAAGCCAGTATTTTAACGCTGATATTCTGTTTTCCAGTATTGTTCAATTTCTTTTTGATCTTTTTACCCCCAGGGAGAAAACACCAAAGATCTGCAGAACAGAGCAGTTGTAGGCAAGTATCAGTATCAGGATATGACAAGAGTGGGGAGCCTGGGTGGCTCAGTAGGTTGAACATCTATCTGCCTTTGGCTGGGGTCATGATCCCAGGGTCCTGGGATCAAGCCCCATGTTGGGCTCTCTGCTCAGTGGAGAGCCTGCTTCTCCCTCTCCTACTCCCCCTGCTTGTGCTCTCTCTCGCTCTCCTTTTCTGTCAAACGAATAAATAAAATCTTTAAAAAAGAAAGGACAATAGACTGGTAAGCTAATTAAAATGTTTTCATACAAATTAACCAAAAAGCTAGATCAAAGTACATAAGCAGAAAAGACATAAGCAAACTACAATGAGTGAACACTGGGAAAATGTTCTTAGAGATAGCCTGTACATGTACTAAAGTACCACAAAAATCCTCAAGCAGATCAACTATACCAATATCATGGCAAATTTCGCACACATACTCATTGCCTTAAATGCTACACTGATTTCCTCTTGGAAAGTGGTTTTAAGTAGCAATATTTATAAAGATGTTCATATCACTCAATTCTAAAAATTTATCTTAAAGAAATAACCCAATAAACACATTTCCCAAAATCTCATACACAAAGATAATCACTGCAATGGTATATATCAATAATCTAAATGCTTAACATCTGATGCACAGTTACAAATTGTATTACAGCGAATTATTAAAAATAATCACAAAAGACATTTCTTATTCCTTTACACCAAAAGAATAAAGCTAAAAAAAAGGTCTTTTATGTAGAAATGATTTTAGAAAAAGATTAAATTCAAAATATTTTTAATACAACTATGATGACTATAAATGCACATACATAGACAACATAGACAATGACAGGACAAAAGCAGTGTTAAGAGACAAATTTTTTAGATAATATTTTTTTTTTTTTTTTTTTTTTATTTATTTGATAGAGAGAAACACAGCGAGAGAGGGAACACAAGCAGAGGGAATGGTAGCGGGAGAAGCAGGCTCCCTGCTGCGCAGAGAGCCCGATGTGGGGCTCGAGCCCAGGACCCTGGGATCATGACCTGAGCCGAAGGCAGACGCTTAACGACTGAGCCACCCAGGCGCCCTAGATAATATTTTTTTTAAAGATTTATTTATTTGATCATCTTTTCCCTTTTTTTAAAACTTTTTTTAAAGATTTTATGTATTTGTTGGAAAGAGAGGCGCCCCTAGATAATATTTTTACATTAAAAAAATAGAAAAGTGGGGCGCCTGGGTGGCTCAGTGGATTAAAGCCTCTGCCTTCAGCTCAGGTCATGATCTCAGGGTTTGCGATCGAGCCCTGCATTGGGCTCTCTGCTGGGCAGGGAGCCTGCTTCTCCCTCTCTCTCTCTGCTTGCCTCTCTGCCTAATAAATAATTTGAGATCTCTGTCAAATAAATAAATAGCATCTTAAAAAGAAAGAAAAAAAAAAAGGAAGGAAGAAAAGCGAGGGGGCGACTGGGTGGCTCAGGCATTAAGCGTGTCCCTTGGGCTCAGGTCATGATCCCAGAGTCTTGGGACTGAGCTCTGCATCGGGCTCCCTGCTCCACGAGCAACCTGCTTCTCCCTCTGCCTGTGTTCTCTCTCTAGCTATGTTTCTCTCTGTCAGAGAAATAAATAAAATCTTAAAAAAGGAAAATCTCAAATAGCCTCCTGAATGCTCATGAAGATTTATTATTCAGGGGGAACCTCAAAAAAACCAAACAAATGTTATGATAGTATGACAAAGATAGATAATCAGAAGAGTTAATATTCAGGCTGGCCTTAACCAGCAGATGTGTGACTCCAGGGATGTTACAGCTTTCCTAAGATTATGTAAGTTCTGGTTTAGGTGAAGAAGGTTCCTTACAACATGAAATTTCTGTGACTATGAACTTTTTGCTGGTATACTGATCTTAAAAACTTCAATTTTACATTCACTTAAAATAAAAGCATTTAACATTAAATTATGGCAGAGATATGATCCATATATCTACATGTTTTATAAGGTGTCATATGTAAGTAACAGGCTGAATCCACATTTGATTAAAGTTTATTTTGTAGAGATTATGGGAGAATTAACTGTAAGGACACCTATTCAAGACAAAAATGTTGCCATACTTTAACAAAATCTTATTTCAGAAAACCTATGTAAAAAAAAAGTGTGAAGGAAAAGCACAAAACATCAGTAATCTCACAACCTACAAATAACTGCTGCTAATATCTTTTTTTTTTTTTTAAGATTTTATTTATTTATCTGATAGAGAGAGATAGATCACAAGTAGGCAGAGAGGCAGGCAGAGGGAGGGGGGGAAGCAAGCTCCCTGCTGAGCAGAGAGCCCGATGTGGGGCTCGATCCCAGGACCCTGAGATCATGACCTGAGCCGAGGGCAGAGGCTTCAACCTACTGAGCCACCCAGGCACCCCTGCTGCTAATATCTTGTTTATCATACCTACAGATGTATATATTTAAATGCCATTAATATTCAATGTGAATTGTACTTTCTTGGAGGAACTTAAAACTTCCCCGGGGGCAGTTCAGCCCCCAAATTAAAACTGAAGGCAACAGGGAAAATATTATTTAGCACAGAAATGTTTGTCAATGATAGAACAGCACATAACAAGCAATCAAGAGCATGAACCTCAGAGGGAATGTGCCAGCTTCTAGTCATACAAGGAGGCACTCCATAATTGGAGGACCATGGGATAGCCTATAATCACAGAGATCCTAAAGCAGGGCACTGGGGCAATTAGGTTCATCACATCATTCTCAAATGTAAAGAGCTTAAAATATTAACCCCAATCCTCCAACAGTGTTCCATCTGGAAAAAGAAAAACACAACTCACCACACACATAATTTTACTTAAAGCTACTTAAATGCATTCAGAGTTAAGAAAAAGCAAACACTCTCTATCCTACAGTCCAAAAAGGTGCAAAGAGAGAGGGTAGAGATACATTAATAAACACTTCACAAATGTTAAACCCATTGATCATCACTATTGCAGTGGTTTACATCATTAGTATTTTCAGGAAACTAATGCATGACTCAGATACAGTCTTCCAGTGGGAAACTGTAAAAAGGATAAAAGACCCTAAGGCTTTCCTGTCCAGAAAGCAGGACTTATTACTGAGCTTCTTTTGAATTGTATGTGGTATTCAGATACATTCTAAGGTTACATGCATCCCACAGCCAGAAAGAAAAGAGTAGAAGAGCTGAAGAGGTAGAGAATCTCTCTTAATTCCCTGTTTCTCAAAAGCAGAGACTCAGGGATTACCTTTTGGGGTGATCTTAAAGTACAAGGAGGGTTACTGAAGTGATTTCTTCCCTGACTGAAGGAATAAAATAACACAATGAGATGCAAATTTGTTATTCATATATAGCAGGCATCTGATTCATCATTCCACCCTTTTGGCCAGACTAAGCAAGACCAAGAGCCTTTGGAGAAAAGTTAGGTTAAATTATGGTCTTACAGGGTAGATTTTCTTGGGGTCTAAGAATCCATGCCCACCTAACTTATTCTGCCAAAAAGTAGAGAAAGTAAAAGGATAAATATCAAAGGCACACACTTCAAAACACATAATCTGCACAATATATGTATATCTTTAGTCATTCTGTTAATGTGAGGTCATAACTGCTTGAAATACCAAATTTTTAAGTGCAACACATTTGTTTAGAAAACAGTTCCATTTTGGTTACTTACTGGTTTTCTGACCGTTATAAAAAGGAAAGAAAAAGCTAATTAACAAATTCAACTTTTATTCTTGCTTCAAAATAAATTAACCTTTTGGCTTTATATCAATTACTTCATGTTTCAAGTTTATCTCAATGATACTCAATGTGGTCTTGTTTAAAGTATTAAACATTTTTTATGTTTAATATAAATTATAATTTATATTATAATTAATAATTATATTATTTTATATATTATATATAATTTTATATTACATATAAATTTATATTTATATATAATATATATTACTGGCCCTCAACAGTGTACCAGTCATTTCCATGAACTAGCACCATGGCCAGGAAACTGTGCTAAATTGAGAGTGGAACCTTCTGAAAATTCCACTTCCATCAAGTTACTTTCTTTCCATTTCTGCATATTGGGACTGTATGTGCCTCACTTTCCTATGTCTCTCTCTCTCTCTTTTTTTTCCATGTCTCTAAATTGAGGTTAAAAGAAAATATCTACAGGGGTGCTTGGGTGGCACAGTCAGTTAAGCAACAGACTTTTTTGTTTTTTAAGATTTTATTTGACAGAGAGAAACACAGCTAGAGAGGGAACACAAGCAGAGGGAATGGTAGCGGGAGAAGCAGGTTTCCCGACGAGCAGGGAGCCCGATGCGGGGCTCGATCCCAGGACCCTGGGATCATGACCTGGGCCGAAGGCAGACACTTAACGACTGAGCCACCCAGGCGCCCCAAAGCAACAGACTCTTGGTTACAGCTCAGGTCATGATCTTGGTTGGGTTTGTAGGATCAAGGCCCACGTTGGGTTCCATGCTCAGCAGGTAGTCCACTTCTCTCCCTCTGTGCCACTTGCTCCTGTGAACGCTCAATCTCTCTCTCAAATAGATAAATCTTAAAAAAAAAAAAAATTATGAATTTTGAATTTTTAAAATATGTATGTATGTGATCTACACTCAACATGGGGCTCACTCAAATGCATGACCCCAAGATCAAGAGTCACATGTTCCTCTGACTGGAGCCAGCTAAGCACCCCTGAATTACTTACACTGAAAAATTTCCATCAGCATGATGCTATTACATACAAGTCCAAAGGCTACTAAAGGCTACTGCATCTAAGATTTGTATTTACCAATACCATCAAAAATCTAGAGAAATACAGTAACTACTAAAAACAGTCCTAGGGGTGCCTGGGTGGCTCAGTGGGTTAAAGCCTCTGCCTTCCCCTCAGGTCCTGATCTCAGGGTCCTGCGATCCAGCCCTGCATTGGGCTCTGCACAGCTGGGAGCCTGCTTCCCCTCTCTCTGTGCCTGGCTCTCTGCCTACTTGTGATCTTTCTCTCTCTGTCAAATAAATAACTAAAATCTTTAAAAAACAAAAACAAAACAACCACCAAAAAAACCCCCCAACAGTCCTAAATTCTTGTTCAACTTATTTATCCACATCCCTACTTTAATAGTCCCAATTAGTCTTTTTTTAAAATGGTATATCAAATACTCCTCAGTCAGTATCCATCACTCTACTCTCTATCCCAAAACCCTTGTTGGGCCAATGCACTACTCATTGTCCCTGGTGATTGCAAAACTTAAAAAACAAAACAAAACAAAACAAAACAAAAAAACGGCAAAAAGCTGTTTTTGCTTAACCAATGGTAGAAGATTATAGCTTGGACTGTTTAAAAAGAAAAACAGCTTACATTTTTAGCATGCCTTTCTTCTGAGAAAGCATTTAGCCTCTGACTTATTATCATCATCACTCCACAAAGTAAGGAAAGGGTAAAAGAAACGAGGCTTATTTTACAAATAGAAACAAACACAATAATGATGTCATCTGTCAAAAGCCACAAAAGCAGTATTTTGTTAAACAAATCTCAATTTCAAATCTAGTCCTTTACAAAATATTTACCCAGTAATTACCTTTCCTGGAAGAAAAAAGGGGATATAAGAAAATATACATGTCACTTACTCATTTGAAAAAAAGAAATATAGGAAAGCTAATCTAAAAACTAATGAAAATAGCTACGTACAGAAGCTGGGAACAGGATGAAAATAAAGGGAAAATGGGAAGAGGGAATAACTATCTTTTGTATAGCTCTGACTCGGAGAAATGTAGTAATGCTTCACATACTCAAAAAATAGGAATAAAGGGGCACCTGGGTGGCTCAGTTGGTTAAGTGTCTGCCTTCGGCTAAGGTCATGATCCCTGGGTTGTAGAATAGAGCGCCATGTTGGGCGCCCTCTCCCTCACCGGCTGGTGGTCTCTTTACCTCTTTCTAATAAATAAAATCTTAAATAATAATAATAATAATAATTAATAATAAAGATCAACTGTTGTGTGTGGGAGAGAAAAAGTGGAGTATCACAGTAACAAAAGAACCTACCTGTATTACAAAACAATTACCTATCACACTGAAAGGATGAGGGGAAAAAAACCTAACTGAAGTAAAACTTCAGAAAATAGTATTTTGACGTCATGTTAGAAGGCAAAGATGTTGTACATAATATGTCCTCTGGTTAGTAACTACATTTTCACAGGGGTATGAGTTGGGCAATTATGAAACTATGTGGTAAAAATGGGTATCAATAAGCATCCAATAAAGTTGTGGTGTTGGACTGGTATCAATATGGACTTACAGTTTTTAATATATACCCATCTGCATATATATGTATGTATATACATGCTTTAGCATACATATGTTTCCCAGCACTGTCTGTTGAGAAGCCCTAGAAGCAATGATGCCAAGCAGCAATGAGCACAACTAGTACCCAGATCCTGGTTTCTGAACTCTGTTGCCCAAAAAAAGGAACCAGGGCTGGAGCAGGAAAAATACAAGATGAGCTTGGAACATCTTTTGGTGCCTAAAAGTGAATAATCACTAATGGAGGGGAAAATGTTGAAAAGACATAGAAACCAAGATGAAAGAGACCAAGTACCAAAAAGCTGTCTCAACAAGTAGAGCGAGTGAATAATAAAAGATTATAATCCATAAAGTAAAATTAATACCCATGAATCACCTGAATAAATAAATAAATGAGAGAGAAAAGGAAGCTCTTCTTAACAGAATTCCAACTATCAAATATAGAATACAGAAAATCATTCAGTAAGCACCACAGTAAAAATTGTTGCAGGCAAAACCCACTAGGTAGATGATGAAATTGTGATTAAAATATAATGAGCAACAGAATATTACATAGTATTTCTCCTCATAAGACAGACATTCATTACAAAGAGAAAAAACCTAAATTGATAGCGAGGAAGGCTGGCAGGCACTGCCTTAACCAAGTCAAAAAAGCTATCACCACCACCATCACGTATCCCCAGTATGGAGCACTGAGAAGGGCACAGTACCACTTCTGTGGTATTACTGTGATAAATGCATAACCTCTAAAAATGATAAAACATTAAGTGACTCCAATTGGGAGGAACATACAAAATAACAGACCAGTAGTATTTTTGTAATAAGGCCATGAAAGACACACAGAGGAGGAACCATCACAGATTGGAAGAGATTTAAAGAGAAAGGACAACTAAATGCAGTGTGGGATTTTGGACCCCCCACCCCCAAAAAACATCAGTGAGAAAATGAGTGAAATTTGAATAAAATCTGAATAGTACTGTATCATGTCAATTCCTGGTTCTGATCATTATACTATGATTATGCAAGTTAACCACACTATAGGAAGTCGCATGAAGGGTACGTGGGGACCCCATGTTCTACTTTTATAACTTTTCTCTAAGTTTAAAATCATTTTTAAAAAGGAGAAAAGTTTACCCAGCATTACTGAGTAAGCAAATTTCATTTATACAAAAATCTAGTATCAGTCTACAGCTTCCTGTCACCTTACAGGACAAAGTATATAAGCTCAAGATAAATACAAAATCCATCATGAACTGGCCCAATCATCCAACACTCCATCAAAGAAAAGTATTTGTAGTTCCTTTACAGACTCTCTCAAGCCTTTCACATTATACATGCCGTACCCTCCCTGTTGGAAGGACAAGGACTCAGAACAAGTACATCCTTCTCTTACACTACCTTTCCTGACCTCCCTTAGAAGTGAGAATTCTTCCTCTCTTTATTCCCCTGTTATATGCCTGCTGTAAGACTATGAACTCTCAAGGGAAAATACCTGGTTCTGCTAATAGGTGTTTCCTAGACACACAGCACAGTCTGGAACAATAAGCTTTAACCAAACACATTATGGACTGAATGCTGTTAAAAGCAGAGTATACTTCAATAGCTAATTATCAACCATTCTAAAGAGGTACAGAAACAGAGCCACTCTTACCTAAGACCCTTGAAGGCTGACAGGCATGGAAATTCATACAGACTTTTACAAAGTCATACACTGTATGCACTGGGTTAAGTGCTTCAAAATCAAATATAAATCCAAACCCAAAGAATGTGAACACCAAGAATGAACTGGAATGGAAACTATGGACCTTGGGTGGCTGTGATATGTCAATGTAGGCTCATCAGTTGCAACAAATGTACCCCTTTAATGGGGGAAATTAACCACGGAGGAGACTACCCAAGGCAGGAGTGCCATGCCAGGCAGTGGGCAGATGAGAAATCTCTATCTTCTGCTCAATTTTGTTGTCAACCTTAAACTGCTCACCCCAAAATAGTCCAAATTTTTAAAAAAATCAAATACATTAATATTTCTGCTTCAAAATATTTCTGGATAATTAAAAATATAAACAGTCTTGAGAGAAAAAAAAATATAAACAGTCTTAACAAATACCACCTCAGGTCAAATTTTGCTGCCAAATGAGCTTGATGCAGAATTTAGGAAAACCCACTTTTGGTTCTCAGATCTTCGGAGTTTGGAAATGCAAATAACAGAGTAAGGACTTGCATTATTACTCCCACTTCGCACAAGAAGGTATGGGAAATGTGAGGGAAATGTAGTGTTCTAAACATGTCCAGCAGGTCAAGGTGGTTGGCAATGTTGTTTGGATCTTTTACTTTCTCATTTTTTTTTTTTGTAATTTTATCAATTACTGAGTTAGGAGTGTGAAAATTTCCAAATATGATTATAGATTTACCTATCCCTTTAGTGTGCATATATCTATGCTTCATGTATCTGAAGCATCCACCTTTATGACTCTTCTGCTTCCTTGATGAAATGACCTCATTTATCACTGTAAAATGCCCTTTATCTCTGGTATTTCTGTCTTAAAGACTATTTTTTTAATATTAATATACCCACAGCAGCTTTTTTTTTTTTTTTTTAAAGATTTTATTTGACAGAGAGAGAGAGATCACAAGTAGGCAAAGAGGCAGGCAGAGAGAAAGGGGGAAGCAGGCTCCCTGCTGAGCAGAGTACCCAATGTGGGGCTCGATCCCAGGACCCTGAGATCATGACCTGAGCTGAAGGCAGAGGCTTAACCCACTGAGCCACCCAGGCGCCGCTACCACAGAAGCTTTCTTATGCTTACTGTTCATTAAGTGTATCTTCCCCTGTCCTTTTATTCCCTATAGATCTGAGCTTCCAACTGTTATTATTCACCTTCAACCTAAAGAAAGTTCTTTAACATTTTTCAGTGCAGATTTTCTGCCAACAGACTTTTAACCTTCTTTTATCTAAAAAGGACTTTATTTCATCTTTATTTTTGAAGAATTTTTTTAGCCATGTATAGAATGTTGAGGGGGGAAATCTCACCCCATCGCTGTCTGTCCTCCATTGTTTCTGAAAAGAAGTCACCTATCTGTATCAATATTCACTTATATGGAATGCATCTTTCCCCCTTCTGACTACTTGCGAGATTTTCTTCATCTTTCATTCTCACCATGTTTTATTTCTTCTGCTTACTATTTTCTGAGTTTCTTCAGTCTGTAAAATTATCTTTTTCATTCAAATACCCAGCCATTATTTCCATAACCCCCACCGCTCCCCACCAGTACCACTCAATCTCTCTTCCTTCTGGAACACACATTTATTGTTTTCCCAGGACTATGTTCATTTCTGATCAGTTCTATGTTCAGTCTATTTTTTGGCTGGATAATTTCCACTGATGTTACCTTTTAAAGATTTTATTTATTTGACCCTTTTAAAGATTTTATTTATTTGAGAGAGAGAGTGAGAGAACACACACACAAGGGAAGGAGCAGAAGGAGAGGGACAAGCAGACTGTGTGCTGAGTGTGAAGCCCGTGTAGGGCTCAATCTCATGACCCTAGATGATGATGACCTGAGCCGAAATTAAGAGTCAGATGCTTAACCAAATGAGCCACCCAGGTGCTCCATGATCCTTTCTCTTCTCTAAGTTTTCAAGCTGCTGTTTAGTACACCAGTACACTTTTTACTCAGATATTGTACCTCTCAAATCAATTTGTGTTCCACAAGTTCCATGTAATTCTTTTTCAGTTTTCACCTCTCTGCTGAGATTCCCCCATGTTTACTGTCTTTTACTTTAACTCTTCAAACATAAGTGGCTGGTTAGCTCAGATGGTTGGAGCGTGGTGCTAACAAATCTTCAAACATATTATTAGATGCTTCTTATTCTTATTTCCTAATTCCAATCTGAGCCACTTTAGGATCCGTTTCTACTGACTCTTTTTTCTCACGACTAAAGAAGACAGTTTTCTGCTTATTGATAGGTCTAATTTATTGTTATTGTGTAATATATTGTATATGATATGTTACAAACTCTGGATTCAATTAATTTTCCCAGAAGCACGTCGATTTTTACTCTACGAGGCAAATTTCTATTTGGTTAGAAACCAAATGAACCTTGATTTTGTATAACTAGTTTCACGCTTTCACAGGAACATATTAGAGCCTATTTTGGATTTTTCGAAAACTTAATCCTATGGTGAGTCCCTTAGTCCTAGGAAAGTCTTTAAATCCTTAAGCATGAGCCTTCCTTGGTTTCAATGTAAGGCCCAGGCCCAAAGTATTTACCAAGTCATGGTAGAATTTAAACACCATAATTCTGTCTTCACTGCAGTGGGCAGTAAGTACATTCTGGGCTCAGTTCCTTTCAGCCTACCAACTGTTGCTTTCGACTAGGCTCTGTCAAAACTCTCTGAACATGTGAAGTTCAAGGGGTTCAATTAGCTGAAGGATCTGAGAGGGATTTACATAGATTGTGGGACTAAGTCCTCCACCCTCATGACTCCTCTTTGCCGCTATTCCGCCCTTCAATTTCTAGCTTTTCGGCAGCGGGTGACCTCCAACCTCTGACAGTATGAAAGCCGAAGAGATTGTGGCTCACTGGTTGAGTTCTAAAAATCCTATACCAAATGGACTAAGGAGGCCCTCATCTCTGAGTTGTGTTTTCTGTTTGAAATTTTATTGACTTTCTTTGGTAATTTTTAAATGCATTCTTCCTACCTAGTAATAGGCATAGGTTCCAAGTTAGCTCTTTTCACTTAATTCTTTTTTTTTTTTTTAAAGATTACTTATTTATTTATTTGAAAGAGAGAGAGAGAGAGAGAGATCACAAGGAGGCAGAGAGGCAAGCAGGGAGAGAGGCCGAAGCAGGCTCCCTGCCAAGCAGAAAGCCCGATGTGGGCCTCGATCCCAGAACCCTGAGATCGTGACCTGAGCTGAAGGCAGAGTAACCCACTGAGCCACCCAGGCGCCCTCACTCATTAATTCTTAACTGGGGAAAGGGGGACTACTATTTATTCAGGAGAATGAAGTGGGAGGAGAAAGAAGGAAAGGACATGTTTTAGAACATGGGAGAACAGCTCTCAACAGCTTTATACACTTCCTCTTTCCAGGAACACATCCTTTTTGTTCAGAAGGTTTTTTATTTCCTATCAGAATTTATTAGTGCAACAGATGACTTTATCAGCACCTGCAAAGCCCTTGGTTTCTCTCCTCAACCTAATTTTACCTTTTAAACTGCCTTTGAGTTAGAAGTCAGGGTGAAGTTTTTTTTTTTTTAAAGGGGCATTTTTCTAGGAGTTTGTCCCTTCTTCTCCCCTACTACTCTGTGGTATAAAAACAAAACCCACTCCATCTCAGCAAACATTTCCTGCTGTCTCCATGGCTCTAAAAAGGCTCACCCATGTATCCAGTCACCAAAATAATTCAGTTTCCATCATATCTGTACTGTGCTCATAACCAAAGCAGATATATATAGGTTCAGTCGAGAAACATTCATTCAGTTTGTAAATAAGACAAAAAGATGATTATGTGTCCTTTCAGTGTTAACACTTGAACTTCATCTAAACAAGCCCTCCCGGGGTCCTATAACTCTCAATAAATTACTAACTTTGTTTTACTTACTATTTATATCTGATTAAGGCTCATATGCCTCAAGTTGGATATTTATTTTTAGAACACTGAGGAGTTAAAACTCATCTGTGTCTAATTGAAAACTTAACTCTGAAGGTAATGGCTTTATTATTCTTATAGGATATTTTTAAGTTTTGGAGGCTACTGAGTAATCTCATTCCAGCACTCATCATTCTCATCTTAATCAGTAAGTCACAATGTATTTTTTGAAAATTGTGTTTAACTTTCTGAAACTATATCTTGATAGTAAAAAAAAAAAAAAAAAGAATTCTCTTTGGCTTTTTTGGTGAGTTTCAGAAATGAAAATACAAAATGAACAACACGGCACAAGAAAACAAACACCTTTGACATAATTATTCTTAAACCACAAGTCTTCAAATGTTTTTTGAAAGGGAGTAGTAAAAAAGGGGGAGGGCAATTAATACTTCCATTTTAGAAAAAAATTAAGCAAAATAGAAATGGAAAACAGGGTGGTTGAATATGAGTATGAAAATTTACAGCTGTCCCATGTCAAGTGTGACTTAAGATTTTTTAAAGCAAAACTTAAGAGGTATAAATCACTTTTCAAAAAAGCTGAATGACAAAAAGGCAAAATTAAAGATGTAGCTTAAGGATTACCTTAACTACAAATATAATTCTAAGTAAGTCAACTGTATTTGAGCAACCAAAACTACTACATGAAACAAAGGTGAACATTCCAGTCCCTACAATGTATTACAAACCAACAACTTTAAAAGGCCTTCCTACAGTGAAAAACTCTGCTTGGCAGTTGACATATCAAGTACAAGGAAGATGATCTTGACCTTCAAGAATCATACAATCTAATACTGAGCATACCCAAGCGAGTGAATGGTGGGTAGGAAAAGGGACAAGTCCCTAAGGGGTGCACACACAAGCACACAGGTGAACATGTGTAAATACAACAAGCCTCAGAGGGGCACGTGAGTGGCTCAGCCATTAAGCACCCGCCTTCAGCTCCGGTCATGATCCCAGGGTCCTGGGATCAAGCACTGCATCAGGCTCCCTGGCTCGGTGGGAAGCCTGCTTCTCCCTCTCTCATCCCCCCCTGCTTGTGTTCCCTCTCTTTGTCAAATAAATAAAATCTTAAAAATAAATAAACAAATAAACAACAAGCATCAGAAACACAATGAGAAACTGTCACGTCCTATCCTTCACAAGCACCGAGGTGAGAAAAACCTGACCAAAGACTGTCTAAAAATTTCCGGAATTCCTAAATATACAAATATATAAATATCTTTACAAAACTCACTCCTAATCACATATGCCTCAGATCTCATGTTTCCTGTACCTCATACCACCAAGCACCAGTTGACCTTACCCATGTTCTCTCACTTGTAACAACTTTTTTCTTGGCTAGAGCAATCACTAAAACAGTTTCACAAATCATAAATCTATAGATAGTATATAATGAACTTACATTGTGGACTTGAATACTAACAAAATCAGGCATTCTACTCATTAATTTCTTTCTTTCTTTTTTTTTTAATTAATTTTTATTAACATATAATGTATTATTTGCCCCAGGGTACATGTCTGTGTATCTTCGGGCTTACACATTTCACAGCACTTAACAGCACATACCCTCCCCAATGTCCACAACCCAGCCACCCTATCCCTACCCCCCCCCACCCCACCCCCCCGGCCACCCTTAGTTCATTTCTTGAGTCTAGGAGTCTCTTACTCATTAATTTCTTTAAAACCATCTTCCAGTTAAGAAACATTAATCTCTTAATGTCTTCACATTTACCCTTGGCTTTCCGTTCTCTCATTAGGAAAGTTAGTTCCCACCATATCACATAAATTCTTGCTTAAAATGATAATAAAGGGTAACAAGCTTTGTTGATTTGCAGATGCAGAGACCCAGCACGCTAGGCTTCCAAACAAACCACTGTCATGGGACTCTGAAATTTCTAACAAATGACTTAAATCAAGAAATGTTACTATTCATTCATAAAAGCCAATGAGCTTCTGGGGGGTGGGGCGCGCGGGGACTGAAACAAATAAAAAAGTGCTCTTGGGATTCAGAAGTTAAAAAAATTAATTTGGGTTTTGAGGATAAGAAAAAGAGAAGGAATCATGGAAAAGGAAGATGTGGGCTAGGCTCTAAGGATACAGAAAGTTATACAAAATGACAGCTTTACCCTCATGACAGAATTAAAGGGGGGGGTAACTTAGAGCTTTCACCATCTTTGTTGAGTTAAACCTCTAGTCCAACCTTTCCATTTTGTAGTGGCCCAGAAAGGCTGTCTTACTTGTGAAGGTATCAGAGCCACTTGGTCTCCTGAGGCTTAGCCATTACCCCACAATGCCACATTTGCTCTGGCTGTTGTCTCGAGTTAAGAGCTGCTTTTAAAATCAAGGTCAACTAACTACACAGCTAACTGCAGGAGGGGCCCTGTGCCACTCTATTCAGGAATTCAGGCCTTGAAATGCCAAAAATGATAAAAGGGGATGCAGTCCCCTTCCTTCAACCAATGCAGGGTCCTTGTTACAGAGAATAAACTGTGTACTGATGCAAACCCCAGAATTCTCACTCATTCCCCCTTTTCTTTTATACTTACCAACTTATCATTCCCATGATCTGTCTTTACTTCAGAACTAAGTGGAAGAAATAAGTCTGTTGATGTATGTTCCGGGGAAGGGGCGTCTCCAAGAACTATCAACCCCTGCAAGACAGAAGAAGAGCAGCATGAGTGAGTAGTACCATAAATTACAAATTTAATTTAGGAGTCAGTATCACAAGAGTTAGGGGCAGGGGACTGGTTTACCAAAGCCCCCTCCTTTTCCTATGGTTCTGAAAGAGAAAAACACTACCAGCAGCTTTGCTTTCCCAAGAGTTATTTCAACATAAAACACACCAAGTAGCAACGAGTAAGGCCTAAGTCAGCCCCAAGCTTCCCCCTTTTCCCACTTGAATGCTATGACCTACCTAAGCTTGTTACCTTTAGCATCTTTTTGTCTGGAATCTTTAGCAGAGTATGGTACTTCATACTGTATTACTAACTAGACTATACTGTAATAACAGCAGCAATGCAATTTTTCTAGGTAACATGATCACAGGTGTGGCTTAAAGATTACCTTAAGTGCTACAAATATAAATGTTAAGTGCTACAAATCTAAGTGATAAGTCAACTATATCTGAGCAACCAAAACTACTACATGAAACAAAGGTGGAACAGTCCAGCCCCTAGAATATATGACAAACCAAGAACTTAAACAAAACTGTTCTGAAGGTACCTGTCTCTCATAAGCAAAAATAACACTCCAGATTAGGTTTCTGCTTCACAATTTCAAAGTCAGATCTTACATTTATCCCAGGAAATAAAAAATGTAAAAAGAAAGTTAAAACGACTCTACATATCCTATCCAGTTAGCAAGGGTGCAGCTTGGTAAAGATACAGGTGAGCTTACAGTGTAAAACAAGCAAAAAGCCACACACACGAATCTCACCATGAACTCAAACAGTAACCAAAATCAAATTTTGACACTATATAATAACAGAAAGACTGAGATGAAAGTAACCAGGGCTTTGTGTCTTTGGTTCTCCTTTTCTGATCTAGAAAATAAGGAGATCTGACTAGTAAGTCTCTTAAAGGTAATTTTGTATTAGAATCACCTGGGGAAACTTATCAAGCTATACCTGCCCAGCTCCAACATCAAATCTACTCTGAGTCCCTGGGGTTAGGGCTGGGTATTCTACATTTTTAAAAAAGCTTCACTGGTAAGTCCTAAGGCAAGCTCTAAATTGAAACATATTAAGACCTGGTCAATCTTATCCCCCCAGTGACCACCCTAAAATATAAATTTCAGGACCTACAGATTTTGACTGTACCCACTTGAGCTCCCTGGCCGTTATGACACGGACTCTTGCAATAGCCAGTGCTCCACATGATCCATTCCTGGGGTCCTTTCTAACTCAAAAATCTCCATGAAATAGGGGATTCAAGAGATGAAATGGGGGAGGAGGCTGGTATTAAGAAAAAACTATGAATTCTACCTGTTCCCCCTTAACATACAGAAAAAAGAAAAATTACCTAAATATGAAGGAAAAAAAAGTGTTACGCCCCAAGCAAGAGAAACAACACTTATATATCCTGGAATAAGACTCTGACTAGCCTATGTAGAAAATGAAGCGGCAACTCCTCAGAAAGGGGGAAAGATCATTAAGAAAGGTTTGCCCTAGCCTTCAAAATGAAGTTTCTCTGGCTAAAAAAGCTGCTGAAAAATATTTTCTTCTCTCAATAACAGCATAACTTTACCAGGTCAAAGGAAAAATTATTCGCAAAAACCAGTTATCTTGCACACTATTCCCTTCTTAAAATACGGCGTTCAACATCTTCCCTGCTTAAGGGCCCTGGGTACAGTCACACTGGTCTCATTATCTCCTAGAAAATGTCTGCATATGAGGTTGTTGCCACTGAGAAGGGGGTTATTACAATATAGGTACTAGGTAAATAAATGCAATTAAAGGTTACAATACTCTTATGGCCTTTGTTCATACTGATTCTGCCCTTTAAAAATATCTTTTATCCAAAATGTCATTCATCCTTTCAAAGAGCTTGTCAAATCTAAGTCCCATCTCCTTCCAAGAAAATGTACCTGGTTAACCGAGCCCTACATGTTTTATCTACATTACCAGCATTGGGATTAGCATTGGGATTATGTCCTACATTCTGTATATTTGAATCTCATTTCCAGAGCAGAACCTTGGGCCAATTTATTTACTATTGCCTCAATTTGTTTATTAACTAATGTTAAGCCCCTTAAAAACTTAAACAAAACACAAATATATTTGAATCCCCCATATTCCCTAGCAGAATCATACAGCAAGAAAGGAAATGCATAACAATTGTTTTTTGAGTTTTAGGTTAAAAATTTTTTTCCTTGAACAGGAATATTAAATTTATATTAATTACAGCCAGAAGCCTAAATAATCCAATTACCAGGTATAAAGTTACTCCCTCACATTTTTTAGGTTACAAGATAAGTCAAGATATAACAGTCACTGTTTTCCAGAGAGAAAACTTTTTCCTTAAACCACTGAATAATTTCTTAAAATAAACACCTCTCTGAAAGACAATAAGGAGATTCTCCTGAGAGTTAAAAAGACCTGTAGGGACCACTTATTCCTCATCATTTTACAGACCCAGAAAGGATGGAGATTGAAGGTTCGTGTCAACAGGCCATTCCATGGCAGAACTAGGGCCAAATACTGGGTCAAACTACTCATATTCTTTCATTCATTCAAATCAAGCCATCTATTATCCATTTATTGACATTATTTTTAGGGGCTGGGAATACAGGAAAGAAGGAGAGACGTATCCTTCCATCCCTGTAATCCCCATTTGAACCTACCCCTAAAAGTGCTTACATTCCAATACTGGGGAAGACAGATAATAAACAAGTTGAGTAAATAAATTTTATGTAGTTCATTAGAAGGTATAAAATGCTAAAGAAGAAAGGGCAATGTGAGGACTAAGTGGGAGTGGGAATCTGAGGGCTATTACTGCGCCCTAAAATAGACCGCAAACCAGCAGAGGCCAAGATACAAAGACTGGAAGAGTCTCCCCATCCTTCACCACTGCTCAAGTCAAAACCAGGATCATGCCCAGGCCCCCAGGCCTAGAAAACTCCTATAAAAGGATCCAAGGAATTGGGATGGGTCATAGTTGCATGCAATCATAAAATATCCTTATAAATTATTCCTCTGTGGAAACACAAAGCTGTCCTACAGAAGTCAAAAAAGAAAGAAAAAAATAGTATGAACCAAAACTGAAAAAGGAAGAATTGGTAGAAGGAATTATGCTAAGCCTGATTACAAAATGGGGCAAAAGAAAGCAAAAAGGAAAGAACAGAAAAAACTTAAGTTGCAGACTTAATTGCTTCTATTTCATCAATTTCGTATAATATATGGAATCAAAGTACGAGATAAAAAAATCACACTTTCATTTATAAAACAAAGATGCAATTTCACAAACTCCCTCCCCTTTTCATTCTGAGTAGGTCAACCTTCCTTACCTATCTTAAGATAAATCAGTGATCTTGCTGTAGATCAGTTCCATAGGAACTGTCCTGGGTTACCTAGACAAGACATAGCTGTCCACAATGCCTCATAACCCCCTGTAAGATGGGAATGTCAACTGCTTTACATCACTTTTGAAGACAAAGGTGTACTTCTAGGCTTCTACTACTCAATTCAGCTCCTTTCCTATCCAGAAACTTCAATGCTCTTCTGCCTCTCATTCCCAATAATATGTCCATCCTTAGTTAGCAACTGCTATGTAATTTCACAGATGAGTTAGAAGGAAAAAAAGAAGGGGCGCCTGGGTGGATCAGTGGATTGAAGCCTCTGCCTTCGGCTCAGGTTGTGATCTCAGGGTCCTGGGATCAAGTCCCCCATCGGGCTCTCTGCTCAGGGGGGAGCCTACCCCCGCCCCTGCCTACCTCTCTGCCTACTTGTGATCTCTCTCCTCTCTGTCAAATAAATAAACAAACAAATAAATAAATAAATAAAATCTTTAAAAAAAATTTAAGAAGAAAAAAAGAAAAATGGTATGTTTTATATTAGACATGGATGTTGAAGACTGTGTTAAGAAGTCTCCTTTAACAGAACCCGTTTGGTCCCTGTGCTTTCCCCCTCAGTTTTATTCAGCAGGTATGAAATTTCAATAAGTATGCTCAAGACGTAGAATGAAGATGAAAGAACAGAACAGTAGAGTGTTAGACAGAAAATGTTCTGGAGTCAGATAAATAGCTGTGAGTTCAAATTTAGCTTTGCCTCTTACAAACTTGGAAGCTGTAAGATTTGTTCTGTGCACCAAACGACAATACATGCACGTACCTGTCTATGTACATAGTCCAGGTACATATATTGTTCTCCTTTCTCATTCTATAAGACAAGGGAATATCTTAAAAAAAATAAGCTCACTGATCATGAAAATTAAAATAGTAAGGAGCAGTGTACAGAGGAGCTCCTAAACACTATGTTCTTTTTCTCCAAAAAGCAACAGGAATCATTACTCCCAAAAGAAACTTTCGAGATTCTCTCAACCTGGAAGTGAATACTTAATTTCTGACAGAAAAGAAACTGGTAATCAACTAGGGATAGTTCTCAAATACTTTATTATTATTATTTTTTGGAATATGTCACTTTAAGAAAATTAAAGTTAACATGCTAGAGAGTAAATCCTTAAAAAGTAAAAGAAAGCTTCACCCTCTCACTCCCCAACCTAAGACAAATTATAACTCCACAGTTGACCACCAAGCCTAGATTCATCTCCCGAAAAGGCCTGTACTACACAGGCAATCCTAACAAATCTTAGAGCAGGATAGGAAATGGGAACATCAATCCACTTTACCAAAACACAGGCAGTTAAAATTTTTAGTCATTTTTAGTAATTTAGTAAAAGTTTCAGAAAGCAGGCAAGCTCTTGGAAGCAACTAACTTGAGCAACAGTCAAATGCTTGTACCTCAGCTCTGTGCTCACACGTTTACCTGACCACGAGCAAACTGCTTACTTCTCTGACACTCCAATGGTTTACCTTTACTCATATAAGTAACAGTAAAACGCTTAGCACAGTGCCTGGCACGCAGTAAGTGCTCAAAGCCTTCTGTTATTATTGTGATAGGCGACCAGATGCATGTTAATTTACCTTAGGGATAAATATATATATTTTTTTCTTTCGGGATAAATCTTACTGCTTACATGTTATACAGGCTTGAACAGTATCCCACCAAAATTTATGCAACTTAAACCTATAAATGGATCCTTATTTGGAATTAGGGTCTTTGCAGATGTAACTGGGTTAAAATGAGCCCTACCATGGGCCCTAAATCCCAATGACTAATGTTCTTTTAAGAGGCAAATATGGGCACAGACACACAGAGACAAGATGCCCAAGTGAGGACAGAGGCAGAAATAGGAATGATGCTTTAGTCGGAGGAGCACCAAGGACTACCGTCAACCACCAGAAGCTTAGCAGCAGCAAGGAAAGATTCTTCCCTAGCATCTTTAAAGGGAGTGTGGCCTTTCCTCTACCTTGATTTTAGAATTCTTATCCTCCAGAACATAAGAAAACAAATTTCTGTTGTTTTAAGTTTATCACTCAATTTGTGCTGTTACAGAAACTGCTCCAAGAAACTAATACATTTGTTTTAAACAGACTTTATATAAATATTAAATAAAGTTGTCAGTTTTCAACATATTACTTACTAGGATTATCATTCAACTTTTACTCTTCCTACCAGAATTCTGTAACAGACATTGTGTATCCAGACTACAGATCAAGAAAATATATTACAATCTTGAATGCCTTATTTTACAGACCATGAAAATGGAGGCTCAGGAAGGTTCGATGACTTTTCTTCCCAAGCTTACATAGCTCTACAGTAGCAAAGACAGGACTAGAACAAAAGATTATCAATCCCAAGGCTGGCATTTCTTTAATACATTATGTTCTGAATAATAAAACTCTTGAAGAGTCAATATATGCACAAAACTTCAGAATAAGCACTGTCCAGATATTTAGAAATATCTAAGACTTTTGAAAGTTTCCCTTTCAAAACTGCTGTCATTACTGCTGAGTTATAAGCTAAAGAATAAACAGGAACCAAAAGTGAATTAAAAATATCTTCTCTGGGTCCCTGGCTGGCTCAGTCAGTGGAGTATGTGACTCTTCAACTCTGGGTTGTGAGTTCAAGCCCCACACTGGGTGTAGAGATTACTTAAAAAAATAAAATCTTACAGGGAAAAAATCTTACACACGGCTAGTCAGACTGTAAACCGAGCCTGCTGCCAAGATACTTTTCTGAAGTATGCATCAAGAACATAAAAGTAGGGGTGCCTGGGTGGCTCAGTGGGTTAAAGCCTCTGCCTTCAGCTGAGGTCATGATCTCAGGGTTCTGGAATCGAGCCCCGCATGGGGCTCTCTGCTCAGTGGGGAGTCTGCTCCCGCCCTCCCCACCTCTCTGCCTACTTGTGATCTCAATCTCTGTCAAATAAATAAAATCTTAAAAAAAAAAAAAAAAAAAAAAAAAAGAACATAAAAGTATCCATCTGACTTAAAGATGTTTATTATGGTATGCTTTATAATTTTAATAAATGGCGTAATTAAAATAGTCACCAAGAAAGGTAATAGAATGTAGCCAATAAAAATGCCCCCCCCCCCAAAACAACTAGAAGAGCACTCCAGTGGAATTTTGGAATAAAAGCTTAGATGACATATGTGAGAGGCTATAGAACTTCAAACTCTCATCATTTTATCTTGTCGGTTGGTCATCCTTTTAACTTTTGGCTTACTATTTAATGCATACAGTACACACAGTATAGCAATTTTCTGAAGGCTCTGCCCAGCACTGAGGCAGGACAAAGTGTGACACAAGAGACTCTTCATCTAGCTAATACCAAAAAAAAAAAAAAAAAAAAAAAAAGTCTTGAAAGCATGTAAGCCCCACAAAAGCAGGATTTTTATTTTACCACTGACCCCTCTATAGAGAACAGTGCCTGGTACACAGTATGCACTCACCTATTTGCTAAATGGATGTCTTTTCCATGCACATTTATCCCTCAGTCAAACCCAAACTGAGTAAGGGACTCTTTCTAAGTTGATATTTAAGAAGAAAAACTACCACAGTGTCTCTATCAAAGATAAAAGTTCTTTGGTAAGAATCAGGACTCTGTAGACTGGAGGACACAGAAAAACCAAAATCCCAAACACCAATGTCTAATTTCACTGCAACAGTCTTTCAGAAAAAATCCTATTTGCCTTAAGAAAGCAAGGGATGCTTAGTGGTAAAAGAGAAATGCATCTAAGTAGAAAAGCAAGATGATATCCTTAGTCATCATTGCTTTTCCATAAACATAACAAATAATGAGTTATATCAATGGCTTACATTTATATAGTCTCTTTCCTATGTTTCCTATTAGCCCAAATAAAGGAATTGCTTTGTTCTAAACACATGTTCAATTTAACATTACATTTTAATAGTGTTCTCTGCACTATTCTAAACAACATCAGACCCTTAAACAAATTAAACCACTATTATCAGATCATATTAAACTCTTCTCTTTGACACAGTTAAGAATTATCGAAGAGTTATTGAGAGATGGGGGGAAAAAAGGATAATGGTAATTTTTAGTTGGGCTGAAAAAGACCATTTATCTCTTACCTTATTAGCACGTATCTGTTTGTAAATATCTGTTTGCTGCCGAATTCGATATTCCAAGTCAGAAACATGAGCCTGAAGCCAGTTCCAGCGGCTGACAATAGCTGCTCGGTCTGCAGCCCATCTCCATTCTGACCTGCGTCTCCTAAAAGGAAATAAATTGAGTGAAATTCAAGAGTAGCAGCAACATTTATACCCAATGGGAATGGGAGGATTTTAACATATAAAAGCCCTTATGTCACCTACTCTAGTGCCAAGAAAATCCCAAGACTTAATGTATGTATGTCAATTACAGGTCATATTTCACAAAATTTCACACATAAATACTTCCCAAATTAACTAGCTGAAACTGCCGTTTAGTATCTCAATCTTGTGGCAATTTTAGGAGACATAGAAATATTCTCAGGAGATAGAAATTTCTCAGGAGATACAAAAATATTTTCTACTTTAACATAAAACATATATAAATAATGAAGATTATCTACACAGAAAAACCAAAAAGACACCACAAATTATTAAAGCAAAGAATTCAGCAAAATGTCAAGACTGGCATACAAAAACTCAAAGTGTTGGTATGTGCCAACAAGTAGAAAATACTCATTTTTATAAAAAGCACCATTCACAATACCAACTAATGCTAACACGATACATACAAGATCCTTAGAGAAATAATAAAACCTGAAAACATAAAGACCTATAAAAATGAGATACAATTTTTTCTTTTTAAGATTTTATTATTTGACAGAGAGACAGCAAGACAGGGAACACAAGCAGGGTAAGTGGGAGAGGGAGAAGCAGGCTTCCCACTGAGTAGAGAGCCGGATGCAGGGCTCAATCCCAGGACCCTGAGATTATGACCTGAGCCAAGGGCAGACACAACGACTGAGCCACCCAGACGCCCCGAGATAGAATTTTTTTTAAGATGGCAATTTTCACACGTGTATAAATTCAAGTTAAGTCCCAATCAAATTCCCTTCAGGGTTTTTTTTTTTTTTTTTTTTTCCCTTCAGGGTTTTTAATGGAAGTGGATAAAAATATCCAAAAATTCACAAGGAAACAAAGACCAACAGTAGAGAAATTCTAAAGAAAATATGATGGAAACTGGCACTACAGACTTACTGTAAAGCCATGACAGTTAAAGCAATCTAGAAAGATAAAAAGACCAGTGAGACAAAATACAAGGCCTCAAAACTCAGAACTGGATATATAAAAGGGATGACATCCATTATCAGTGGGGAAAGATTGACCTATTCAATGAATAGTACTGAAATGGCCAGTTCTTTACAAAGAAAAAAGTAAAATTAGTTCCCCTCTTCATTATGTAATTCCATAGTTTTGGAATTCCTAAATCTGAAAAGCCAAACTGAAAGAAAAATATCTTTGGAAGGATTCCTTAAATAAGACACAAAAAACATCTTAGCTTAATTTCAACATACAACAAAGGCAAGCCACTATTTGGTAGAAGAGTATCTGTAACACACATAACTGGAAGGTTAAATATCAGAATATAGAACAGAACTCCAACAAATAGATTAAGAAACGGACAATAAGATGATAAATAGAAAATTCATGTAAGAGAAATCCAAATGGCCAATGAATACATAAAAACACGCCATACCTTGTTAGATTTTCATTAAAATATTAGTATCAGGTCAAGTATTAGGAAGTATTTCAAACCCAGACTGGAAAAACCAAGTTTTGGTAAGATGTGGAGAAGAGCAATTCATACATTGCCAGTAATAAAACCTGGCACATGTGCTTCTGAAGGCTAATTTGGAAACACTTGGCGAGACAGAAAAATGTGAATACCCAACCATCATGAAATTCTATTTCTGAGAACAACACCTGCATATCTGCATGAAGAAAGAGACTCACTGCAATAGTTTGTTAATAGTTAAAGTTACAATCTAACCTGCTTAAAGTAGGGACATAAAGTAAGAAATAAGTTGTTTGAGATACACACAAGTAGTAAAAGAATTTAACAGAATACTGCTTACTAATAATTATTACATGTATCAACATGACTAAATCTCAACAACATGGGATGGAAAAATTGTAAGAAAACTAAAAAAGAATAAGCATACAATAAGGATTGTTAACAATAAATAAATAGTGAAGTATAAAAATACGCACTGAGGGGCACCCTGGTGGCTCAGTGGGTTAAAGCCTCTGCCTTCAGCTAAGGTCATGATCTCAGGGGATGAAGCCCCGCGCCAGGCTCTTCTGCTCAGCAGGAAGCCTGCTTCCCCCTCTCTGCCTGCCTCTCTGCCTACCTGTGATCTCTTTTTCTCTGTCAAATAAATAAATAAAATCTTAAAAGACTATGCACAGAACTGATCATCAACAGTTAGGATCAGGGTCCTTATCACCTCTGAGAAGGGGAATGAAGTTCGATTTTAGCTCTACTTATAATGCAAGGCGTGAATACTCTTTAAAAACAAAAGTCTGTTATAAGGATTGCTAACAATTGTAAATATCTATGCCCCTAAAGTGGGAGCAGCCAATTATATAAACCAACTAATAATAAAGTCAAAGAAACACATCAACAATAATACAATAATAGTGGGAGACTTTAATACCCCCCTCACCGAAATGGATAGATCATCTAAGCACTAAATGACACACTGGACCAGATGGACATCACAGATATATTCAGAACATTCCATCCCAAAGCAACGGAATACACACTCTTCTCAAGCGCACATGGAACATTCTCCAGAATAGATCACATCCTGGGATATATATACAATAGAATACTATGCAGCCATCAAGAGAAACGAAATCTGGCCATTTGCAACAACGTGGATGGAACTGGAGGGTATTATGCTAAGCGAAATAAGTCAGAGAAAGACAATTATCACATGATCTCTCTGATATGAAGAATTTGAGAGGCAAGGCGAGAGTTTGGGGGGCTGGGGGAGAGAAATGAAACAGGAAGGG
>CM053619.1:33924369-34039642 GCA_028646535.1 Procyon lotor
ACAACCTTGAGATATTTTTTTTTTTTTTTTAAAGATTTTATTTATTTGACAGAGAGAAACACAGCAAGAGAGGGAACACAAGCAGAGGGAATGGTAGCGGGAGAAGCAGGCTTCCTGCTGAGCAGGGAGCCCGATGCGGGGCTCGATCCCAGGACCCTGGAATCATGACCTGAGCTGAAGGCAGACGCTTAACGACTGAGCCATCCAGGCGCCCCTTGAGATATTTTTTTTAAAACTCATTAAACAATAACGAATAGGCTCGAAAGACCTGAATGGTGGTAATTCCTCTTCAATTCTGATTTCGTTTCTATTTCCAGTTCTTTCACTTTATGTAAAAAAAGTTCTATTAACAAATTAGAAGTAAAATGACTATCGCCAATTTACACAGCACTGTGTTGATACTGATACACAAATTATTTGAAGAGTTCTGTGCTACTTCCAAGTGTGCAAGAAAGTCTGAGATACCTAGGTTCTGAAATCTCCAGGTTATTTAGATGACTTATAAAACCAAAAGAATAAAGTAAGTAAAGTTGAGATCATCCCTGAACAACCAGGGCATATAAACAGTTGCTAGATTCACAGTATCCAGGTTAAGAGGTTCACAAGAATAGAAAATCTTGACATTATTGAGAGCTACATCTAAAAAAAAAAAAATCACACACACACACACACACACACACACACACACACACACACACACACACGTGTTCACTACCTAGCTCAAAAGTAGAATGAAATGAATACGTGAAGAAGCAGGAATACAGGTTCAAGCCAAGTTCTCATTTTTATTTACTTTATGTGATCATAGACATGAAAACTGACCTCTGGAAATAGTAGCAACATCTGCCTGACGGGAATGTGGCATTCATAAATGATATAATTCTAGCTGCAAAATACAATCTGTGTATTAGAAAAGATTAAATAAACATAACCTTAGATTCCAATTCTGTATTGTAAAAGATACAAAAGAAGGGAAAAGAGGAGAAATAAAGAAATCTCTAAGAACCAGAAAAATACAGGAAATAGATGTTTTCAGTTAGTAACAGACCTAAGTTTTGAGTACTGGGCTTCAGACTCCTCTAAACAGCAAACCTAAAGTACAGCTGGCCCTTGAATAACATGGGGGTTTGGGATGCCAAAACTAACTACCTGCTGTTGACTGGAAGGCTTACGAAAGAACAAAAACAGTCAATTAACACACATTTTGTCTATTATGTGTGTTATATATTCATCTGTCCAATAAAGCTATTACAAATATTAAGAAAATCATAAGAGAAAATACATTTATAGTACTGTATTGAAAAAAATCCACGTACAATGGACTCTCCCAGTTCAAACATGTTGTTATGTTCAAGGCTCAACTGCAGTTCATTACAATAGATACTATGACATTACCCTCTGCCCATATTTCAGAGATTGAGGAAATAATAATGGGGGGGGGGGGCGTGTGCGCCAAAAAGTCTACCATCAAATATCCTTCATGTTTTGTCTGTAAAATAAAACTTAGATGAGAATGGGTTAAGAGGCATTTTGTATCTATCAGTCTAACTATTATTATCAGCTTTCTAGAGAGGGTTGTAGTAACAGGAAACCAATCTACCAGAGCCAATTCTAAACTTCCAATTTATCCTGATAAAGACTCCAGGGTGGTGGACGAGGGTGAGGGTTTTGAATACTTAACCCTTTTGTCCTAATGCTTAAATAAGATTACCTCTGAAATTGAAAAGAGATTTGTGTGTTTTGGCAAATTATTTAAGCCAAACTTTCAGCCACCAACCACTCCCACCCCAGTGCCAGTGCCATTTAATAAATATATAAGCACCTATTATTTATTACCAGAGATTATACTAGGTGCTGGGAATACAGTAATAACAAACAAGAACTGTAGCTCATTAAGCTTAGAGTTTAATGGGCAATATAAATGTTAATAAACAATCAGGCAAAATGTGAGATAAGAGATTATAACTATGACATCAGATCTATATTGAGGGATGTAGAAGACTTCTCTGTGGTATAAACATTAACCTAATAAACTCCAAAGAATAAATCAGGATATGGACAGGCAAATTTGCTTGGGATGAGAGGTCCGGGGGGCGGGGAGGAGGGTATTGGGGAGGGCTGGAGACACACAGAAGATACTGGGGACTGTGGTGTGTCTTAAGAAGAAATGATATGTATTACAGGTTCTGTAGTTGGAGCTCAACCAGTAAACAAGGAGAAGAATGCCCTGGAGCTGACACTGGGTATAGGTAGGTATTAAGGTCAGATCATACAGAACTCTATAATCCATGTTAATTTTATGAGACACTATTATGCAGTCCTGGTCTTGGCCTATGTTCTTGCATTTATCTTGCTGGACTCTTTGTAAATGAAAAATCTCAAATACAAGCTAAAAGATAATGAACTCCCACACAACTAACTTCAATAATTATTAACTCTTGGCCAGTCCTATCTCATCTATAATATCTACCCTCGATCCCCATGGATTAATTCTGAAGCCAATCCTAGCCATCAGATCAGTACATCTGTATGTATTTCCATGTGTATTTCTAAAAGGTAAATTCACTTAAAATATAGTATACTATATACTATGCTGTATGTACACATACATACTCTACACTATATACTTCCATTTAAAAAACAATAATTCCTTAATGTCAAATATTCAGTTATTGGGGGCACCTGGGTGGCTCAGTGGGTTAAGCCTCTGCCTGCAGAGATCAGGTCATGATCTCACTGTCCCGGGATCGAGCCCCGCTTCGGGCTCTCTGCCTCTCTGCCTGCCTCTCTGCGTACTTGTGATCTCCCTCTGTCAAATAAATATATAAAATCTTAAAAAAAAAAAATCCAGTTATTGGTCAAATATTCTGAACTGTCTCAACTGGTTTCTCCAAACTGAAGATCCACACACGGGATTTGGTTAGTACACCTCAAATTTGTAACGGATTTCATCTTTTTCTCCTTGTAATTTTTTGTAGAAGAAACAGAACTATCTGTCCTTTAGAATATTCCACATTTATTTTTATCTTTGTCCCAAAGTCTACACTCTGGAACTTTATAAACTCAACCTCTAAACTACCTTTAGTTTGTTTATTTAGTGTTTAGTACAGATCAACAGATAAATTATTTGTACTTCTGTACATTTAATTTTTACACATTTAAGACTGAGATAGGGAAGCCTGGGTGGCTCAGCTCCTTAAGCGTCTGCCTTTGGCTCAGCTCAGGTCATGACCCCAGGGTCTTGGGATGGAGTGCCGACATCAGGCTCCCTGCTCCATGGGGAGCCTGCCTCTCCCTTTGACTGCTGCTCCTTCTGCTTGGGCTCTCTCTTTGATAAATAAATAAAATCCTTAAAAAAAAGACTGAGATATGTACTAAGACACATAAAACCTTTAAAGATTTTTAAAGTTTTAAGGTACTTCAAACTCTTCTCAATGCCCATTTGTCAAGACTTTTTATTAATCACAGCAATATTTACATAATATGTACCAAGCACAGTAAGACAAAAAATGTAATAATTCTCCCAACACAGCCCCTGAGTACTCAGGTCAATCTGTTTGTCATAACTGATTCAGGTTCCTAATCTGAAAATATCCAGAAGCACCCACCTACCTCCCTCTGGGGAAATCTTTCCCTTGGAAAATTATATCTCAGAATTCATTACTTCGTATTCTTCAAGTTTACTGTGATCATCTTATTTTGTTATTTATGTGTTCTCTAATTCCAAAGTCATGTCATGAAAACTTTGGTCTTCAACTAGGTTATCCATGCCTCTTTATGGGTACCACGTACCACGTGTTTTAAATGTAGATCAATTTTCAATGATATCTGCATATATGTAGTTTTACAAATAAGGAATATCCAAGAAATTTAAAAAAAAAATTGAGACTGATTTAGTCAATGGCTTGTACTGCTTAACTTTCAAACTGTTATTAAAAAACAAACCAAACAAACAAAAACCCCACCTATCTTAAGCTTGGAAGATCCAGAATGCCTTTGACACACTGAAGTGTCCCAATGGAGAAAAACAGCATGACAAAGAAGGATGGAAGTGGCAGTTCTTCTTGGCTGTAGGACCAGACACAGAATCTGAGCATGAAGATTCAGAACAAAACACTGGCCTAGTTACTGTGTCTTTTTGAGAGAATAGGACTCTGTTATGTTTCAAGAATAAAGCAAAATGACAAAGTTAATACTGAAAGACTCAGTTATTCCAAGAACGGCCTGCTATCCCAGAGCGGCTCCTCCAGAGTGAACCAATCAATTTTCTGTCTACTTTTTTCCCTACAGAGTCATCTTTTTAGAGTGGATTCCATTTTAGAGCCTTTCAAAATTCAAACTGAGGTTGGAATATTCAAATTCTATATATGATACTAATTCTTCCTTTGAAAATCCTGAACAGTTAAATAATCCCAGCTGTTCAAGAGCTGTAAATTAAAGTCTAAGAGTAGCTCACTCATCTAAGCAAGAGACTGACAAAGAGTGTACCTTACAACTTAAAGTACTTATTATAAGCAGCAGGGGGCTCAGAAACTTTCATTAATTATCACAATATTGCAATTAGAACTAAAAGAAAAACAATTTCCTGTCTTCAGCATTTCCCAGCTTCCCAGCCCTGGGCCTTAAAGTACAGTGGAGGAGCAGAAAAGCACAATGTATTGACAAAAAGGAGGAAGGGGGAGGAAGGACACCAGCACTTCTTATTCCATGGGGGAGAACTTGTTTCTGGCTATCTTTAGAACAGGCAAAGGAATCTATGAATTCAACCCCTTAGATTAATAACAGGATTTCTAGAGAGAAACATTTTCTACTCACTTTAAAAACAAAAATATAGCTTGTTAGAAAGAATATGGTGTATACAGTTAGTAAACACTAAATTCCAAATCCTGGCCCTGCCATTTAGCTGGCTATAGTCACTGAGTCAGCTAATTGAAAGATGGAAAACCAACGTTCTTATCAAAGCTCAATTCCAGGAGTGATGTTCCAATTTTACTGTGTATAAGAAGCATTTGTAAATTGAAATGAACCCCAGGATAGTTAGAAATAGATAGAAATGAACCCTCTTGGATAGTTCTTATGCAAGAAATGTGCAAGACTATACTTTCAGAAACAGTACTCAGAGCTACTGGGGTTTAGGCATAAAAGGACACATCTTGAAGAAAATGAAGCTGAATGAAAAAGCAATTTGTAAATTAAAAAAAAAAAGGGAGGGAGGGAGGAAGAACAAAGGAAAAGAAAAAAAATCATTTTGTTAGTTAATTTTTCAGTTCTTAAAATAAACAAAAGAACTTCTGGTCCAGGCAAGACCGTATAGACACAACTATAAACCCTGGAAATTACAGTCTAAAAGGTGGAAAGAGGAGGGTAAACTGGTTAGAGACCTCAGGACTAGAAAAAATGAGAGAGTAACAGGGTATCTAAAAAATCCTATTCAACAGAAGATAACCCAAGTCTAGCATTTCCTAACTCCCAACCTAGCAACAGAAGCGACCCAGGTAGGCTCATCACTCCCCTGACAGAATAGGAATACCACCCACAATATCAGGTAAGCTCTGCAACAACAAAAAAAGGGAAGGATAAGGAGGAGGTCAGCTAACAATAAGACCAGAGAAAAGATTATTACCACATTTCTCTCTTTCCAATAAAGATTCATTCTGTCTAATCTCTCTCCCCCATTATCTCTTATATCCAAGTTCTCACCCATACTGCTGCACTGAAACTGCTAGTAAAGGTCACCAATGACCTCCACTGGGCTAAATCCAATTCTCAGTCCTAATCAACTCTTGACATATCAGCAGCATCCAACACAGGTGATCACTCTCTCCTCCTTAATATTTTCATTTGTCTTCCAAAACATCATTGTAACCTGATTTTTCTCTTGCCTTTTTGTAAGACTTCAACTGCCCACACCTCTCAATCTTTTTTTTACTACATTCACTTCCTAGGGGACCTTATCAAATATCACAGCTTTAAGTATTGGTTATGTTTCTGGCTCTCAAATTCTTATCTCTAGCCCAAAGTACCCTGAAACCCAGATTCCTGTATACACCTGCCTACTCAAAAGCATTTGAATGTCTAAAAAGCATCTCAAACTTACTATTCAAAACTGATACTCGCTCTTCCCCATCATTTATACCATCCCAAACCTGCTTCAATTGAATCGATCTGCTTAGAGGCTTAAAACAAAACAAAACCCTCTGTTATCCTTAACTTCAAACCCCTTACCAACCTCCCTCACAGACACATACACAAATTCAGTCCATCAGTAAATCTTACTGGAACTATTTTCAAAATATGTGTAGCACTCACAAACACTTCTTGCCATCCTCACTGTTACTTCATCTGGTCCACACTGCCCAGATTATTATTGCCAAGAGCCTTTTAAAACGGTCTGGCTCTCATCCTTGACCGAATTAATTCAGGCTATTCAGCATCAGCAGAGCAGCCAAAATGATGTACCAAAGAACAAGTTAGAAGACATCACTCTTCCTTTCCCCAGGATCAATTCTGGTTGCTTCCCATCTCTCAAGACAACATAAAACCAAACCCTCCCAAATTCCTTACAATAACCTGTATGGCCCCAAATGGGCATGCACCCCTTACTACCCACTCCGTCCCTGCTTGCTCTCTGGCCTCTCAGTCACCGCTTTCACTACTGTTCACTGAACATGCCAGTTAAGCTATCAACCAGAGGGCCTTTAATTTGGTATTCCCAAGGTGAACATCCTAACTTTCTTCAGGTCTTTTCCTCATAAGTCACTTCAATGAAGCCTTCCTCTTCCCCAAACAAATACATTCTCTGTCTCCTTCCTTCCTCCTGTAAAATATTTTAATTATCTATCTTACTTATTGTCTGTCTCCTGTCCCCCCTCCCCCCACTAAAACCCCCTCTAGAAGAGTAGGGACTTTTGTGTACCACCATATCCCAGGCGGTGCTGAACAATGCCTGGCATGCAGTAGTAGGTAGTCAAACATTTGCTAAAAGGGAGGGAGGAAAAACAGTAAGGGAAAAAAGGACGGACAGAGGTTAGAACTATGATCCCAGCTTTTCCTTGTTAATACACAAAACTAAAGTAATCCTTGAGTGAAGCGGTCACTTTCTCCTCACTTTCTCATTTGGTACCAATAGATCCCCATAAGCCATTCTGGCCTCTCTTGACCAAAAGAGAAGACAAAACTGTAGCCCACACTCTTAGTCCAAGTCTACACAGAGCTGGGAAAATATCACAAAATGAAAACAGCCAGTAAGGTATTTATATGATCCATATTCTTAACGCCAACCATACACAACTTGAATGGATGCTTACTGAGGGTACTATAAATGTTCCACATGCTTTTACAAATAAAATAAACTTCTCACCTCTCAATTCCCACACTCTTTCAAACCATTTCCTAGATAGTTAGAATCTTAAGTTGTATGACATGTATAAGCTATTCTATTTCAAAGTTTCCTTGGCAACTTTTGAACACTCCTTCACATGAACCTGAAAACTATTTTGTTAGGTTCTTCTTTACCGTATGGTATATAAATCCACTTTCCACCCACCCCACCCATTAAGAATTAATTTTTAATGACCTAGCCAGCCCTCAGAGGTCAAATCAGCTTGCAGTAAAGAGTGACTAGACGCACAAAGAAGGAAATTTTCAATGTCCTAAAATTGTGAGATATCAGTAAGCAGAGTATCTGTTACAGCGCTAGGCACACTACCTAGCACACAGTTAAATGCTCAATAAATGGTAGATGCTGCTGTCTTTAGTATTGCTGACTATCATACCTGACTGAACTAAGCTACCACAAGGTGCTCTGTGCCCTTCCTTCTAAGGACAAACATTTGTTTTGGTAAAAGTGTATTCCTTAAACACCGGAGAAGCAGGAACTTGATAACAAGTATCTTTTGCATAGGAGGGGTGAAGGGTGATGAGGGAAATGGCTTCACAGGCAGATTCTGTAGTGGTCCCTCACTGAAAAAAAGTGATGATAAACTCACCCACAAACTCAGGGTCATTGATGAGTAACCACAATAATTGCTCATCTTAACTCAGCAAGAACCTCCCCAAGCACACAGGAAAAATTTTTTATGTGCTTCTAGAATAATGGCAATACAGCTATGTTAAGAGTTTCTGGTTTTCAATATGTCTACTGAGAAAAAGCAGTGATTGTATAATAAGGAGCTCTTAAGGTGTACTTCATTTTACTCATGTTTCCTCTTAAGTAACAAATTACAAAAATGACAAATGTAGTGCTTACTATATATACAGAACACTGCACATCACATGTATTAGTTCATATAACTCAAAGACACTCAAATAGGTATTATTATCATTATCACCTCATTATACAACAATGAATTTAAGGAAATTAAGAAAGAATTTAAGGAAGTTAATAAAGACTGAGTAATTTATCCAAGTTTACACTGCTGCTGTTAAGAGCCAGGAGAGCCTCTGCACTCTGGCCCAGAGTTCTTGTTCTTAACAACTGGGATAGTATACATTTGGGTATTCATTGCCATATTAACTTTTTCAGAAATTGTGCTTAATTCACTAAGAAAAGGCTTAATTCACTCCAGGTGCTTTAACAAAAATTCTTTCTCTTAATTACGAAACTCATACAGATTTCCTAAGTCTCTTGTTCAATCTCTTGATGATGCCAAGTCTAAATCTAAATTGCTCTCTCAAAATGTACCGAATACTTTAAACTGAAAGAAACCTCAGAGATCTCGAAGCATCTGAACTTTTTAAAATGGTCAAAATGAGGGGCGCCTGGGTGGCTCAGTCGTTAAGAGTCTGCCTTCTGCTCAGGTCATGATCCCAGGGTCCTGGGATCGAGCCCCACATCGGGCTCCCTGCTCGTCGGGAAACCTGCTTCTCCCGCTACCATTCCCTCTGCTTGTGTTCCCTCTCTCGCTGTGTTTCTCTGTCAAATAAAATCTTAAAAAAAAAAAAAAAGGTCAAAATGAGGGCCAACAGAGTAAATGACTTTCCTAGCATCAAAAGTCAATCCAGTCAGTCAACCTCTTTAAGATTTTATTTATTAACATGAGAGAGAGAGAGAGAGAGAGAGAGAGAGAGAGAAAAGCAGACTCCCCACTGAGGGGTGGGGGAGGAACTAGGATCTGAGCCAAAGGCAGTAGCAACCAACTGAGCCACCCAGGCACCCATAGTCTGTCAACTTCTTAAACCAAGTCTCAGAAAAAGATGCTAGCACGCCAACATGAACTAAAAGTTACATTCTGATTTTTAAAATTCTACCCATCTTTGCAAGTAAGTGTCACATTATAAACAGGAGACTCTGCTCCCAATTTAAGACAGATTTGTATGTCCTGCAAACAAGGTACCCACTAACGAATAACAAACTAAAATAACTGTTGTGTCAGAATAAGCTCTATCTAGTTAGCTTTTATGAAGTTACTTATCTTTATGTCAAGGAGTTCCTAAACTATGAACTATACATCTGTCAATTTGTTTACTTTTAAGTACCCTGGACCCAGAATTAGCCTAAACAGACTGTAAGCAACCTGACATCTAAAACTAGGACATCTACCTGAATCCGACTGATTTAAGTATAAAAAAAAAAAATCTTATTCTTAAATATGAATTCTAGAGAGAGAAGAAGGATACAGATTCCTAACCTGCAAAACTAAGACTAGAAAAAAATTTATCTGATGTTCTCAAGCACAGAACCATCAAGTTCCCCATAGGAGTACTACACATTTTTGATAGTCTGAGTAATGTTTCCCCAGACAGTTTAGTTATAACCACATGTTAACCTTTTCTTACAACCTTGTAAGCAAGAGAAAATATCTCCAATACGCCAATTCAATGATAATTCTTGATATGAATGTTTAAAAGGAAAAGAGAATGGCAAACCATTTTTAAACCACTTTAAACTAGACAACAAAATGAAAACAATGCCTGACTAAGTTATCAGACCCCTGACAGCTGACAGTCAACTTCCTGAGCAGGTAACTAGCTTGGAAAAACAAATCTTAATCCCATTAAAAAACTCGCCAGGCGACTGCTTCAGCATTTTAATAGAAATGTTAATTTCTTCCCAGAAGGAGGTTATAAATCACATCACATAGAAGCTTCTGTAAGGATAAAGCTTGAGAGCAATTTTTCTTTTACAGTCTCTCCTTTTAATTTAGATACTCTCTAAAGATCTGTCCAGGGGTGCCCCGGTGGCTTGGTCAGGTATGAGCAGGAAGACTCCATTTTGGCTCAGGTAGTGATCTCAGGACTGAGATCAAGCCCCACGACGGTCTCCAGACGGGGCATGGAGCCTGCCTGGGATTCTGTCTCTTCCTCTGCCCCTCAAGCATGTGCTCGGGCAGGGGCGCTCTCTCTAAATAAAATAAAGGTCTGTCCAGGGAAAGGTCCATCTCATTAGAACTTTTTTAACTAAAGACCACAAATTTGCTCCAACATTTTTTTTTAACATTTTTTTTTTATAAGGCAAGCAGAATTATTTTAAAGAATAAAAGGTTTACTACAGTTGTTCTTTCTTCTCTACTGCAGAAGAGGAAAGAGGATAAAGCTGCAGAGAGCAGCCAACAGTGCTGTATCAGTCCCTCCCCACCTCCCACCAAATACAACTCAGGAAAGCTAAACAGAAGTCCTAGGAAAAATATACATTCTAGAGATGAAGGTAGGTAATCTTAGAGGTGTATTACATGATGGCATAGGCATGCATTAACTTTTCAGTTATATGCGATTTCAAACTAAATTATAGACAAAAATTTCATTATGACATTACGAATGAGAAACAAGTTTATTTGTAGGACACTCCCACTCCCACCAAAAAGTGTGTTCAAGCAAACCAAACATCTGTAGAGGAACCAAGAGATATAATCCTTGTACAGGAGCAGAGATGCTATGGCAATTGCAAAACATGCACACACAACCTTTAATGTTTCCCCAGAGATCACTAGGGTCATCATAGAGGATGGCCCTAAAATGCTTAAGTTGTTCACAGACACCAAGCAAATGGCACAGAAGTGTAGGAAAGTGGGTTATTCATCATCAGGCTAGTCACCAGTGTGATGAAGCATGGAAAAGAGCCTTGGGGGTTGAAAAATACAACAGAAACAGTCTGGTTCACTTCACATTTTCCGATTAGTTTTAAAATTCACATTACTAATTTCAGAATCACCGAAGAAAAGAAAGAACTCAAGGAACCAAGTCTTTCACAGATAAGGCAACTGATCTGCCAAGACTCACGATAGAGTGAGAGAACAAGACCCAACTTCCAACTGAGAGGACGCTGTACCACACAAAAATTAAACATTTAGTAATTTAAATTTTGTTAGCAACAGCCTGGTTACATATTTGGTAGTCTCCCATTATTTGTGGGGGATATGTTCCAAAACCCCTTGCAGATGCCTGAAAGCTCAGATGTACTGAACTCAGATATATACTATGTTTTCCCTATATGTACATACCTAGGATAAAGTTTAATTTATACATTAGGCACAGTAAGAGATTAACAACAACAATAATAAAGCAGAATAATTATAATACACTGTAATAAGTTATATGGATATGGTCCTTCTCTATCAAAATACTTATTGCACTGTACTTGCCCTTCTTGTGATGATGGGAGATGATAAAATGCCTACATGATTAGATGAAGTAAAGTTAATGATGCAGCATTAGGCTACTATTGACCTTCAGGTGATATGTCAGGAGGATCACCTGCTTCAAGACCTCAGGAAGTAAAATTGTCGATAAGGAGAGACTTTGGTATTCCTCTCAAAGGAAATGCTGGTCAAGTCAAATAACTACTAAACTACTAGAATCTTTTCTATTAAGGCAAAAAACATTAAAAGCACATCAAGAAGAAACAGAACTCAATTCACTTTCATCCTGTAACTTCTCAGTTCAGCCTCTACAAGTGGATCCTTTCACCTCTAAGTACAATGCAATCTAACTTTATCATGAAAAGTTGGAGGACTTCATTAATAGTCCTCCAACTTCTGTTTTCCAAGAGTTCAAACACTTTTCTAACAGCAAGTAAAAGTTCCATCATTTTTCTTTCAAGGCTTGGGACCCAGAGGAAAAACAGGTCTATAGTTTCTAAAAGAGCACTTGAAATTACTTTTTAAATGGCAGAATAGTCTCAATAATCAGCAGTAGTGTTTGTCATAATATTTTAGATTACATTTTTTAAAAGTGTAAACTGGTGTGTCCAAATTTGAAAAAGTTGTATTATGACAGCTTTAAATAATGGCTCAAAATTCTTTGACCTGTCTTCCATTGAGAGGTAGGGTTTGCTGTCTCTCCCCCTTGAATGAGAGAGAGAGCCTGTGACCACTTGTCAATAAAATATGGTGAAATGTGATGCTAGGGGACTGCCCAGGCCAGATTATAAATGAACAGGCAGATTCCCCTTGTTTGCTAAAACACAGAGATGCCATGTATGAAGTATGACAGCCCTGACATTGTTATACAGGTGCATTTGGCCAGCGGGTCGCAGCTGAGCAAAGCACTCTAGACATCCCTAAGAGTGAAGATGCCATCTTGGAAATGACCCTTTAGTTGGCTCCCAGCCTTTGAATCTTATCTGGCTGAGCCCAACCTCCTAAAACAGAAACAAGCCATTCCAACTGTATCCTGAATTCTGACCCACAGAACCTGTGACTATAAAATAAACCTTGTTTTATGCCATTCAGTTTGAGGTTGTTTATTAAGCAGCCAAAATAACAGAAATAGCCATCATCCAATCAAGTTAAACATTTGCATATTTTACTTACCATCTAATAATTCTATTCATGGGTATATAACAAAACCAAAAACTTTAGCATGCATATACCAAGAAGCATGTTCAAAATAAGAGCACCGAACATTATTTATAAAATAAACTAACCCAAGGGAAAACCCAAACACACACCAAGAGGAGAATGGATAAATTACAGTATATTTGGTCAATGGAAATGAAAACGGACTATGGTTACATGAAACAGCAGATGAATTCTTGTAACATGATGTTGCAAATCCAAGGCCCATAAGACAACTTATAGTATCCTCTCTTTTGTAAAGTTTAAGACTAAACAATAGTAACTTAGAGATCACTGAAGAAACTTGAAAAGCTGTGAATGCATGTTTTACCATTGCCTTAGAATCTTTGTTGGAGGGGCAGAAATGCTTTCTGTGGCTTCCCTATTATTTTTTAGGCAAAGACAGATACATGATGCAACCAAAAAAGAAAAAAGTTTAAGATAGAAATTGGGGATGGATCTTATAAACTCTTGGTATTAACAGTCTTTGAGCTGGGCAGTAGTTTCAAAGGTGTATATTATTTTTAAAATAAAGACACGCATGGACCAATAATGGTGTCAGGAGCCCAAAAGTCTAACTAAAAAGAAATAAATACATATACACAGGAGTACATGTTATGAGAGAATGGGGGTTGGGGGCAAGAGTAATCACATTACAATTAGGTTAAGAAAAATACTGTTTCTACTTTAAGATAGCAAATATTGAAATCCAATATGCACTCCACCAATTTCCCTTTAAATACTCATGAAAATAAGAATCTTACTTATTGTTTCATAGAGCTCAAAACTAAGAATACTGGTCTCTGAGTATCCAGAGAAATTTCCAGTAACCAAACTCAGAAGAAGGCAAAAAAAGTAGGGACACATAAGGAGAGACAGATTTCCACTTCCAACCTATAGGAAGGAGTATAGGTAGAATCTAGAATCTTCAAGAACCAAAAACAGTGAGGACATCTATTCACAACTCCTTCAGCAAACATTTTAAGATTTTATTTATTTATTTGACAGAGAGAGAGCACAAGTAGGCAGAGCGGCAGGCAGAGGGAGGGGGAGAAGCAGGATCTCCACCGAACAGAGAGCCCGATGCAGGGCTCGATCCCAGGACTCTGGGATCATGACCTGAAACGAAAGCAGCCACTCAACCAACTGAGCCACCCAGGAGCCCCTCTTTAGCAAACTTAAAAAAATAAAAAAGGAACTCATTTCTTTCCTTCATTAAATTTCAAATACTGAAATGAAAACTAGACAAAAGCAGCTAAAAAACTGATATTCAGTTGGCAATGAAAAGATGCTAAAGCTGATAAGATGATGGGAAGCAGTACTCATTGACCGTTTCTAGCAAGGAAAGGACTACAGACTGCAATGGGTTATCCAAGAAGCAACACTACTCATAATGGGAAGGCAACGTGACATAATCAGACCTAAGATCCTTTCTCAGGCCAGCACATCTGAACACCCTCAATTTCAGCAAGTTGGCCAGATGCTGTACTCAGTTAACACTCAGAGGAAGCTGAAAGGTGGACACTAAGAGGAATCCATCAAACTGCTTACTGCAAACACCAAGACTTTTGCAAAGGCTTTTCCTCCTAGGCAATATAACTGTCTACCTTAAAATGTCCAGAGGAAAAAAGAGGGAAACCACCAGAAGTAGAGTTCATAGCAGAAGTTACAAAAGATAAAATAAATGTCCCCAAACTAAAATTCTTACATCCTTCCAAAACATTTTTGATGGTCTTCCTCTTCTTTGTAAACACACACACACACACACACACACAAAAACCCAAAAACACAACAAAATATTCTTCCTCCAGTTCCTTAAATCTTGTTATTCCGAACTCCTCTCTTTCCCTCACAACCATCATTAACCTACCAGAAACTTTTTGGGTTCTACCTTCAAAATACAGTTGACTTTTGAACATGGGATAAAGGGCACTGGTCCCCTGAGTGGTAGATCCATGTATAACTTTTGAGTCCCCCAAAACTGAATAATAGCCTATAGCTGACCAGAAACCTTGCTGTTAATATAAAGAGTCAACACACATTTTTTAAAAAAAATATTTATTTATTTGACAGAGAGAGATCCCAAGCAGGCAGAGAGGCAGGCGGAGACAGAGGAAGCAGGCTCCCTGCTGAGCAAAGAGCCCGATGTGGGGCTCGATCCCAGGACCCTGAGATCATGACCTGAGCTGAAGGCAGAGGCTTTAACCCACTAAGCCACCCAGGTGCCCCACAACACACATTTTGTACGTTGTATGTACTATATCCTGTATTCTTATAATAGAGTAAGCTAGAAAAAAGAAAATGTTATTAAGAAAATTGTAAGGGATAGCATCGTACTGTATTTACTGGAAAAAATCTGGATATAAGTAGTTGTCAAGGGTCAAGGGTACATTTAATCTCAGACCACTCTTGATCACTTCAACCAAGGAATCACCATCTCTCACCAGGAAATGGCATCAACCTCTTGTGTAGTCCTTTCTCAGATCTACCTGTCATTCCTTTGCTTCAGCTGATTCCCAGGTAACCCAGAGTAAAAGCCAAAGTTCCTGGTTAATTCCCATCTTCTCTCATTTTCTGATTTAAGCTAATTTGATGTGGAACACCTTTTTCTGCTGATATCAGTGGGCAATAGTCCCTTATTTCCTTAGGTCACCTTATCAAAGAAGCCTTCTTTGACACATATTAGTAAAGCTGCTGCCTGCTATCACTACCCCCCCAATCCTGTTTTGCTTTCCACAACACTCACCACTTGACATATTATACATGTTTATTGCCTCTGTTCCTCTAGCAATTAAGTTCCAAGAGGGCAGCAATTCTTTTATGTTTTATTAACATGTATCCCCACAAACTTAACAGTGTCTTCATATGCAGTGAGCATTCAATAAATGTTAGTGAATGAATGAATAAATACTGGTGAGGTGGAGGTGAGAAAAGGAGTGTCCTATACACAGCGGTTCATGTGCATGCAACCATCACATCCCTGGGAAGTCAGCCAAAAATCTTTATTGAGAGTTAATAGAGATTCGATCTAATTTCAATTAAAATCCCAGTGAGATTTTTTGAGGGACTCTGACAAAGATGGATGGATTTGACTAGACAAATTTAAAACTTCTCTAATTCAAAGAACATACAAATGAAAGGCAAATAAAAAGCTAGGAAAAACAATTTGCACTTACAAGTCAATTCAAAAAGACATAAGCAAATGATTTCAGATTTGTTTATATGAAAAATATAAATGGCCAATAAATACAAAGCAAGGGTTAAACTATATTAGTAAAACAGAGCAATAAAAAATTTAAAGAATGCCTTTTTTCCCCTATCAAATTCAAAGTTTTTAAAAATTGTACCTAAGGGGCACCTGGGTGCCTCAGTCAGTTAAGTGGCTGCCTCTCAATTTCAGCTCAGGTCCTGATTTCAGAGTGGTGAGATCGAGCCCTTGTTAAGCGCTGTGCTGAGCCCACCTGGAGCCTGCTTGGGAGTCTCTCCCTCTATTCCTCCCGCTGCCCCCCCCACACCCCAGGGTGCTCTCTCACCTTAAAAAAAAAAATGTATCTAATATCTGCTAGGTTTCAGGGAAACATTATTGACAAAACAGTTCAATTCTGGACAATTCTTATCAAAAATTTTAAAACTGGGGCACCTGGGTGGCTCAGCTGGTTAAGAGCTGGGACTCTTGATTTTGGCTCAGATCATGAGATCAAGCCCCACTTGGGACTCCACACTCAGCAGGGAGTCTGGAGATTCTCTCCCTCTGCTCCACCTACCTCTGCCCACACACGAATGCACACACTCCTGTTTTCTAAAAATAAATTAAATCTTTAAAAATGGCAGTGGGGGCACACCTGGGTGGCTCAATGGGTTAAAGCCTCTGCCTTCAGCTCAGGTCATGATCTCAGGGTCCTGGGATTAAGCCCCCATCTGGGCTCTCTGCTCAGCAGGGAGCCTGCTTCTCCCTCTCTGTCAAATGGATAGGTAAAATCTTTAAACAAAACAAAACAAAACTTTAAAACTATCATTATCCCATGACCAAAACAAATTTTCTCATCTAGAAATTTAACCTAATAATCTGTGCTATGAAGCAAGCTTTACTTACAACGTTTTTTAAACTCCCACAAAAGATCACAGCTTTGGTCAGATCGCTTAAGTTAGTTTTATTTGCTTGTAGTTGAATTTTCTGTGGCCTCCATAAGGGTATCATATTTTTTTTTCAGTTTGTTGCCAGCACTTTAAAATGTATACAAAGACATGATGACCTGCCAATCCTGGGCCAGCAAGTCTCTCAATGACTACTATTAGCTAAACAGTAGCTGGTCTCTGCAGATACGGCACATAACTCACAGTTCACAATCATCCCCATCCTAAGAACCTAATTAATTTATATTATATGCCTGATATCCTAAGTTACCAGAGTTGGAAACTCTATACCTAGAAGTCAAAGTTTGAGCCTGTACGGCTTTCTTAACACATATAGTTGGGCCCCACCCCCAGAGTTTCTGATTTAATACGTCTGATGTGGGGTCCCAGAATTTACATCTCTAACAAGTTCCTAAATGATAATAACACTAGCTGATCCAGAGATGGCACTCTTAACCTTTACTTAATAAAGCTTCCTTACTGGAGTTAGAGAGGGGCCCAGCCACCTGTGAATTACACAATTCCAAGATATGTGAACAATCCTGGGGATTCCTTGGGAGGGATGGGGAGGCAGCAGTGCAGAAAAAGCTGATGGATAATCCAACAACCACTGCCTATGGTCATTGCACCATCACTGCAGATATTGTAGCACCACCTAATTATCCCTTCCTAATTATCAGAGGTGAAAAACTGCTACCCCACACCAAATTTAGTAATAATCCTAGATTAAATTCTTAGTCCTAATTTTTCAAATCTACGTTCTTCCTCATGGGTCTTTATCTATGCTCTAAGTTTTAACCACCTCTTCTCCACTTCATGTAAAAAGCAACAGGGGTTTCAAATATAGCTCCAATATTTTATAACCAACAAAAAGGTGTATTACTAGCCCTAATATTTTCTACTAAATTCGATTTTTCTCTACCTGGTTCACTATATACAGTAGCTACCGTTTGTTGAATGCTTCCTTTTGTTCCGGGCACTGCTACACATTTTACACAAATTTCACCATTTAATCATTCTAACACCCCTCGTTGATAATGCCTACTGTTCCCATATTGCAGATGGGGAATCTGAGGCAGCAAGAGATTAAGTCACTTGCCCAAAGAAGAACAAGAAAGACCTACACTTGAACCCAGACAATCTGGCTCAGAGCCCTCAATTATAACTACTGTACTACACTGTCTTCACCATGTGAAATTCAATATAGCGAACTCCAACTTTCATCCAAAATCAGTTCTTCCTTTAAACTTGCCTATTATCTGTCAATATCCTCAATTTCCTACTCAGGTCCTCAGGATTGAAATCATAAAGTTCCTGCAATAATTAAGTCCTATTATATTTCACACCTGTCCTTTTTCAATTCCATTAACCTGAAAGTCCTTTCATCACTCCTTCACATGGTCTCTAACTTTTCCTGACTCTAGTCTTCCCCCAACCAAAACCACAGTGCTTCTCATCCTTTGGGTCAAAGGCCAACTTAGTTAACAGGGAATTCAATTCAAGGTCTTTCTTACCTCTTGGACCCATTTCTCTATTTCCACACATAGACAAGAACTCTACTTAAAACACACCAACACAAATGCAGAACTTTCCTTATTTCTGAGGGAGGAGAGTGAGGAATGGAGGAAATGTTCAACCTAAAAAAAAAAAGTATCATTTCTAAATGTAAAGCTACAAGCTCTGAAACCAGAACACTGAAACATCAAACCCCTCTTTCATGGAGCCATTAACAGTTAAAAAAAGAATCCTTAAGTTTATCTTAAACTTTACACAATATTATATGTCAATTACATTTCAATACAGCTGGGAGGGGGTAGGGAAAGAGGATACTTTTAACTGTGGAGCAAGACATTCCAACATAAGAAAATCTGAATGCCAAACTGAGCTTCATTCTTGGTCAGGAGTGGGCAACAGCTCTGCACAAACAGAGAAGAACTCTAAGCTATTGGTTACAGAAGAATCCTATGTTTTTAATCTTGAATGAAAGCAACACAATCTCCTCAAGTATATTTATATAAGCCATGCGGTTTCACACAATATAACAGTCCACCACCATGATTCTGAAGTCATATCTGATGAGTCAGATAATAGCAGCTACCTTTAAAGGTAATGTAATAGGTATATATCTTAAACAGATAAAATGTGAGAAAGGCAGCACTTCAAAGAAGAAAGAGCAGAGATAAAACTAGACAACTAGATTTCAATCTTTACTCCGGTGCTTACAGTGCTTACGTGGGACTCTGGGCATGTTTCCGCCCCCCTCCCCCCCATTACTCTTGAGACTCAGTTTCTTTTCTGAGAAACTACTAACTTCAGAGTTGTGTGACTTAATGAAATTATATATTTAATGCCCCCAGCACAAGAGTACAGGCACCAGAAAAACATTTTTTTTTTTTTAAAGATTTTATTTGACAGAGAGAGATCACAAGTAGGCAGAGAGGCAGGCAAAGGGAGAGAGGGAAGCAGGCTCTCTGCAGATGCGGGGCTCGATCCCAGGACCCTGGGATCATGACCCAAGCCTAAGAGAGACACTTAACCAACTGAGACACCCACGTGTCCCAGCACTAGAAGAACATTAACACCCTCCTCTCTTCTTTATCCGATCATCTAATATGTTAGTGTTACCAGTAATTTATTGTTTAGCTTCCTGTGTTTTTAAATGTTTTAATAAATCGCTTTTATAATAAGTATTCTGTAAATAAAATTTTCTTTTAAAAAAATGCATCAGAAGAAATGAAAAGACAAACCCAAACGATTTAGTTTTATTTCTTAACATTTTTTTCTTGGCTCCACAACATGCAAACGCATCATAAACCCTCAACACAAGTTAAATCTCTTATCACAAAAAGCAACTTTCAATTAGAGACAAGCTATATATTCTCAATATTGCCATTGTTTCTACCCACAACACAATGTCCCTAAAACTGAAAATCACTTACCCAAAAAGCAACAGGTTTTACATTAAAAACCTTGATAGTCTTGCTATTTCTAAATTAAAGAAGCAGACAGTTCCACTAGAACATTAATAACATGGGTGACTTTGGGTGAGATACACAAAAACACATCAGTCTCTGCCTTTAAGACACAGCATTCAAAACCAAGTGCTATCCAGCTCACCCTAAACTCAGCCTCCACATAGACAGGCATAAAGATGGAAAGTCAAGAATGTGCTAGTTGTAATCCTTTGAGGGGACCATCAAGACTGGTCTACAAAACCCGGTAAAGACTGATGACCATGAGAAGCAAGGGAAGGCGCAGATAACAGACTAAACAAAAGAACAACAATAACATCAGTGAAATCGTGTTTTTAAGCCTGTTGCCACATAGAATTCTCTTATGTCTCAAACATGTCTTACTAGTCAAAACCACTTACTGAGCTGCAAGATATTGGTGATGTCCAAAACAAAAAATTATAGCAAAAATGCTATGGAGAGGGACAATCTTTACTTGACTTGGAAGAAAGAATTCAGAAGTAACCAAACTTAACAGAATGGAAAAGAGGTCTATTCGGGGTTTCTAACTGGTATGAAATTACCAGTTCATAACTGGTAACTGGTAACTTGGAAACTGATCTGAATTAGGGGGGAAAAGGCAATTTGGTGTGCTACTGCAAAAGAGGAAAACAGACAGACCTTGGCAATGAACCAAATACCAAGATCAGAAAAAGCATGACAGCATATATCAGCAGGACTGGTTATTTAAATTAAGAGAATTTATTTTTTATTTTTTTTAAAGATTTTATTTATTAGACAGAGAGAGATCACAAGTAGACAGAGAGGCAGGCAGAGAGAGAGGGGGAAGCAGGCTCCCCACTGAGCAGAGAGCCTGATGTGGGGCTCGATCCCAGGACCCCCAGATCATGACCTGAGCTGAAGGCAGAGGCTTTAACCCACTGAGCCACCCAGGCACCCCAAGAGAATTTATTTTTTAGAGTAGTTTTAGGTTTACAGAAAAATTAAGCAAAAAGTAGAATGCCCATCCCCCCACCAGTTTCCTTTTTGATTAACATAATGCATTAGTGTAAGACACTTGTTAGTACTGATGAGCCAACTGATTAAGTATTAAAGTCCATACCTGACATTAGGGTTCACTCTGTTTTGGCATATGACAACTGTATGATGACATGTATCCATCCATTCATCATTAAATTTTTAATATATGATACCAGATTCAAAGAGAATGTTCTAGCATCTCAATATCTTTATCACAGTAATATAAATTAAACTGATCATCCTCCTGCCCTCCCTCACCTTCTCCATCTCAGTCAGTAAAGAACAACACTTTGCTTCTATTCGGCTGAGACCAAAAAACTTCTTTCACAACCCACACATCTAGCCCATCAGCAAATTCTACCTGCTCTGCTTTCAAAATATATCCACAATTGAACATCACTTCTGACAAACCCTACCACCCTGAACACCCTCACCCAAGCCATCATCCTTCTCTCACTAGAATGTTACAACAGTCCCCAGTTTAACTTGTTACCCTACTTTTGTCCTTACCAGTCGTATTTCTTTCAAACTAGGTCAGATCATGTCACTCCTCTGCTCAAAGGTGACACTGGCTTTCCACCTTGGAGGAAAAATGCAGTTAAAAACTGAGTAAGGGGTGCCTGGGTAGCTCTGTCGATTAAGCATCTGACTTCAGCTCAACTCATGATCGCAGGGTCCTGGGGTGGAGTCCTTCATCCAGCTCCTTGCTCAGCGGGGACCCTGCTTTCTGCCTGCAGCTCTGCCTGCTTGTTCTCTCTCTGTATCTGACAAATAAATAAAAATCTTAAAAACAAAACAAAACAAAAAACCAAACAACTGAGTAAAAACTCAAGTAGACTTTGCCCGTGGGGCTTCTGCACCTGCTGATGCCCTTGCACAAAATGCCTTCCCCACACATGTCATCACTGACTACTTTGTATTTAATGCTGCCCCCCTCCTCATTCACTGCGCTCCTATTCCTGGTCTGCTTTGTTGTTTCTCCACAGCATTTACTGGCATTTAACCTAACATATACTCTACTCATTTACTGTCTTGATCTCCAACTAGAAAATAAGGGCAGGGACTTTTATCCATTTCGCTCTCTGCAGCAACTACAAAGTACCCAGTCTTCGACAATAAGTAATGGGTCCTGAAGGTGATATAATTGAGTATTGGTAGGAAATTAAGACCAGAATATAGCTGCTAGCACCTGTAGCCTAAATAGACAAAGTCCCTTAACAATAATTTAGTGACTGATTCTGGAAACACAGAATTTCCCTCACTCTATTAAAGGCTTCAGAGGTTCCTTTATTAGAAAAAAATGTCCAGGGTCTAAGAGGCTGGGCTTCTGCCTTTACAGAACTTTACACTTGCTAGTCCCTTACAGAGTCACTAAGTAAACCAGACAGGAAGAGATTTGTGGGTGAGGGACACAAACATTATTTAAGCTGCTATAATAAAGACAAAGATGCATTTAGCCTTAAGTGCTTAAAGATAAACAAGCATTCACAGTATGAAATATGAAACATTTCTAATCATATTCATAACAAAAAAACTTTAAGTTACCTGGCTGAGAAATATGGGGATCTCCCATCAACTACAAGCATAGTTAGAAACAGTAAATTAACCCATCATAATCAAGCAACTTATACTCATTTGAGCTTTAATGTAAATAAAAGTACTCCTAGATCTAGAGTTCTAGACCCCAAATACATCTGCATACACAGGGGTGCCACCCAGGGTCCTAAGAAGCAGGAGGTAAGAGTGAGGAGATGGCAGAACCATAAAATACTATACATACAGTAACACATCTCATTACTCTTTATCTCTAGAAGACAGCTATGTTCAGTGGAAATCTCTTACAAAATGGGCAGAAGAGAACCCTGCCCATTAACATATTAAAACCAGCTCTTATATAGGAATGCCCTGCCTAGGGGCACCTGGATGGCTCAGTTGGTTGAGCGACTGCCTTCAGCTCAGTTCATGGTCCCAGGGTCCTTGGATCAAGTCCTGCATCAGGCTCCCTGCTCAGCGGAGACACTGCTTCTCCCTCTCCCTCTGCCTGCTGCTCTCCCTGCTTGTGCTCGCTCTCAAATAAATAAAATCTTAAAAAAAAGAAAAGAAAAGAAAAAAGAATGCCCTGCCTAGGGAAAGATGAGTTAAAGGACAATGTGGTAGAACCAACAATTTCAGCCTTTCAGATCAATTTGTGACTGTGTTCAGCAGTATCAGATTTTACCATCACTACTGTCCACTTCATTTGTTTCCAGTCTTTAAAATCCCCTAAGACAGAAAGTGATGAGTACAATAAATGTTAGCATTAGTAATATTAAAAATAGTTGCCACTTACTGAAACCTGAAGAGCCTAATACTTGACACATACTTTCTTTAAATCTTAATAACAACTAACAAAGTATATATTGTATTCCAAGGCTATTAGAGCAATTTGGACAAAGTCACCCTAAAATTAATCAGTAACAGTAGGAATTCAAACTCAGGTCTGCAAAATTCTGCATTCTGAAACAAACCTCAGTAGGGGCACCTAGGCAGCTCAGTCAAACGTCTGCCTTCAACTCAGGTTATGATCTCAAGGATCGAGCCTTGCATGGATTCTCACTTAGTGGAGAGTCTGCTTGTCCCTCTCCCTGTGCCCCCCTCCCACCCACTCGTGTGTGAGCTCTCTCTTCTAATAAATAAATATATAAATAAATAAAATGCACCTAAGTAAAGCTGTTTTTAAAAAAGTCTGTGTTCTTTCCACTAGATAACCTTGCTTTTCTTAGTCAAAATGAAATCCTTACAATAGATACATAAAGCATATCTTTATATGGTTCTGGACAATATCAAGGAGTTATCAGAATATTTTAGCAAAATAAAAACAGCTTAAAAATCTGGAAATATTAACCTACTAAGAACTGCAATACATTTCCCCAACCTCTTTAAAAAAAAAAAAAGATTTTATTTATTTATTTGACAGAGAGATCACAAGTAGGCAGAGAGGCAGGCGGGGTAGGGGGGTGAGGGGAGGGTGGGGGCAGAAGCAGGCTCCCTGCTGAGCAGAGAGCCCGCTGCAGGGCTCAATCCCAGGACTCAGATCATGACCTGACCCGAGGGCAGAGGCTTTAACCCACTGAGCCACCCAGACGCCCTGTCAACTTTAAATTAAATGAATTCAGACCTCAGTTTTCCATAGTCCTTTCCTCCAAGATACCGGAGGTACCCTAAAAACAAATACATAAATAACCTGGTTATTTATCTTCCATTGTTAAGTGAAAAAAAAGTAATGTGAAAATGTTTCTGGCCATACTCAGTAACAAAAATTGCCCACCAATATGGAAATTTTCCTTCAAAAATTGGTCATGGTCATTACCCAACCTCTAAGTAATTTATCTGACTGGGTTATGCTAATAAAGGAGAAGAAAGGGAAACCCCAGGAAATTCAACAGGTAATTTATAACTAGCTCTTCTTAGAGTCACACACTGGGTCTAATCAGAGGTCAAATGACATGGTGGGATTATGGAAGCTGGCACAGTCATATTTAATAAAATGTCTTTTACATAACACTGTTACATTCCCCACAAGAGAGTTCAAAAATTATATTCACTCCTTTACTCAAAAGGCCTAATAGCTCAGAGTAATCAGATTTTCTGAAAAATAATTCAACTGTGTTCTCTTCAGAATCTTCCTTTCCAATAATAGAGAAAAAGTTTCATGTATGAATTGAATTGAGAGGAAAAAATACAAAATGAGCAGTAAATCTCTGTTCATAACCTTCAAAGCAACATCAAAAAATTGGTAAGAAAAAGTAATGTTCAGATGACTGAACACAGTACCTCTCTATTCCCCAAGCCAGTTACTAGTTGAAAGTACCTGGTAAGGGGCACCTGAGTGGCTCAGTGGGTTAAAGCCTCTGCCTTCAGCTCAGGTCATGATCTCAGGGTCCTGGGATCGAGCCCCGCATTGGACTCTCTGCTCAGCAGGGAGTCTGCTTCCCCCTCCCCTCTCTAACTGCCTCTCTGCCTACTTGTGATCTCTCTCCCTCTGTCAAATAAATAAATAAAATCTTTTTTTTTTTTTTTAAAGATTTTTATTTATTTGACAGCGAGAAACACAGCGAGAGAGGGAACACAAGCAGAGGGAATGGTAGCGGGAGAAGCAGGCTTCCTGCCGAGCAAGGAGCCCGATGCGGGGCTCGATCCCAGAACTCCGGGATCAGGACCTGAGCTGAAGGCAGACGCTTAACGACTGAGCCACCCAGGCGCCCCAAATAAAATCTTAAAAAAAAAAGTACCTGGTAAGAGAGTTGAGAGATAGCTTCGTATTTCACCCCTTGTCTAACTATGAACTTAGAACAGTGCAATGCCTATATAAAAGACTTAAAAAAAAGGAAAGAAAGAAAAAAGGTAAGTCCTTCCCTAATTCTTTTTTTTTTTTTTTTTTTTTAAGATTTTATTTATTTGACAGCGAGAAACACAGCGAGAGAGGGAACACAAGCAGAGGGAATGGTAGCGGGAGAAGCAGGGAGCCCGAAGCGGGGCTCGGTCCCAGGACCCTGGGATCATGACCGGAGCCGAAGGCAGACGCTCAACGACTGAGCCACCCAGGCGCCCCAATCCTTCCCTAATTCTTAACTAGGACCAAAGGCCCTGCTTGATCTGGCTCCTGCTCATATCATCAGCATCTTTAGCAACCACTCTCAACACCTCTCCTTGAGCTTTTATGCTCCGGACAAACTGACAGAGACCAAAGGAGAATTCCCTGGTAGCCCTTTTTCATAGAATTCCTTGTCTTTTGCTATACTGATCATAATTATAATTTTAATCATTTAATTCAAGCATTTTTAAAAAATGTCTGTCTCAAGATACTTTCGTTATTGTGGTGAACAGAATAAAGTCCCTAAGAAGAGGAAATTTACATTCCAGGGGTGGAGAAAGACAATAAGCTAGTAAGCAAAAGCATGTGTATGTGTGCCAATATAAAAATGTCATTGTGAGGATGCCTGGATGGCTCAGTTGGTTGAGCCTGTTACTCTTAAAGTTTCAGCTCAGGTTACAATCTCCAGGTTGTGAGATTGAGCCCCATGTTCAGCAGAAGTTTGCTCCCTCTCCCCTGGCCCTCCCCCACTCATGTGTGCATGTGCACGCTCCTTCTCTAAAATAAATCTTTTTAAAAAAAAAGTCATTGTGATACGAAGCTGTCCATTTATAAATGGTGGTCAAGAACAGCTCTTTGAAAAGTGACAGGGAACTGAATAGTATAAAGAACCAAAGTGACAAGAGACCTGTACAAAAGCTTTGCAGACCGAAGGAATAGTAAATGTACAGAGAGGAATGCGCTAGAGTAAGAAGACCAGTGTGGCTGGAACACAATGAGCTAAAGGGAAACGCAGTAAGATGACAAAGAGTTAACCAAAGCAGACATAACCTAGATCCTGTAGGGTCTTTGTAGCCTATGATAAGGAGTTTGACTTTTGGTTTAAGTGTGACATGAAGACTTTGGAGAAATTTGAGCAGGGATACAATGTGCTATCATTTAAATTTTGTTTTGTTTTTTAAATAGGCTCCAAGCTGGGCTAGAACTCATAGAGGAAATCCAGACCTGAGGTGAAATCAAGAGTCAGACACTTAACCAACCGAGCCACCCAGGTGCCCCTATCATTGACATTTTTAAGCTCTCTCTGACTGTTGTGTGAACACACTGTAGATGATCCAAGAAACAGGAAGACAAATTAGGAGGCGGCTGAGGTTGTCCAGTCAAGAAATAATAGCTTGGACTGGTGTGAAGCATTGGAAATGCAAAAAGGGAAATTACATTCATAATGTAATTTGAATGTAGAGTGAACAATATTTACCAATGGAGAACATGGAGATGAAAAGAGAAAAATCTGGTATCTTTCACCCCATAAGAATGGATTTAACCAGTAGAAAAGCAGGGACTGTGTTCGACTTATATTTAGGTCCATGAACACAGGAACACTACAGTATGTTCTAGTTGAATGAACTAAGGAATGGCTTATTACATTTCTCAAAAGAATAAAAATATAAGCATTTAGATTTGCTGGCAAAAACAGGTAGGGGGTCAAACTTGCAACCTCACCTCAAAGCATCAGTCTGAAAGTGGAATATATATGAAAATGGTTTATTTAAGGAAATGAATCACAGTATCTGAACATTGCTTTTTTTGTGCATTAGAAGACTGGCTACACCATCTGACATGATTACTTAAATTGACAGATTTGCTTCATCAAGTAGAGCTAGAGGTCCTTGGAGTCCTTGATACCAAGAATCTGCGTAAATCAGCCATAAATCAAAGCATGTTGAATTTTTTTTTTAAGAGACAAAATAAGTTTAGCAAACAGAGTCTGTTAAAGGAGAGAATGGAAATTATTTTTGAAATAACTCAAAGCCTACTCATATATTTGCAAATTACAGGACTAAATTTCTATGCTTTTAAATACAATTCAGATTTGACATTCTTAACCTCCTCTGCAGGAGCTACTTACGATGGGGATAGTGGGGAACTATTTTCCTCCAGGAAATTTACTGGCATCTTTAGGCAGTATTTCTCAATACTGGCCACACATTAGAATTATCTGGGGAGGTATTAAAAACATGAATACTGGAGACCCACCCCAGATAAATTAAATCGAAATTTAATTGGGGGTAAGGCCTGGACTTTTTCCTTAAATGCTTCCCAGGTGATTCTACTTAGCAGCCCAAGTTGTGAACCACCAACCTACAGCAATAAAAATTAAAGTAGAGTGATTTAAATAAAAAACTTTTTTTTTTTTTTAAAGATTTTTATTTATTTGATAGAGAGAAACACAGCAAGAGAGGGAACACAAGCAGAGGGAATGGTAGCGGGAGAAGCAGGCTCCCTGCCGCGCAGAGAGCCCAATGTGGGGCTCGATCCCAGGACCCTGGGATCATGACCTGAGCCGAAGGCAGAAGCTTAACAACTAAGCCACCCAGGTGCCCCTAAATAAAAAACTCTTAAAGAAAGTCAACATCTTCTGAGTCAATAAAATTGAGCCCTCATATTAACATGTGGCTCATAGTGGGCATTTTGGAAAGCAGACAAAAAGGACTTAACTTGGAATGGTGAATGGTTCTGTTTCATATATACTCGAAACAGCTCAGGTATGGAAAAAACATAATTTTAAATAAATGAATAAAAACCTGGTTAACGCCACCCACGTTCTTCAGCTTGCATGACTACAGCAACAACAGTGGAGAGTCAAATCAAGGTCTTCTTCCTGAAAACCTCCCTTAAATCTCTGTAGAAATCCAATTCCTGCTGCAAAGCTAAATACATCTCCAGCCATCAAAACAAATTTCTTTAAGAAATTCTACAGAGTACAAGAGAGTAAAAAAAACCTTGGTTAATTAACTGAAATACCTCCTTTCCATCCTCCTAAAGGAACACCTGAAGAAGGCTGCCATAGTTTCAATTCTAAAACCCTCAGATTCTTACATCATTATATATATTCAAACTGCCACCAGTTTTATTTTTAACTGTTAGAGAAGTGACAAATATCCAATCTATGATCAATGATAAAAGAGACCGGAATAAAAGAGAAAGGAAAATTGAGTCTGGTTTTCACACTGATTTAGATCCTCCTACACTGAATTAATTTAATGGTCAAAATGATAGCTGAATAGGAATACAAACAAAATATGGGAAGCATTTTTAGTCATAGTATTGGTTAAAAGGAGTTAACCACTGCCTTTATTCATCTAGCTTCTGGACAACTGAAATCAGAACACAGGACCTTTCATTTCATGTTTATATTTAAAGTTCAGCTAATCAATTCAATAAAATTACTTAATTAGCACTGTCTTATTTTAACTGTTTAAAGGAATGAAGTGGTAAGAAACTTGAATGCCATGAGTATTCAAAGTACACCCTATGCATTAAACCTGAGTGCCTAACTGTTAGTTGCCAAAATGATTACAATATCCATCATCTTCATCATCTGGACCATTACAATGTGAACAGCATCCTGCTGAGCACTCTACAATGATCAAAAGACAGGGCGCATATTCTGAAAAAGCTTATAAATTTGAGGAGATGAGAAAGCAATAAAACACATATTAAGATTTAAATAAGGAAGTACAAATTAAGTTCTTAATAGCCAGCCTTGGAGCCTCAGAAATTAGCAACAAAAAACCTGTTGGTAAGCCCAATAATTAACAAAAACTGTATGTTGGAAGTTGAGGTTAGAAGCCATTCCTCTGGGTCAAGAGAAAGGTACTCTGTGTCTAAGCAAGCAGACCAGGCAGTCTCAACTTTGCCATTTACTAGCTAGCTGTGTGAACTTCAACAACCTATCCAACCCTTTAAAAGAGTATACTACCGCCAATCACCATGAGAACCAAACAACATAAATGTAGAAAGCATTCTGCACCACGTCTGACACACAGTCCCAAACTCTGGCTGTTAATACCACTACTGTGAAGACAGCAGTGCAATCCAAGGCTGGCAAGATTATTTGATTATCAAGTCCAGTGGTTTTCACCACTTGGACCCCAGACAAGCAGCAGCATCCCCTGGGAACTTTCTAGAAACCCACACTATAGGGCTCAACCTCAGATCCATAAAAAACAAAACAAAAACAAAACAAAACAAAAAAAACCTCTGAATTTTGGGCCCAGCAATCTGTGTTTCGATAGCCTTCAGGTGATGGTGATGGACACTGGAGTTGGGGGACCCGTGCTCTAGTCAAATCTCCTAACTACATATAAAGAAATGGAAACCCAGAGATTCATTTGCCCAAAATAACAATAATGGAGTTTCTGTTTAGAGCCCATTCTATGTCAGATACTCTGCTGGTCACTTTATGAGGTTTTCCTCATAACCACCCAGCCAAGGCCTCCATTTAATAAAAGAGGGTTGACTTGCTAAAGGTTACTCAATTATTAATAATTATTTCATTATTAAAATATTGGTAAAACCAACATTTAATTTAAACCCAAGTATGTGATCCCCAAATCCTTACTAGACCCATTACTACCAACTGGCACGAGGGAACAGTACTGGAAAAACCCTAAGACTCTTTCATTCAAGGACACTGGTGTTTTCATACCACTTCAAGGGCAGTAATTTTACTATGAAACAATACCAGAAATTACCACAACTTTGGAAAGCAACTCTCAAAAGAGAGGTGGTAAACTGCTGTGCACTCTAGAAAGAGAAGAACACAACGTACTGTAAAAACAGAGATTAAGAGAAGAGAAAGCAGAAATTAGAGCATGGAGAAATAGAAATGGGATAAATACTTCTGCAGACATCTAAGTATAAAAAACAATCTGCTATTCAATCTTCCTAACCTCCATATTCCCAAGAGCCTAGAAGTTTTACATAGTGAGTTATCAGTTCACAAGGGTGGCTACAGACTTATAAAAGCTCAATGAAATGACAAGGTGTTTTTATTCTATTAACTATTGGAATTTTTAATTCTAAAAATTTTAAGCAAATATAACTGACAACTTAAATTCCAAATTAACTTAACCAAGTTAAACAGTATCATTTCTTCTGCATCCTCCAGGTTCACTGGTTAAAAGATACCAGAAAAAGCAGAAAAAGAAAATTCCTCATTTATTTCTACCTTCTCTATTTTAATTTTCATTCATACAGTATGTACTGTTTTGTCAACGTTGTGTTAGACACTTACTACAGAGTAAGTACCATAACAGAGCTTACACTGTAGTGGATAAGAGACAAAATAAATAAAATACAGTAACAACATAATTTTAACTTACAGTTAGTTCTAAGATGTAACCTAGGTGATGGGACAAAATAACTGGGAAAAGCTATTTTGAAAAAGGTGGTCAAGAAAGGCATCACTGGCGTGTTTTAAGCTGTTTCCTGAAGAAGAGACTAAGGCAGCATGCTAAGTAATGGTGATGGGGTAGGGAAGTGGAGTTGGGGATGGGTTAGAAGGGTACTAATCACAAGAGAATAAGCTGCGTTTTAGCAAGGAGAAGCAAGAGCTCCATTTTAAACATATTAAATTTGAGGTATTTACAAGTAGACAGACCTTGGATATAAATCTGAACTTCAGAAAGGATATATAGCCAGGCCTGAAAACTAAACCCTTAGGCACTTTAACAATCAGTAGGGAAAGAAGAGGGTCTATAAATCTGGATAAAAGCCTATATGGCCGAGGGGGGGGGGGAGGGAGGAATGTACCATCTTGTGATAATTAAATGGATTCTAGTTGATATCCCCTTCATGGTTCTGGGTCTCCCCAATCCTTTTCTCAAAGTCAAGTAACAGCTGGACCCATTTTCTACTCTTTGTCCCATCCATACTCTACATCATTCCTTCATACCTTTTTCAACAAACACAGGAATACTTTTAAAAAAGAAAAAGATGGGGAGGGGGTAGCGAATAAGCAATTATCTTTTAGAGACAGATTCTGAAATAATTACAGATGAAATAGTATGTTACTGACAATTGGCTTCAGAATAATCAGAGTGTATATATGTGGGTGTGGCAGGGCGGTTTGGGTAAAACTAGAATAGCTACGAGTTGATGCCTGTTGAAGCTGGTAAGACACACAGTGGGGTCTACTTCTATGTAAGCTTAAATTTTCTATAATAAAACATAAGGGGGTAGGAGGTGGCAAACACCAGCGTAAGAGAAACCTCTTGATTTTATCCAGGTAATGAGAGATGCAATCAAAGATCTACAAGGTAGACCTAGACATGCTCAAAGATTAAAGGCATAACAGCACTGAACTTTAAGAGTGAAAGATTTCTTCCTAAACTATATATTGTCATCTTAAAATGTATCATAGGTGTTTAAGTCTGGCACAAATCTACCAAAATGGTGACTCAAAAATTCTCCAAAGGGCTATGGCAAACTAAGCTCTACTCAACAACCTGCATTTAAGACAACTACTTGAGTTTATTAAAATTCCATCATTTTGAGAATCTCTTACCTTGAGAAACTACAAAACATTCACACATAACATAGCAGGCATCAATGTTCCCACGCTAGTTAAAAAAAAAAAAAAACCACTCATACATTCTGTGAAATGGACTAGGCTCAGTGGTTGTTAACCATAAGGAACTGGGTTGCTGCATGTTCTGAGTCATAACACTACACACTAACCAATTATAATACTGTATTTAAGAAAATAATAATCCAAGGGCGCCTGGGTGGCTCCATGGGTTAAAGCCTCTGCCTTCGGCTCAGGTCATGATCTCAGGGTCCTGGGATCTAGCCCCACATCGGGCTCTCTGCTTGGCAGGGAGCCTGCTTTCCCCTCTCTCTGCCTGCCTCTCTGCCTACTTGTAATCTCTGTCAAGTAAATAAATAAAATATCTTAAAAAAAAAAAAAGAAAAGAAAATAATAATCCATAGTAATCTTCACAGAGAAGACCCCAAGATAAAAATTCCTAATCTACACTCTTTAAACAAAGTACTTCCTTCTGAATGCTGAGAATGCTAAATAAGCTAATGTCCTTTTCCTTGTTCAAAACTCTTTTCTGGGGCGCCTGGGTGACTCAGTTGGTTAAGCGTCTGTCTTCAGCTCAGGTCAGGATTCCAGGGTTCTAGCCCCGCATCAGGGTCCCTGCTCAGCGAGAAGCCTGCTTCTCTCTCTTACACTCCACCCCGCCCCCACTTGTGTTCCCTCTCTGTGTCTCTGTCAAATAAATAAATAAAAAGACAAGAAACAAAGAAATCCTCTTTCCTGAAACCTGCGTTATTTTGAATTCATCACAAGTTTAAATTAAATTTTATTTTATGTATACGCACACATTCACATATCCTTAATCATCCCTTCTTAGAAGTAAATTGAGATGATCCAAATTCATACTCTCATTTGCTCAAATAATTTCGAAGAAATGACCTAAAACAATCTACAAAAAGTAGGAATCTGGCAATATCAAGACTCACATTTAAATTGAAATCCTCAATGATAAAGCACATGACATAAAAGCACTAAGTAGACGGTTGCCCAAAGCCCAATCCCAGCTCATTTTCTCCTGACATTTATCAACCAAATTTGTAGGCCTTTCCTTTGGCCTACCCTACTCAGGCTCTCTGTTCCCACATAGTTTCATGAAGATTCAGAAAGACCCAAAAAGGGAAGGGGAATCTTTTATTTTATTTACACAGTATCTTTCCTTCCAAGGTTAAACATTAAATAAAACCAAGAGAAGAAAATCAGAAGGTCAAAACGCTAATGACTTCAAAGGCAAAACACAAGAGCAATTTAACGCCATTACGGACCAAATTATATCAGCCAACACAAAGTACTTCCCAGAATCTGTAAATTAAGAAACAAAGCACTTAGTTTGTCATGGTTACTTTTATTTTCTGGGCTGGGAGTTGAGTCCCACAAACCAAATACAAATACTGAAAAATCACATTCTTCAATTATTTCCAGATTAAAATACCTCTCCTGAACACTTGTTATTTGGAGGGGGTTACAGCAGAGCTGGAGTGCAGTGTAACACAGAAATAGAAAGCAGATGCTCCACAGTAAGTGTGTCAAACCCTTTTTCCAAAACATTATGCTTATCTCTTCTTCCGGGTTGCTGTTCACACTTGTTCCCTTGGCTTACTTCCATCCCCTGGCCTTCCTTCTTCCTGTTTTACTCTACTTGTTTATTTTCTACTCAACCCCATCCTAATACCTAACCATCAAAATAGTATTTCATACTGAAGCATTTTCTGAAATATTTCCAGATATTCCAAACAGGTATCATCCCCCCCTTTCTCTAAACCTTAGAAGCTCATTACATTTTTTAGAGTGCATTATTATTTCTGCCCTGTATTCATCATAGACAGCACTTACATATCTAATTTTGCATTCTCAAAATTTGACTATAGCACATTATCCTCAGATCCCAGCAAAAAATCTTTTTAATTTTGTAGCAAATACAATATTTATTGGAGAAAAAAGTGGAATTCACCCCTCTAGATATAAGCTATTGTCATAAATTTTCAGGGTGCACTCAATGATAATGTGCCTTTCATCCTCCTGTTTTGAAAACTGATTTCATAAGAATGGTTCATCCTTCAGTGGAAAAATCCAGGTGAAAAGGTGGTTGAAGTGTGTTAAACGAGCTGCCCAGCCTCTCTAGCTGCCCTGAGAAGTGAACAGTGGCTCACTGCAGCTGAGACTAGTTAAGTGATTGCCCCAGGTTCAGTAAGCTCTCCAGAAACGGAATTCAGATTTACTGACTCCTGACTTGACTTCCGGAGAACACTGCTCCCTCAATAAACACTAACAAGCCTGGCTGTTTGGATATACAGTCATCTAGAGGTTCAGAGATCTTTAAAAATACTAAGTCCAATGAAAAATGACATTGTACTTTTCACCTGATCCAAAGGCCTCTCACCTGAGAGCAAGAACTGGAGTCTAAGGATCATCACGGTAACTCACCAACATACTTAACAAGGGAAGGAGAATTCACGAGTAACAGAAATACAGGGCGCACACAAATTTTTCTTCTACCCAGGAATCCTGTCCCAGAATTCATTAAGCCTATTCAAACTCAACTGCCCCCAGTGACTTAAGAATCAATCCTAAAGGCACCAAAGTATTACCATTAAAAGTCTACGAAGTCTTAAGTTTTTGAGAAGAAAACTATTGTCAATTCACTATAAGGAAAAGCATGTAAAAGGAAAACAAGGCAGCTTTATTTGCTGCTCACCCCCAAACCTAGAGCAATACATCAGGAACATCATGTCTATTTACTAAATAACTGAAGGAAAACAACTTTATTAAAGTGAACTCACAGTATTGCCATTATTTTCTGTCCTCTTATGGCACTTGCCAAGTATTTGGAATGGAGTTTAAAATCTTTCAAAGGCAAAGAAATGTGTAAGTCTCTAACACCCTTTGGATATTGTGACAAAATACAATTAAATACTCTCGTCAAGTTCAAATGCCCTAGCTTCCTCAAGACACTTTATGATTTTCATTACTAATCTTTTCTTTTCTCTTTAACATCTATTTCTCCATTACGATTCCTCAACCCATTATATTATTCATCCATCGATACGGGCACATGCTTTTCGAAGCATGCAATGAATTGCTTACTATGGACTAGTCAGCACAGAGAAGCACAGAGAAAACCTAAGCTTTGGGGTGACACAACCCTGATTCTAGTTCTTGCTTTTAACCAACTACTAAACTATCGGACGGACAATGGTTGCCATTCATGATGACTAGTACTCATTTTTCCTATCTGTAAAAATTTGAAAGATTAATATATATTAACAAACATAAAAGCATATGTCAGTAATAAGCACCGAGTATTAGTTTCCTTCCCACTTCCTTATCCTATAATAGCACCCAGTGACTCTGGAAACCAGCACTCCAATAACAATTAGCATTCTTAGAAAGCACTGTCCTTAAAACACATACACAATTAAAGGGCTTTGTGCTCTGGTCTATAAAGCTGCCATAAAATGGGTGCCTGGTGGCCCAGCTGGTTAAGAATCTGCCTTCAGCCCAGGTCAAGGTTGGGATGGTGCCCCACACGGGGCTCCCTGCTCAGCAAAGAGCCTGCTTTTCCCATTTCCCTCTGCCCTCCCCCACCCCCTGCCCTGCTGTTGTGCTCTCTTGCACTCTCACTCTCTCAAATAAATGAATAAACCCTTTAATAAACAAACTTTGCCATAATTATTTAAGTAAATCAGTATAATCATGAGAGGTAAGAATTATTTTCTACTTCTTTACATTATAAATTTTAAAAGTATTAAATAAGTGAAAGCCAGCATTTCCTCTTTCTCTATTTCCATCCCACCCTTCAGAAATAATAACTGCTAATACTCTGGTGTGTGTGTATTTTTGTCACCAAGGTTCTTTACAGATGTTTGGAAAATAAAAAATAGCAAAGACTATATCACCTACACAGCACCAAAATTTAAAAAACAAGTATGTTTCCATTTTAAAATTATATGCATTTCCATCTTAAAACACATGGGAAAGAACAGTCTTTACAATTAATGAGGCTGGGACAAGTTAAAAAAAAAAAAAAGGAATTTGAACCCCTACCTCACACCACATGCAAAATTAACACAAAGTGGATCACAGGATTAAATGTAGGAGCTAAACTATAAAACTAGAAGGAAGCAGAAGAGTAAATCCTGCATGTCCTTGGGTTAGGCAATAATGTCTCATGCTATACAAAGAGCAAAAGAAACAAAGTAAAAAAGGTAAAATGGACTATGAAAATTTAAAACTTTTGTGTAATTAACAAATTAGGAAAGTGAAAATAGCCCAAAGAATAGAAGAAATATCTTCAAATCATATATCTGACAAAGAAACGTATTCAGAATACATAAAAAACACAATAATTAAAACAAATAACCAAACCACTTTAAAAAATGGGCAAAGGATATGAATAGGTATTTCTCCCATGATACACAAATGGATAAGCACCTGAGATACACAAATTGATCAACACCCTTAGTTACTAAAGAAATGTCAAACCACAATAAGATGCCACCTCATACTACCAACATGGCTAAAAAAGCAGACAATAAAAAACATTGGCAAAGATGTGGAACTGGAACCCTCATCCATTGCTGGTGGGAACATAAAATTATGCAGCCTCTTTGAAAGCTTGTCAGTTTCTCAAAAATTAAACATGGAATTACCAAATGACCCAGCAATTCCACTCCTAAATATATGCCATCTAAGAAATGAAAAAAGGTCCACAAAATCTTATACATGAATGTTCTCAGCAATGTATCTCATAATAGCCAAAAGATCAAAACCCCAGCAAAGGATGAAAGAATAAACAAAATGTGGTAAAGCCATATACCAGGATATTATTCGGCCATAAAAAGGAATGAAATACTAATAAATGCTGAATCATGTATAAACTGTGAAAAATGTTTTTTTCATTATGAGCTAAATGAAAAAAAAAAAAAAAGCGCACAAAACTAAAGGCCACATATTATGTGATTCCACTTACATATAGGCAAATCCAGAGACAGGAAGATTAGTGGTTGCAAAGGACTTGGGGGTAGGAAATAAAGGCAGGAAGTGTGGTGGTGACAGCTAATAGGTAGAGGGTTTCTTCTGGGGATGATGAACATTCCAAAATTAGTGTTCATAGCTGCACAACTCTATAAATACACTGAAACACACTTAACTATACACTTTTAAGAGGTGAATATTATAATAAACCAATTATAGCTCAATTTAAAAATACTAAAATTCTCTCAAAATTTATTGACTCTGCATCCTGTCACACCAAATATGAGTGGGTACCCAGCAAATTAAAAAATACTGTAATACTAAATGTATGTACTAATCTAAAAACTAAAACTTCCAGTTTATAAAAAGGATTCTTCAAAGGCATTTAAAATAATTGGAAATGCAGGTTTTGATTTAGTTTTTTCTTTTTATCAATTTGCTGTGCAACCATCTTCATCTCCAGAAGTCTTTTCATCTTGCAAAACTAAAACTCTATAATTAAACAGCAACTTCTGATTCCCCCTTCTCCCCAGACCCTGACAAATACCATTCTTCTTTCTGTATTCACTGAGTTTGACAGCTCTAGGTATCTTACAAAAGTGAAATACCTATTTGTCTTTTTGTAACAGGCAAATATTTCCCTTAGCATTATAACCTTAAGGTTCATCCATGTTGTAGCACATGTCAGAAATTGCTTCCTTTTTAAGGATAAATAACATTCTGTTGAAGGACATTCAAGTTGCTTCCACTGACTTATTTTTTATGTGATCAATAAATACCTGGAGTAAATCAATATATTAGGAAAAAATAGATTATGCAAAATTTGCACGACTGTGAATACACTAAAAGCCAATGAACAGTATACTTTAAATGAGTGAGTTACGTATGAATTCTTATCTCAATAAAACTGTTAAAAAAACACATAAAGGCTCCCTTTTGTTCATATTAAATAAAATGAAATATAACCTAGCACCCAAATCATCAGTGTGAAGTACTTCCATTGCTCAAACACTGGAAATATCTGCCATCATTTTATGCTGCTTCTAGGCAGTATGCTGCACTGGATTAGAAATGAAAATCTTTACCAAAGTGACCCAGTAAGAGATTCCATTTAGGTTCACTCCGGTGAACAAAAATCATTCCAAAACTCACCTTCCTCCATTAATATTAACAGTAAACTGTTTTGATAGTTAAAATATTTTTGTAGTTTAAAAGAAATGAAAAGTAATCATAGACTTCACACTAGCAGTGAAACTAACCCACAAAAGTAGTATTTTGCATTAATTATATATTTCTGTACCATCCTTTCTTTGCTTCTCAATGGTTCTCAAAACTCGGCCTTGCCCCTTAATCACCTGGGTGGCTTTCTTGTTAAAATACTGTTAATTAAAATGGGACACCTGGGTGCCTCAGTCAGTTAAGTGTCTGCCTTCAGCTCAGGTCATGATCCCAGGGTCCTGGGATTGAGTCCCACATCAGGCTTCCTGCTCGGTGTGAGCCTGCTTCTCCTTCTGCCTGCTTGTGTGCTCGCGCATGCGCTCTCTCTGACAAATGAATAAATAAAATCTTAAAACAAAACAAAACAAAACACTTAAAATCTCAGGACGCCTGGGTGGCTCAGTTGGTTGGATGTCTGCCTTTGGCTGGGGTTGTTATCTCAGGATCCTGGGATCAAGTCCCCACATCAGGCTCTCTGCTCGGTGGCAAGTCTGCTTCTCCCTCTCCTTCAACTAAAATAAATAAAATCTTAAAAACAAAAAACACTGTGAAGTCTCATCCCCAGTGTTTTTGGTTAAATAGGCCTGGGGTATGCTCTGCAAACTTGAATTCCTAACTTAGGATAGAAATTCCTAACCAGAACCTAAGTTCTCAGGTCATGTGCATTCTGTTGGTCTGTCTGAGCACCACACTTTGAGAACCACTGTTATAGTTAAGTCTAAAAGGCAAATTTAAAGGTCTGAATATAACTGATAATTTCAGTATGGTTTTATGACACTTAAGTGTATTATTTGGGGTAGAAAGTAAAAGCCTGAAATTACAAGTTTTTGCCTACATATTCTTTGGTATTTTCCCCCCCTTTGGTATTTTTTTAAAATTGTTTATAGAGTTACACCATGCAGATCAAAATAGTTGAAAGAAGCTTAGCCTCTCAAAATTTATAAATGAAACAAATAGCTTTCGTGGGAGTTCATCCTTTAAAAAAGGTCTCATACACAGTAACAATTGATACAAACAGTTCTCAGGAGAAAATATTCCAGAGAATATCAAGGAGGAATGCAGACAGGCCTACACATCAAGGGACACTGGTAATTTTACATGGTCATGAAGTAAAGTTACCTATTATTTTGAGTGTTACTGCAGTGAAATAAATATTTGAAAAATGGTTTTTAACTGCGTCTTTTGTCTTTCTGTTCTGGTAAGTGAATACATTTGTGAGATTCATCTTAAAACATCAATTCCATTATGTGAGAACCCTGAGCAAAAATGTTTCTACTGCTTATATGAAAACATCTGAAACTCCTCTGAGGCCATCTCAAATCGCTCCAACCCAGGTGTTTCAGGTAACCTCCCTACTGCCCTAGCACAAGTCAGTAACAGTCACTGCAGCTCTGTAAGCCATTAACGTTAGTGTGCCATACCAGGGGTCAATGCTACTGATCACTAACAACACATTATCTGAGCTAGGAAAAAGGAGGATACAGTTCTATGCCAAAATAATACCTTTATTTACTGGCTAAAACTGAGCTAGGTCAAGTAGGTGAGGATTACTAAATTGCAAGATCGAAATCTTGCAATTTCTGGTCACATTCAACTTCCTAATAGATGTTTTAGATACCCATACTTAACTAAAATCTATCCCCCCCCCCCCACACACAACGGGGAACCTAAGCCAGCTCAGTTTCCAAATTATAAAGCTACCTTTCAAGACAAAAAGGTCTTGAGAGAGGGAGCATCTACATTTAAACTCCGAGGTTATCCCACGGAACAAAGTCCAAACTGAAGTTCTACCACTAGGAATCCTTTCACATTTCACAGAATTCTAGATTTAGCTGCTCCTAGAGACAAGAAACAGCCAGTGTCCTTCTCTTCCCTCATAGTTGTCTACACATCTAAATAAAGTTCACTGAATGGAGAAGAAAGGGGCTATTTAAGGGTCTAAGGTAGAAAAATACTTCCATGCAGTATCCTGAGTTCACAAAATGTCTCTAGCACTAAGCTCAGAACATTCCACTGGGCTACAATAGAAACACTGGGTGAAAAATAAGAAAAAGGAGGGAATTTTCACCTTGGATGCCAAAGAATGGAACATCATTACATTGTTTTTCTTTGTTGTTAGGTTTTTTGTTGTTTTAAGCTACATGAAACTGGCAAAAAGAGTAAGCTTGTCTAACATCATCTTCTAACCCTGCCCCCAGACCTTTATCAGTTGATCATGTTCTCCCAACTAAAATTAAAGTCTGAAGAGAAGCAAGCTCTGTAAATCACCAAGCTGATGATTCCACCTCTTCTGGAAAGATAATGGCAATAACCAGTTGAAGAAAAATTAAACTAATCAACTGCAAACACATTATACTAAAGCACTCTCTACTTTAGACATTATGGATGTTCCACGTTTCTGCAGTTGGTATCAAAAAGCTAGCTGCAGTGACAAAATGAGGAAGACTATATGTGAGAAAGACAAAGGTTTAAATTGACACCAGGCGGGGTAAGATTGTCCAAGCAGCTGAAACTGCAATAAAGAAGTACTGTTATCAGAACAGGAGCCGATGATTACACCAGACTCTGTAATACCACTCAAGCCACAAGACAGTTGTCTCAGACAGATCCAGGTAGAAACACAAAGAGAAGTAACAAGAATGGTCCATCAGATCTAAAATGCTTAAAAGAAACCAGCTATATTTAGGCAGAAAACAAAAGCACATGTATTCATTAGATGTATTATCTAGGTTCAAAGTGTTTAATAAAATATCGTTAAGCCAGACAACTGTGTACATAGGTAAATGTCTTTCATATACCTGAGCAGGTACCATAAGAAGATGTTCTATGAGTGGGGAGAAGCACCAACACTGAAGTTGCAGGGGAAAAAAAATTTCCCACAGATGTGTAAAGGCTTTCCCTATTCCAACTTCATAAGGAAGTTGTGGTCTTCATTCCAACCAAGTATGGATGACAATCCTTTTAGGAGAGTTACTATAAAAGGGCATGAGTGAGTCTGGGCTACATTCATGATTTCAGTTGCTACACTAACATCAACAAATTTATCTAGAACTCAGTGCCCCTATCTACACAAGGAAGAGAGTAGCCCAGGTACCACCCAAGGCCTCTTAAAACTTCTACCAAACCCATGACTCTAAGATCATTACTTATGTAAAAGAGAAAATGAAACCATTTTCATCAGAGCACAAGGGACTGACCAGATTTACTTTTCATGCCATAGAATTACCACTTCAAAAGAAAATGCTGGCAGTCTTTTAAATATGTATGAATAAATTTTACCAAAAGCAACAGGTCACACAAGTTTTAGCAAAAGGAAAATGTAACCAGACCATCATTAGTGCCTACTAGATGGCAGGCTTACTTACTTAACACTTACATTACCTTGTTTAACATTTTAAAGACGTGCAAAATCACTTAGGCCTTTCACACACTGTATGAGAATTTAAATCACCAAGATAGTTTTCATTTAAAATATCATTTATCCTGTCATTATCCTTTCAACCTATTAGAGGAACAGGAGGACACCTGTATGCATACCATTACAAACTGCTTATCAAATGAATTACTTCCTATTACTTGTACTTATTTCTAGATTTTTTTAGGTAGATAAGATACCAAATAAAAGACAACAAATTATTTTTTAGTATTTACTATTTTTGCTATTTGTCAGTAATGAAAATTTCTAATGAAAGTAATCCTATTCATAAGGGCATTTAAAAAAATACAAAATGCCAAAAATGCCCTTAAAAAATAGACTATATGAATATAAAGGAAACTGGACAACCCAGGTTCTGGATGGAAATATATACTTTTCAAATTAACACATAGGCTAAATGTAACTTCTAAAGTCCCAAAGGGAAGTAACATAAATATATATGGTTCTGAGACATTAGTTAGCTATTTGGGAAATGAGGCAAAGAGGACTTATTTAGGTCACAGAATGCCAACAATAAATGTTTTGATGAGTTAAAGGGCTAATTTCTAAAAATAAAGCCACTAAAAACATCTAGAAGAAAACAGGAAAAAATTCTCCTACTTACGTCTGGAAGGGATGAAGGAATTCCACTATTTTAGGTTGAGAAAGAAAGCTCAAGAGAAAAAGATCAATAGACAAAAAATTTATAAATATTTATAATCTGTATCTAATCCAAGTTTGAATTTCAGTATTTTCAATAAAGGATTAATCAATTAATAATGTATCAAGGAATCATAAAAATAAGACTCTTAAAATCTTAAAAAAAATAACAAAAACAAAATAATTTATTTATTCATGAGAGAGACAGAGAGAGAAAGAGAGAGAGGCAGAGGGAGAAGCAGGCTCCCCACTGAGCAGGGAGCCCAATGCGGAACTTGATCTCAGGACCCCGGGATCACAACCTGAGCCAAGGGCACGCTTAACCATCTGAGCCACCCAGGCGCCCTGGACAAGACTCCTTTTTTTTTTTTTTTTTTAAAGGTTTTATTTATTTGACAGAGAGAGAGATCACAAGGAGGCAGAGAGGCAGGCAGAGAGACAGGGGGAAGCAGGCTCCCTGCTGAGAGAGCCCGATGCGGGGCTCGATCCCAGGACCCTGGGATCATGACCTGAGCCGAAGGCAGACGCTTAACGACTGAGCCACTCAGGCGCCCCAACAAGACTCCTTTTAAAACATTAACTAAAACATATCAGAAGGTTCAACCTCACTAATAATTTTAAATGCAAACTGAAGTAAGGATGTCATTTTTTCACCTATCACTTTAGCAAACATTAAAGGATCATTCTCCATGCTAACTAGAGTGTGGTTAAACAAACAATCCAATATACTACTAGTATGAATGAATACAACAGACAATGAATGAATACAACTTGAAAAGCAACCTAAGAAGATATACATGCAGTCTTTTGAAGTGTTCAAACTCTCTTTGGTAGATTCTGAGAATCTAAATAAATACAAAAAGCAAGAACTTTATGCACAAACAACAAATATTAGAAAAGTCCATCAAGAGAATAAAAACAAAGCCTATGTATGTAGTAAAGGAAACCTCTTATGTCTTACTTGCTCATGGTCATGTTCAATGCAATGGATACCAAAATATCGCAAATTTATAAATTCCAACTCCGTAAGTACACTGCAAATAAGTATACTCAAAATAAAGTCCTCAAAGGCCATGAGGCACACTAAAAATAAGGGACCTTGAGGTGAAATGAAGGGCAAAGCAAAAAGTAAGGTAAGAATACCCATTAAAATCAAATACCATATTATGTGCTCATACATTAAAATTAGTACAGCAATACTGTGAGTTACTGTCTTCCCAGAAGGAGAGAGGAATACCTGAGGTCCAGAGTGATGTGCTGAGGGCCACAGAGCTAGTCAAATGATAGAGCTGGAACTCTATCTGACTCCAAATTACAAGCTCTCCACACTACCCTAAATGAAGGGAATGTTTTCTACAGACACCGAGTAACTTTAGAGGTAAAGCACTTGTTTCATATATCATAGGTTTCATCACTTCTGTTTCAAAACATAGGTTGTTTTTGTGACTTTGTCATGAAAGGAAAAGGCAATAATTTTTTTTAAATTAACCCAAGGAAGGATAAAGTTATAGTTTGAAAGGTTTACTTTCTAAGTTCTTTCAAAAATCTTTATCATTCCCAATAGTAGGTACAGACTGTACAATTCTAGATTTCCCATGGTATGCCAAAATTCTAGGAGATAATAAAAAAGTTTGTTGAATGAATGAACAAATACTAATTTAAAATAGAACAAGAAATTCCAGATCTCCCTGTAAGTACAAGAGGCCCACAACAATAAACTTCTTGAAATATCAGTAGACTACTAATTGCATTTTCAAACTTAAACCAAAGACAAGTTGAACCAACTCTGACAATTTCTGTGGCTCTCTAAATGAACTCAATACCAAAATATACACTGACTCAGCATTCTCTCTGATCATTTGTGAAAATAAAAGTATATTACATAAGAGTAGGTTCTGCTGAACCTTTAATAAACAGGCATTAATTACAGATGTAGGGTGCCGGGTACATAACCAGGATACAACAGTTTAAGAACAACACCATCTACCAAGAGGCTGCCTCCTAATCCCGCAAAAAATGTAGCTGGGGACACTGCAAAGCACAAAATAATCCCAAGAATGAAAGTAAGACCCTGTAGAACAGCTGGTTATAATTTTGCCTTTGCAGTAGCCTCCCTCACAAAGGAATGATAACAACACCGCATTGAACTTTCTACGTGAAAACAGAGTATTAGGCCTCTGAGGCTAAATTTATTGCTGATGTACATTTTTTTCCACACAGGACGGATGGCACTTCTAACTACCCAGATTATTTGTAAAGTTACCTGGATGACAAGCAGTAGGTAAAGAATAAAGCATCAAGATAAATACTAATCTGTTATGAAGTTCGCTAGGAGCTGAATATTCCAAATTCAGTTTCCAATTCTTAACAGTGGGAACAAGGTCAAACTCACTATTGGGCAGTGAAAAGAAAGAATCTGGATAAATACAGATCTTTCAGGACAGGTACTCTACAAATTCTACCTTCCCAACCAAAAAATCTGCTTCTTATATTCCGCTTTAAACCTACTCTACACAAAGAAAAGCCATGAGGAATGGTTATATTTGAAAGTAAAGGTGTTTTCTAAGACTTAAGAGCACTGGTAAACTCACTCAAGAGGTACATTCACTTACAGTCATGTGCCAATTCACCCTCAGGGGGCCCATCCGTATTTCAGACATAAACATCCACGATCCGGCCCGGCCTTTCCTATTTCTAAGATTCTTAGGAAGACAACTCTACTGACGTATGCAACAAATTTTCTATTCCTCCTTAACCAATTTGATAATGTCATATCTGCAACAGTTCTAAATTCCCCAGACCTCCATCATCAGGAATTTTTAAAAGACAGCTATCTGGAAAATTATCTTTCTGAGGAACAGAGTTGTGCTATGCAAAATACAGCCTTATTCTCAGGGCGAACCAACTACTTAGGTCTGAATTTTCACAAAATAAATAGCTCGTAATTTTTTTTTAATCAAAAAAGCTTAACCGTCAAGTTGGTATAGCTTACAAAATCCCCATCTGTTATGAACTAAGAAACCAAACTACAAAACTTACCTAAAGTTTGTCTAAAATAACATCACAAGCTCTAAGTGCAATAATGACTATGGAGATGCTACATCCACATGAGCTTTTATAAAGCCCTTCTGTTCTCCATCCTGGGAAGCTAAAAACATCTCCTAAAGAGACAATTAGTGTTACCTCCATAGAACCAAACCCCCATTATTTTGACACTAATTGTGAAAAGTACTAAAATAAATGCATCATTCATCCACAAGCTTCTGAAAATACTACCAACCTCGTATTTGAAAAGGCTTTTAGTTTTCACAGAAATGTTCACATACTCATTTGATCAAAACAATATAGGAAAGAGGGCAAGCCATCAAGCCATGGCTCAATTGGTTAGAGCGGCTGTCTTCGTCTCAGGTCATGATCCCAGAGCCCTAAGATCAAGCACCGCATGGGGCTCCCTGCTCAGCGGAGAGCCTACTTCTCCCCCTCCCTCTGCCTGCCGCTAAGCCTGCTTGCTCAATCTCTCTGCCAAACAAACAAACAAACAAACAAATAAATAAATAAATTTTTTTTTAAAAAGATCTCTAATTTACAGATAAGAAAATGGATTAGTAAAGGTTCTATGGCATAACTGAGAGGTCATAAACTAGCCTAGTTGGTACTTGGTCTTTTGACAGTCCAAGGCGCTTCTATTTTCCTCCTATATTGATCATAGGTGTAAAACTAAAACATATCACAGGAATCTGATAGGCCTAAGATTCTTCACATCTGGATAATGTTTCCTCTTTTAAAAAGGTAAAAGAAGGGCGCCTGGGTGCCTCAGTTGTTAAGCGTCTACCTTCGGCTCAGGTCATGATTCCAGAGTCCTATAGGCTCCCTGCTCCACGGGAAGCCCTCTCCCACTCCCCCTGCTTGTGTTCCCTCTCTCGCAGTCTCTCTCTCTGTCAAATAAATAAATAAACTCTTTTAAAAAAATAAAATAAAAAAATAGATAAAAAGGTAAACGATCCAATCAACTGGCTAAGAAATTTGTTGCTTCAAATTAGAACAGCCTGGAAAAGCCACAGTACCTGGAAGCAAAAATATGATCCAATTAAAAAAATCAATGTGCTCAAAAAACAGAGAAAAAACCCCCAATATATGTATTTTGTATTACTGGTTTAAAATTCTAAACATATTTTAAAGAGAGAGAGTGAAAAACCTCAACTGTTAAGATACTACATAACCACATTATCTTCTGCTTGACCAACTTGACAACATTTCAAATATTTTATTCTAAAACCCAAAAACCTGGGTCAGCATGGAAAGAGGTTGTAGGTAAACTTTGTTTTCCAAATGAGGCAATATCTAGCAACAGAAGTCTACATGGCAGTGTTTTCTCCAAGTTTGGTTCAAGGATCACAAATACAACAATTACCCATGAGGTAAAATCCTTGGCTAAAAAAGGCCTAGAAATCTGTAATTTTTTAAGAGTTGGGGTGATTCTAATGAACATAAAATTTAAGAACCACCAGGGTACAAACTGAGTGAGGACAAGTTTAGGGTAAAAATATCCTTGGCCTTGGTAGTTGTAGAACTTGAGCAATTACTCATCCTCAGCCCCTAGTTTTCTCAATGGTAAAGCAGGGATGGTAGGGAAATAGTTTTCCTACTTCATAGAAAAGTTCTAAAGCATTAAAGGAGATGGATTATAGAAAGTACTTAGCATAGAGTTTTGACACATAGTAAGTAATAAACAGCAGCAACTATGGTGGCAAATTTCCTGTATTTATAAATATTTAACACTTTCAACATTAGCAAATGGTGTATCAAGCTTTATATGCTGTGTCATTTCACTCCTTCCTCTACAACTCCCAAAAGAAAGCAATATTTTAAATATAAGAGTCATATGATTTGAAGGGGGGTACACAAATCGACCTTGTTTCCTTTAAAGACAACTGGAAGGTATGGTCATATTTTAAGGACTAGAATTTAAACATTACACACAATTTGTTAGACACTTACATATATAATCATCACCTGGTTAGACCATGGGATAAACCCATTTCCAATCATAACAGGAAGGAAGTATTTACTGTTTATCAAATGAAGGAAAAATTCACACTTCCCAAGAACAGAGCTCTGAACCAATACTTAATGTAAGTATTTTAAAAAGAGAGTAACACACGGGGGCGCCTGGGTGGCTCAGTCGTTGAGCGTCTGCCTTCGGCCCAGGTCAGATCCCAGGGTCCTGGGATCGAGCCCCGCATCGGGCTCTCTGCTCGGCAGGAAGCCTGCTTCTCCCGCTACCATTCCCTCTGCTTGTGTTCCCTCTCTCGCTGTGTTTCTCGCTGTCAAATAAATAAAATCTTTAAAAAAAAAAAAAAAAAGAGAGAGTAACACAGAGAATAGAGAATGACTTAGAATTCCAGGGGTGCGGGGTGGCTCAGTAGGTTAAGCGTTTCAGCTCACATCAGTCCCAGGAGCAAGCCCCACCTTGAGCTCTCTGCTCAGCAGCGAATCTGCTTCTCCTTCTCCCTCTGCCCACAGCCCACAGCCCTGTGCCATCCCCCCCTCCCATATATGCATGCTCTGTCTCAAATAAATGAAATCTTATTCAGTCCCAAAACACCATCCTCAATCACTTACACTTAAAAAAAAAAAACAAAAAAAACCGATACCTACCTCTTCTTAGAATTGATAATCCAATCAATTGCCAAACTCAATAATCTCATCTCTCATCCGTTTTCTCCTTTCATTTTCTAGTAGGGAGACTGGAATTCTGGCTTTCGTTTGATCTGACTTGAAGGCACAGGTTTAGACCCTAGCCAGAACAATGCTAAACAGGATTTCTACTTCCACTCCTTTAATCCAAGGGTTAGTAAACTATACAGAAAAAGTTTACTAACTTTTTCTGTATAGGGCTAGATGGGAAATATTTTAGGCTTTGCAGTCATAAAGTCTCTATCTCAGTGAATACTCAACTCTGCCACTGTAGAACTAAAATAGCCATAGGACAATATGCAAGTAAATGAGCATGGCTAAAAAACCTATTTGCAAAAACTAACATTAGGTCAAATTTGGTTTACAGGCCAATATGCTAACCTCTTCTAATCCAACTTACTAACAACAACTTTGCTAAATTCCATCAGAGGTCATGTTATTTCTGATCAAAAGTCCCCTTTCTTACAAAGAACTCAACACTTCTTAACCTGATACACAAAGACATCCTCCAAATGGATCTAATCTTCATCAACAGTTTTTTTCCCTTTCCTCCTCCTACATTACAAATTGGTTTCCCTGGTGTGGTTCCTTGTACTTCCCCAATTCCAAGCTTTTGCTCAATTTGTATACAGAATGACAACCTTTCTTTCCCTCCCTCTGGAATACCTAACACCTCCCTTGCTCTCCCCACCCCAATCCAGGTCTATTAAATCTCATCCATCCTCCAAAAAGTCCCCTTCTCTTTACCAAGAAACTTTCTTAGAGGAACTTCCAAGGCACTTTATTTATCCTTTGTGACAATGACTGTTTTGTATCTTATACCACAGTGAATTATGTGAATATCTTAGATCTCTTTAGACTGTAGACAGTCATATATTTATGACTCATCTGTGTATTTCCCATAGTACTTTACACTCAACAAATATTTAAAATAAAAAACTATCATTTTCAAAGAAAATATTCCTAAAGTGAAAAGCCCTCACATAACCTAGCACTTTTAAGGGAGTAAGTGTGAGGCCTTCTTGTTCTGTACTAATATACTAAATAAAAACCAGCTCAATAAATTATGCCTTCAAAAATCTGTCTCAATCTCATTACTCAAAGCAAAAACGGTAAAGTGGGAAGAACATAAAAGGACTGGATTCGAATCTTAGTTCTGCCATTGCTGTATCTGCTTCCTCCCTGAAGATATTAATGCTACCTCCACCTGGGGAGTGAGGACACAAGACCAGAAATAACTATTAGCACACAGCAGACAAACAGTAAATTATTATGCATTATGACTTTTATGTAATCTTAAAAACACCTATGGGGGTGCCTGGGGGGCTCAGTGGGTTAAAGCCTCTGCCTTCGGCTCAGGTCATGATCTCAGGGTCCTGGGATCGAGCCCCGCATCAGGCTCTTTGCTCAGCAGGAAGCCTGCTTCCTCCTCTCCCCCTGCCTGCCTCTCTGCCTACTTGTGATCTCTCTCTCTCTCTGCCAAATAAATAAATAAAATCTTAAAAAACAAAAAACAAAACAAAACAAAACCTATCTAAAGTGATTTCAAGGTTCCTATTCTATTGCTGAACATCTACTGTACTCAGCAATATGAAGAATAAAGACATAGATAGAAGGCCCCTTATTATGGAGAAATTCAGTTGGTAATGATCTTGCAGAGTTAAGTAGAAATAGATTGAGTCCAGTTAATTCTGAAAAAATGAGTATAATTTCAAATACGTTTTAGGCATAAAAATAAACATTAAACAAGTTATAATCAAGTTAGTAAGTTCCTATTAAATTAAAATGTCGAGTCGAGCTTCTTACAATGGCCTACATGGCTTTCTAATTTCACCTTCACCACTTATTCTACACCTGACTATTATGTGTGCTTGTGCCACCCTGGCTTTCCTACTGAAAATCCAACAAGACAAGGTCAGTTCCACCTCAGAGCCACCGCACTTGTTCTCTTCACCAGGAATGCTCTTCCTCAAGTCTTTATAGGACATTCCCTCTGCCTTCATTTTGATGTCAGCACACAGCTCACCTCCTTAGAGAGGCTTTCCCTGATCACACTACTGAAAATAACCACCCCACCAGATAACCATCACTTTTAATCTCCTTACGTTTTTATTTCTCATGACAGCAAGTGTTAGACTAGCCTTCGTTCATTCACTCATCTGTCACTCACATTAGGGTAAAACCTCATGAAAAAAGCAATTTCTTATTGGTAGCTGTATCCCTACCAATTAAAATAGTGTCTGGAACATACGGCATACTAGACCCACACTTGTTATTTGTTAAATGAATACATGTTTATGAGGAATGAGGTATATTCCTTCATCATCACAAATTACAATAGCTTCTTATACTCAACTGCTTCCAATTAAATCTAGCAAGCCAAGGCTACTCCCAGGACAGAAGTTCTTTGAGACCTCAGGGAGTCATTATACCTTTTTTTTTTCTTTTTTTGGAGGGAAAAGTCTATATAGCATTTCTTTAAAGGGTTCCTAATCACAAAAACATCCTAGGAGCAGTGATTTACAACCTTGGCTACAGTATGGAATCTCTTTGGAGAATTTTAAAAATACAGATGCCTGGGTTCCACCCCAGAGATGATGTCTTAACTGGTCTTGGTACAGCATTACCACTAGGTTTTGTTTTTTTGGGGTTTTGTTGTTGTTGCTGCTGTTTTTTAAGCTACCCCGGTGATTTTAGTAAACAGCAAAACTGAGAAAAATGCAACTTGAGAAGCAACAGATGTTAAATGGATCAGATTTCTCAAAGCCACTTATATAAGAAAAAAAAAATTTAAAACTGAGAATTCTGAAAAAATTAACATCTCTGGCAAACAGATTCATAGAGAAGTGCACAAATAATTCTTTATTACAAAAATTCTAAAAGATCACTATCTAACTCTACTTAAATACTATCTGCCATTGAGATTTTAGACCTTACCCCCAGAACATAAAATCACATTTTTCATTTAAAACCCACTTATTTCACAGAAAAGTTCACTTGTTAATAACATACTAGGTAAAACCTAAATATATTTAAAGAATGACAAAAAACTTTTTGATGACTAATCAAGAGTACATTATAATTACAAAGCCTTTTGCAGTTTTATCACTAAAAACTTCTCTGAAGCAATGTGTATGTACCATTTAGCCTCCACTGTTATACAGGATGACACAACACAGTGGCTTTAGGTGAAACCAATATTGACAACACACACAAAAGGATTGAAAGATGGACAATTTCAGAGATTTACTTATTTAGATCATGCCAACAAGGATTTGAAAAGAGCAGGTGTCAGACAAGACACAGGTGGTGGGTTTTTGTTTTTTTTTAAGTCCAACAATAAACACCAAGTAATGAGCCAATTCGCCATTACCAATCCACAGTATCATAGGTTACTGGTTTTAATATCCCCACCTGAGTAGCCCCTTTTAAAAAATGATTAATGGGATGAGAGGGCAAAAAAACCCCCAAATGCTAAATATTTGAAGAATAATAAATAAATCCAGCAATGCATAGTGACAAATAATTTTAAATGTTGGGATAATGAGAATCACTAAGGCACTTGTTCCACCTACTCTTCTGTCTTGACTCTTGACTGTATAGAGATATTTGCTGAAACAGCAGATCATGAACTCACCTGATAAAGAACATCACAAACTTAGAGCAACAGTTTTTAATCGAAAAGGCTTTGGGGAAGAACGCCAGACTCCTAGCTATGAAGTCTCTCTGGCTTGACTTAATCAGATTGCAGTGACAGTCTATCCTAAGCCTTATATATGAAAAGCCCTTGTTAAGCAAGTGAAGTGAATTTAGTGAGAAAGTGCAAACAGAGAGACACATCCAGGTACATAACTCATCAACCCATTTTAGCTGAAGAGCTTGAGCTTGAAATGCAAAGAAAATGAGAGTAAATGTAAAACTATCAGAATTAGAAAATTTCCCTCTTACAACAATGGGCACAGGCTAGCTTTAACTTGCTATGTCATTTTACTCTACAAAAAATAATGTCCTCTTATTAGTAACTTTCTCTTTTATCAAGAGCCTATGGAAATAAACGTTCTAGAATAAACTAGTAAACAGATAACAAAGCCACAGATACATATTCCCAAAATTGGGCTGGAAACAAATACAAAGCAGCACAGGATACGAACTCCACTGGTTGCTTACAAAATGTGTTCATGTAGAGAAACCTCATATAACAGGAACAGAGCTGCCAGTATAGAGAAGCAGGAGACGATAATTATATCAAAGGGCTATCTGGAGGTACAGGCATCAAAGACCTTGTGACCATCAAGACACCAGGGTCATTTATTCAGTAGCATGTTACCAACTCTGAAAGTCTGCAACCCACTCACTCCTTTTAATTTGGTGAGATAAGAATAAATAAAAAAAGAAAATATCTGTGGTAAGAAGAGGGAGAAGTTAAGAAAATCTGATCCAAAAGGAATTACAAGATGGGGAAAAAAACCCAGCTCCAGGAGTTAAATGCCTAAGTCACGTAAGGTAAGAGCGGGGGGGGGGGGGGGGGGGGGGAGAAAAAAAGAAAGAAAAGAAAAAGAAAAAAGTTGAACAGTAAAACAGCCTATTTCATGAACTTCAGACGCCTTAATATGCAAAGGGCTTTAAAGAGAGAACTCCCAAGGTCCTTGGATGGAGCCTTAGCTTGGCTTGGCAGTGGGGAGTCTGCTTCTCCCTCCCACCACCATGCTCTGTCTCTCTCAAATAAATAAATAAAATCTTGAAAAAGAGAGAAAGAGAGAGAATTCCTCTCTAGTTGCTGCTTCAATGCCCTGTTCTTGCAGCCAGGAAATAATACTGAACTTAACTCTCCCTCTATATATCCCCTTTTAAATGGGACACAGTGTTTTGAAATCACCCCATTTCCCTTAATTCCTAACTTTTGAAATAGAGGCTAAAGGATAAAAGGATATCTAATTTGGGGTGGGGGAAGAAAAAAAAAAGTGTAACAGTGATGAGGAAGAGAAGAGTAGAAAAGGCAAGGGAAAAAAGACTGGAAAGAACAGGGGCGCCTGGGTGGCCCAGTGGGTTAAAGCCTTTGCCTTTGGCTCAGGTCATGATCTCAGGTCCTGGGATTGAGCCCCGCATCGGGTTCTCTGCTCAGCAGGGAGCCTGCTTTCCCCCCTCTCTCTGCCTACTTGTGATCGCTCTCTCTCTCTCTGTCAAATATATAAATAAAAATCTTAAAAAAAAAAAAAAAAAGACTGGAAAGAACAAAGCAGTGGATCACAATCTTTTCTATCTGGACTGAGGAAGGCCAACTGACATACATACATGTGTTTGAATCATATGTAATCAGAAATGGGGCGGAAACTGAAAATATCTAATTGATTCTGATTTGTCCCTTAAGAGGATATTCCTCCTCACAATGGCCCTTTAAGAATTTCTACTTTAAAGGTGTAGGCTTACTCATCAATGTCCATCTTCACTGCAGAGCCTCTAAACACTACTAGAACACAGTTAAAGTATATTTTCTTAGGGCTGGTGACAAATGTGAGGGTGGGATGAAGGGAAGAAGTAAATAACCAGAGAAGTACTCCTATTATAGTTTACAAGATGCCTTAAGATTTAGTCTCAGCTTTAGTTTCTTCATCTATGAAATAAACACGAGCCTGCTACATAACTAGAGAATATTATAAATAATGAAATAACTATATAAAGAGCATTCCAGGCACCTAATATAAAAAGTGCCCTTTCCCAGTGGTTCTCAACTGAGGATTTCCCCCCAAGACAAACATTTTTGTCAGGACACATGTGGCAATGTTTGGAGACACGTTTTATAGTCACAACTAGCAGGATGGAGGGAGGGTACTGATATTTGGTGGGTAGAAACCAGAGATACCGTTAAACATCCTACAATGCACAGGAAGGACAGCTCCCCACAACAAAGAGCTATATGACCAAAAATGTCAGTAGTGCCATGTTGGGAAACTCTACCCAAACTCATTTCTGGAAAACCACACAAACATGAAAGAGAAGGGAAAAAGAGTCTATAGATTCCCTATGGTCTATAAAAAACCTATTTTAAAAGGCAGTCTGGGCCAGGGTTAGGGTTAGGGTTAGCCTTCAGCTCAGGTCATGATCCCAGAGTCCTGGGATCTAGTCCCGCATCTGGCTCCTTGCTCAGTGGGGAGTCTGCTTCTCCTTCTGCCTACCATTCCCCTTACTTGTGCACACACTCAGGCTCTCTCTCTCTGACAAATAAATAAAATCATTTATAAATAAATAAAACAAAAGGCAGTCTAAAGACAGCACTATCTTATGGTAGCTGTTACACAAATGACAAATGAAAATGTCACAAATGTCAGGAAAAAAAGCTTGTGAATTGTCAGAAAAATAGTTTGTCTTCCCAAATATTATTTTAAATATGTAAATAGGTAAAGTATCAATGAGAATCTATTAAATTCATTTTTCCAAATAATAGTAGTAACACTGAAGCTTGAAGTTAAACTGGCAGAACAGTTTATCAATCAGAACAGAATAAAGTGATACAACTCTTTCAAGAAAGCAAACTGGAGTAAAAACAGGCATAAAAATGATGATATCCCCTGACCTCGGAACCCAATTTATTTATTTATTTTTTAAAGATTTTATTTATTTGACAGAGAGAGAGATCACAAGTAGGCAGAGAGGCAGGCAGAGGGAGAGGGAGAAGCAGGCTTCCCGCTGAGCAGAGAGCCCGATGTGGGGCTCAATCCCAGGATCCTGAGATCATGACCTGAGCCGAAGGCAGAGGCTTTAACCCACTGAGCCACCCAGACGCCCCTCGGAACCCAATTTAAAAGAAAAAACAGAACGTGCAAAAGTACTCAATGCCTAATTACAAAAAATTGACAACAATGTCCTACAGTCAAAATCTAGACACTCGAAATCTGGGTATCATTACTATTATTTATGTGCCAGACCCTAAAATAGGATATAGGCATTTTGCATATATTATCTCCTCTATCCAAACAAAATCCCCACAAGGTAAGTGTGAAAAGTCCCATATTTCAGAAGAAACTAAGGTGCAAAAGATCACAGAGCTAGCTAGATTCAAATCCAGATGGATCAGGCTCTAAAGTTTCATCCATGTTAGTGCTATACTGCATGCCATGAGTAACTGAGGTAAAAATTTGACAGAGTATTATGAATTTAGTAAAAATAATCGTGACTACTTCTTAGATACAGACAGAATTTTATACCTAAATGGAGAACAAATATTTTTTCAAATACCCATAAATGGCTTAACAAATGAACATGTAATGGATCACAAAGACATAGCTCAAATTCCAAAAATCAGACAGAAAGCACACAGGCCACATTCTTTGAACACAATGCAAAAAACCCTAGAAATCAACACATTTTAAAAGGGTAGCAAAAAAGAAAAAAAAAAAAACAAAAATTTACATCTTTCTAAGTAATTCTGATGAGGAGAAACCAAAATTGTTCTATTCAGAAATGAACACCAATGGGGATGCCTGGGTGGCTCAATTGTTAGGCATCCGCCTTTGGCTCAGGTCATGATCCCAGGGTCCTGGGATGCAGCCACACGTAGGGCTCCCTGCTCAGTGGGGAGCCTGCTTCTCCCTCTCCCTTTGCCTGCTGCTCCCCCTGCTGTGCTGTCAAATAAATAAAAAAGAACTCAGGAAGGAAGGACGGAAAGAAGGAAGGAAAGAAGGAAGGAAGGAGATACGACAGAACTCTTAGAATTTGCCCAAAGAACTAACTCAAAGGAAATGCCATAACTTAAAATGTTTAAGAAAATAAGATTGAAAATAAATGACCTAAATGTATAACCTAAAGCAGTTTAAAATCTAAAGAAAGCAGAAGAAATGAATAAAGACAAAAACAAAACCAATGAAATACTGTTAACAAAAGAAAAATTCAACCAATATAAGCACAAGTTTTTTTTTAAGAACCTCATTTATAAAGTAGATAACTTTGTATCCAAGAAAAGAAAATGGAAGTGAAAGAGCAAATAAAACAGAGTAAAGCAATACAAACCACAGATCTACAGGAAGATTTTAGGAGATTACTAGGCAGAATTTCGGGCAATAAATTTAAAAATCTAGACAAAGTGACTGATTTTCTTAAAAATGTTGCCAAGGGGCACCTGGGTGGCTCAGTGGGTTAAAGCCTCTGCCTTCGGCTCAGGTTATGATCCCAGGGCCCTGGGATCAAGCCCCACTTCAGGCTCTCTGCTCAGCGGGGACCCTGCTTCCCCTCTCTCTCTGCCTGCCTCTCTGCCTACTTGTGATCTCTCTCTCTCTTTAAAAAAATAAAGAAAAAAAAAATGTTGCCAAAATTGGGTCATGAAGAAAGAGGTTAAAAACCTTAAACCAATAACTGAAGAAACAGTTTACAGTATCAGCAAAGACTCATTCACAATAGTAAAATGGCAACTGTGCTGTTCAGACATTTTTACAAGTCAAGTTCTAGCAAAATGTTAGCAAACAGATTAACTCTTGTCAATTATTTCCAAGTGGAGAAAAAAATGGGAAAGTACCAAGTTAGTCTATAAGCCTGACACAACCACAGCCAGCCTAAAACTATCTTATAGGTCATTCCAAGTTATGAATGAGGGAGGAAAAGAAGTCCTCCCTCCATAAAAACACCTAAATCCCATTTGACATGTATTAAATAATCCAAATCATCCAGATAGTATCTGATAATGTTTAGCTAAGCACTCCCCACTGGAATGCAGACTCCAGGGAGAAGATTTTTTTTTCTATTTTGTTAACTGCCCTGTCTCCAATGCCTTGAACAGCTCCTGATAAATAATAAGCACTCAATAAATAAATATTTGTTGAATAAAATCATGGGCCAGTCAACATCAGGAAATCATTTAAAGACTCTAAAGGAAAAAAAGTATCTATTACTATCTCCAAAGATAATGAAAAAGCATCAATAATATATTCAGGTGTAACAAAATTCCTTAGAAACTAAAAGAACTGTGACTGCCCTAACAAAAGACAATTATCACAAACTAATGGGACAAATCATACTCAATGACAGAACATAACTTCTCTAAAGTCAGGACCCTGATAATAAAGTCCCCTAACTCTGATACTATTCTACCGTGTACTAGAAAGTTCCAGTCTACGCAATCAGACAAGAAAAAGAATCATGAAGTCTTTAACAATTGAAAAGGAGAACACAGGGTGCCTGGGTGCCAAAAGTGTCTGCTTTTGGCTCAGGTCATTATCCCAGGGTCCTGGGATCAGATCCTACATCTGGCTCCCTGCTCCACAGGGAGTCTGCTTTCTCCCTCTGCCCCTCCTCCCACTGGTTCTCTCAATCTCTCTCTCTCAAATAAACAAGTAAAAAATCTTTTAAAGAAGGAAAAGAGAAAACAAAATGTCACTGTCACTCAGGTGACTATCTAGTAATATCAAATAAAAATAAATCAAACAATTGCTAAGAGTAGGAAAAATCAAAAAGGCAGACAAAAAAAAAATCAATGTATAAAATTGACAGGTTTTCCATATATCAACAAGAAATTATCTCATTCTTAATAGCATTAAAAATCTGCAAAATATCTACAAATATATGTAACAGGAACTGTGCAAGGCCTATAAAAAGAAGTATAAATTATACTCTAGACATAAAGGACCTCAATAGAGGAAAATACCTCAACTTTGGAAGACCTAATGTGTCAAGATGTCATATCTCCAAATAAATGTACAGACACAAAACAGTCCTAATCCAAATCCCAACATGATTTAAAGGAAGCTGATTAACTGATTCTAAAATTGATATGGAAGATAATGATGAGCAATAGTACCTTCACAAAAATATACATATAATCTTAAAAAGGAGAGTGCAGTTACTCTATTAAATATCTCGAGCTATGGCAAGTAGTATATATTTTATCATTTAAAGCTTTAGTAATTCATTACACTTCTTTATTCATTATAAAACTAATCATTATATTACATTATATAGAATTCATTATATTACAATTCATTACAGCTTTAGTAATTCAAACAGTCTGATATCCATGCAGGAATTGATATCAAACAGGAGACAACATTATCAAGATACATCTCTATGGAGTTTGTTTACAATTAAAGTGGTATTTCTGATCATAAAAAAAGAATGTTCTATTCAATATATTGTTTGGGGACAACTGGTTATCCATGGGAGGGGGGAATTAAAATGTTACTTCAAACCATACACAAAAACATAGATGCAAAGAACAGACTGGTGGTTGCCAGAGGCAAAGGGGTTGGGGGTAGACAAAATGGGTGAAAGGAATCAAACGGTAAAAATCTCCAGTTATAAAAATATAAATCACGAGGATACAACATATACCATGGCAAGTATAGCTAATAACACTGTATTGCATATTTGAAAGTTGCTAGGAGACTAAAACTCATCACAGGGCACCTGGGTGGCACAGTCAGCTGGGCATCCAACTTCTTGGTTTTGGCTCAAGTTGTGGCCTCACAGTTGTGGGATGGAGCCCCACATCAGGCTCTGCACTGAGTGCAGAGTCTACTTGGGGTTCTCTCTCCTCTCCCCTTCCAACCATATGCGCTCTCTCACTCTCTTTCAAATAAATAAATCTTTTAAAAAAGTTCTCATCACAAGTAAAAAAAAAATTCTGTAACAATTTATAGTGATGGATGTTAGACTTACTGTGTCATCTGCAAAACATAAATAGTGAATCATGTTGTATCTTGAAACTAACATAATACTGTATGTCAATTACATCTCAATTAAAAAGAAAACCAATTTTAAGAGCTAAACATAAAAGCTACATATAATCAATCTTCTCAGAGAAACGTTTCTCCTACAAAAGGCCTTACGCTCCAAATAATTTCCTTCCATTTCTTCCCCTTCCCACGCACTAAAATACATCCCTTCTTGCCTCTCCTCGTTCCATCAATATTCTCCAATTTTCTTTTTTTTTTTTAAAGATTTTATTTATTTGACAGAGAGAAACACAGCGAGAGAGGGAACACAAGCAGAGGGATTGGTAGCAGGAGAAGCAGGCTCCCTGCTGAGCAGGGAGCCCGATGCGGGGCTCGATCCCAGGACCCTGGGATCAGGACCTGAGCCGAAGGCAGACGCTTAACGACTGAGCCACCCAGGCGCCCCGTATTCTCCAATTTTCTAGCATGAATATCCAGTTATGCCAAAAATTCACTGAAGTATGTAATCAATGAAATATATTAGATTTGGAGTCAAGAACTCTAGTACAACCTTGACTTTTAACCTAATAATCTTCGGCACAGTCGTCTGACCTCTCTGTCCTGTTTCTCATCTGTAAATGACAAATTTGTGCCTATTCCCAAAGTAAGTTTTAAAATGCTCTATATCTCGGAGCGCCTGGGTGGCTCAGTGGGTTAAAGCCTCTGCCTTCGGCTCAGATCATGGTCTCAGGGACCTGGGATCGAGTCCTCCATCGGGCTCTTTGCTCAACAGGGAGCCTGCTTCCACCTCTTTCTCTGCAGACCTCTCTGCCTATTTGTGATCTCTCTCCTCTCTGTCAAATTAAAATAAATAAATAAAATGCTCCATATCTCATCAGTCTTGCATTTCTACCTTTCTTTCCATTCTATGCCCATCGCTCTGGTTCAAAAGACTTTTACTCACAGCTGGGCTAGGGCTACTTGCCTTAAGTCTTATCCTGGCTTACAAACCACCCTACACTTCCAATCCATTCACCCCACCTCACTATCAAAGATCCTTTTAGGAGCAATCCAATCATGCCATTCCATGTTAGTGATTCTGCACTATTCTTAGGATAAAATTCAAATGTACCAGCCTGGCATTCATAAACAAAGTGACCACAATTAACCTTCCAACTTCATCTTTCACTTTCTCAAAACTTTTATGTCTAGTAGATGGCTCTCTTACACAACATTCTCACCTGAGATCCCTCATTCCTGGATCTGAAACATCCTGTTCCCTCTTAAAAATCTAAGTGTCATCTCGGATCAAACTAAAGTTCCACTCTTCTCAGGTTGTCTGATCACCTTAGCCCATAGTAATCACTCTTTCCTCCTAAATCTCAGCATTTAATGCCTGTATCAGGTATCTAATTACAACTAAGGCATTCACTGCCATTCTAATGCTTCCTTTTCTACTTGAATGTGGGAGAAAAAGAAAAATCAAGTCACATAACTTACTCCTTGAAGACAGGAACCAAGTTCTCAATTCTTACGTGTTTTCATCATTCCTTATTTTACTATCAGAGTAGTTTTCCCTTGTTCTTTAGGGGCAAGGTCAATCTTCACGACAGATGCTCTCAAAAGGCTAATCTCCATATAATTAAGAGCTACCTTGAAAATTTTTATATTTATTATTCTTTGCTCAGAGAATTCTGAATCTCCTTTTCTGGAATTGCCACAGGGACATTTTTGACTATCCTCAATCATGACACATACTAGTTTCTACTCAGATTATCAACTACAGTAACTTCTCTGTTAAGGTAATAATGCAAGGTACAGGCTGGCCTGCTGGGAGACACCTAAGAGCAATACTGCACCTCACCCTTCCACAAGTTTTTCAGTCAATCTTAATGTCTATGGATGAAATCAAGACAATGTGTCTCATCTAGTAATACCATTACACGGTCTATTTAGAATAAACCATGGAAGTATAAATTAGCTAACACTGCTGTGGACATTTATAGAAATAATAACTTCCTGCACCTAATAAAATGGAAAACCAAGTACAGCTGACCCTTGAACAACACAGGTTTGAACTGTGCAGGTACACTTACACGTTTTTTTTCCCCCCAACAAATACAGTACAGTACTGTAAATGTACTTTCTCTTATTGTTTCTCATAACATTTTCTTTTCTCTAGCTTACTTTATTAGCTTATCAATTATTATTTAAATTACTAATTATTACTTATTACTTGCTGTATCAGCTTATGTATATAATTTATACTACATACAAAATATGTATTAAGTAGGTAAGTGCTGGGGGAGTCAAAAGCTATATGTTGCAAAAAAAAAAAAAAAAAGCTATGTTGCTTTTCCACTACATGGGAGGTCAACATCCTTTTTTTTATTTTATTTTTTTTTATTTTTTTAAAGATTTTTATTTATTTGACAGTGAGAAACACAGCGAGAGAGGAAACACAAGCAGAGGGAATGGTAGCGGGAGAAGCAGGCTTCCTGCCGAGCAAGGAGCCCGATGCGGGGCTCGATCCCAGGACCCTGGGATCATGACCTGAGCCGAAGGCAGACGCTTAACGACTGAGCCACCCAGGCGCCCCTGGAGGTCAACATCCTTAACCCCCATCTTGTTCAAGGGTCAACTCTATATACTTATCACATCAACGTCTTTAATGTACACCTGCAAATGACACCAAAGTCACCTCACACCTCTCAAGTCTGAGATCTACTTACTATCAAGTTATGATTAAGAACAAATTAAGAGAATTCTCAATTGGGAGGAAAATCATTGCACCAAGCAAACTTCCTGCAAATAGAAAATTAGCCTTTCCATTTAAACTCCCAAGTCAAATTTCTTCTGTAAATGCTTGAATGTATTTGCGTAAGAGATCAATTTTAAATACAGCTGGGTAGAAGCAAAATGAGTCTTAAGCAAGCCTCACTCTTGTTTTCATCTTACAAAGAGAAGATTGGCCTGTCTTCCAGCCTTGTGAATAAAGATCTTGCAAAATTCACCATGCAAAGGGTGTGCCCAAAGAATACTTGGTGGAAAAATCTGCTGGAGGGGTGCCAATTTAAAAAGAAAAACATTTTCACCCAGTTGGAAATCTAGAGAAACAGTGGTTGCAGCAACTCAACTGAAAACTCTTAAGATCTGAAGAAAAACTTTTAAGAAAAAACTCACATCTTTTTCATTCTCAGAGTGAAATTCTATGAAAGGCAACAGAATGAATCAATGAAAGAGTCATCTATGTTAACTTTATCCATCTAGGCAGTAATTAAAATTCTGCCTTTGAAAGTTGTCACAGGGCAACCGGTCATTATTCTATCTAAATGAACTTTACAATCTGTAACTGTCTTTAATCAATTACTTCTGGGAAAGAAACAGGAATAAAAGAACTTTTATTATTATTTTCTTTTTTAAAAAACAGTGAAAAAATGTTCATTGTTGTATTTGGTTTCTGGATTTTTTAAGATTTTATTTATTTGACAGCGAGAGCGAGAGAGCACAAGCAGGGGTACTAGCAGAGGGAGAAGGAGAACCACACTCCTCACTGAGGAGGGAGTCAGATGTGGGGCTTGACCCCAGGACTCTGGGATCATGACCTGAGCCTAAGGCAGCAGACGCCTAACTGACTGAGCCTCCTAGGCGCCCCGCTTTTGCTTATGGGGAGGGGGCAGGTATAGAGGACTGTTTTTCATTAGGGATATTTATTTCCAAAGTATAACATTCCAACAGCTTTATTCAGCAAAAAGGATACCCATATGATAAAGGTCTTTGTCTTCACTCTCTCACTATACCCCAACCAGAGGGTCCATATTTTGCTTTCAGATTTCTTCATTGCCATAAGTGAATCACAATTAAAAAAATAAAAAGTTACTGCAGGTATACACACTGGCACCGGGTCGCCAACAAGTGAGAAGAGAAACAAGTGAGCAGACTGCAGCAGCTCTGCCACTAACTCCCTGCTGGGACCAAGTCTGCAGACTCCCTGTGGAAACACAGGCAGTAGGAGCTCCATGGAGAATCACTAGGCTGCTCAGCATACCTCAACAAGACGGACAAAGTGCCTAACAAAGTAAAAGTCTTTCTCATCCCAGTGTGGGTCTCATCATTACAAAACAACAAGTGACATTCTTCCAAAAAGGTACAATTTAAGACTTTGTAAGTAAGGAACTCCGAAGATTAAAAGACAAAATTAAAATGAACAATTCTCAATAGCAGTCTAGAATACTTTTTTACCATGCTGCTCTCTCTAGTATTAATCCCACAAATGCTAAGAAAAATAATAACCTCCAGCTCACCCTTTCAAGTTCTCTGGTGATTATCAAATCAATAAAAATAAGATAGTGAATGTTAATCATAAATTTCATACTCAGACATGAAAACAACACAAACCCAGATAAGTGGGTGGAACACCAATCAGAATATTCTTTAACTGCTATTTTCTGCCTTTCAACTTCCTATAATATCCAGACTCAACAGAAAAAGATTTTTTTGAGTAAAATACTTCAATAAACACTAAGGACATGCTTAAGTTCATATACCAGCCATAAGCACAATGCAAAACTAAAGGAAAAAGAACACAGAACACTTTCATATTTCAAAAGATTTCTTTTTCCAGCAACTGGGGAAGTTAAGGATTTTTCCACATCAGATAAATATAAATCATCCCTTAAGAAGGTCAAAATGTTTTAAAAAATTATGAACTAGATCACTTCTCTGGATTATTTATTACAGTAGAGAAAAAACAACCTCCCATCACCCCTCATGATCACTGCCATGCCCACCAGTGTACTGTACAGTCAGAGAGGCATCTAAAGAGCTATGCGCCTTCAGGCTGCTCCATTTCTGGCAACAGAATCTTCTTTCTGCTCCCTCCCAATTAGTTCAAGAGAAAAATACTCGTAGAAAGAGCAGCAAGAAAGAACTAGCTTTTTATCTTCGCTGAAGTAGATTATGTAACATGTTTAGAGTCTTGGGCCTCAACTGTAAAATGGAGATAATACCTTCATCATATGAATGTTTTAAAGATTAAATAAGATACCAAATGTGGGGGCACCTGTGTGGCTCAGTCGGTTAAGTGTCTGCCCTCCACTCACGTCGTAAATCCCAGGGTCCTGGGATCGAGCTGGGTTGGGAGACTGCTTCTCCCTCTCCTCCCTGCTTGTGCTCACTCTCACTCTGTCGCTATCTCTGTCTCCCTCTCTTAAATAAAATCTTAAAAAAAAAAAAAAGTTATCAAATGTAAACCCCACCTAACATACAGAAGGTATAATAAATACACACTAATTCTCTTGTTTCCTTCTTTTTTTTAAAAAAGTCACTCCAGCCACTTTCCAGATGCTAGGTCTGCCCTAGCAAAATACCCCTCCCCAACCCATTCAACTTCTATTCCATAAAAGAAATGAGTAACAGGTTATTGCAGGCCAAAGGGTGTATCTGGTTAAGAGATAATTTACCTTTCCTCAAAGTTTATTACCAAATTACTTAATATTACTAGAAAGTCTCTTGAATATAAAATTAAATGCCCCATTTTACATTATGTTAGGTAGATTTCTTTTCATCAACCAAGTCTAAAGGGCAATTTGCTTTTGTTTCCACAATACAGCTTAGTGTTTATGCCCAGGGTGTGGGTAAACAGCCTAGATTACCTTGATTTCTTGTTAGCTGTGAGACATTAAGCAAGCTACTTAAACTTTTCATTTCTCACTATCAATCTGTAAGACTAAGATAATACCTGCCTCATTGTATTGTGAGGACTAAATAAGTTAGTAAGTACAAAGCACTTATAACACTGCCTACACCTCAAAACATTCAACCAATGTAAACTATTATTTTTTTCCTAACATGTTTCAACTCTGTTGTCTGATAAGGCAAAGTAGGTTAAAAATGTTGTTCCCTAGTTCAAGCAAATCACTTCAGTCAGAGTCCCCCTGGGGCTCTGTGATCTCCCAGGTTTCAGACTAATCTAGTCCCAATGGTCCTAAGCTCTGCCTCCCCCAGTTTCTATCTTCCCAGGATGCATTTCTCAAGTGCCAGAAGAACAAATAATAAAAAGATTAAATGGTGAGCAAAAAAAGTAGTCACTAAACATATATGCTCTCATTTAATCCCCAGGCTCACATCCTCTATTCTATTAGGCAAAGGTAGGACAACTTAAAGGAAAATGATTTAAAATTGCATATAACCCCTCCTTCCTGGTTGTCATCCTTCAAATCCTTACTACCACCCCCCAGACCTTTCCTCTACAAATCCTCTTACCTGAGAGTTCTGAATATAATCTATACAGTTGCTATCTTGCTACTAATAGGTTATCAGAGTGATTTGTACTTGACCCAAAACTTTTCTACTTGAGGAAAAGACTCTCCACCCACTTTTATCAGATTGAAATTGATTTCAAAACAATTTTGTTCACCATTTCAATGCAAAACACTTCTTTGTAACTAAAATATAAAATCAAACAGGCTAAATTAAAGTGCATTAAGGGGAATCCCAATTAGTAAGATTTACTTTATATATACACATTATATACTGCATCCTTTAGTTAAAATTTTTAGAGACTCAATGCTCTCTTTACATTGAACGTAAGAGCATAATTTCCCCCGGTATACAATGGGAAACAGGGAAAAAAAAAAAAGAATGAACTGGTAGATATTTTTTTTTTTTTTTTAAAGATTTTATTTATTTGACAGAGAGAAACACAGCGAGAGAGGGAACACAAGCAGAGGGAATGGTAGCGGGAGAAGCAGGCTCCCTGCTGAGCAGAGAGCCCGATATGGGGCTCGATCCCAGGACCCTGGGATCATGACCTGGGCCGAAGGCAGACGCTCAACGACTGAGCCACCCAGGCGCCCCCCCCCCTTTTTTTAAAGATTTTATTTTGAACTGGTAGATATTAAAGGACATGACTCGAGGTATAAATTTCTGCTAAGCTTGCAAACAATCTAGTCTATTTTGATCTTTGTTTAGGAATAGAGAAACTAATTAGATTACTATATTCATTTGAGGGGTGCCTGGGTGGCCCAGTCCGTTAAGCAACTGACTCTCAGATTTCAGCTCAGGTGTTGATCTTAAGAGTCATGAGGTCAAGACCCATGTTGGGCCCCATGCTCAGCATGGAGTCTACTTAAAAAAAAAAAAAAAAAAAAAAAAGACTAATATTCATTTGAAATAAAATGTGGTCCCATGCTTTCCCTTTTCTAGTAAAATAATTTATCATGCACATGGAATCTAGCAGGGTGCTATGCAAATGACACTGAAACCTCTGGGTATACACAATAGCCAAAAATGTTTAAATGAAAATTAGCAAGTGCCTACCACATTCAATACCTCCTTCTAACGGTTCCTTCATCTCAAAACAGCCATTCAATCAAGTTACTCCAGCCAAAAACCTAGGAATCACTCATAATCTTTCTTCCTTCCCTCTCAACATTCACACATCACCATCCACTCAATTACAAGTTCTAGTCACTCTACCTCCAATATCCAATTCTCTCACTCTTTCCTGCCAAAGTTTGAGTCTATCATTCTCTCTTACCTGGTTTATCACAACAGCCTAACTGGTCTCCCAAAATCTACAATCATTTCACTCTTCACACAATTACAAGAGGTTTTTTTTAAAAAACCTCTTTTTAAACACTAATGGGTCCACAACTAACATTTTATTAAAAACGTGAGATAACCCACAAAAACACCCATATGACTTGGCCTCTAACTACCTCTCTGACTCATTTCTCATCAGTCTCCTTAAACTGTACCCCATTTTTGAAAGTGTCAAGCACCTCCCATTCCCAAGGCCTTAGCATATGCTATTGCTTCAGTCTGTAGCACACTCCCCGTCTTCACCATCAATGATTTCTCATCATCCAGGTCTCAGCTTACATATATATTACTTCTTCAGTATACTTGCTATAATATCCCCACCCATTGTAATTAGCTGTTCCTGATATGCACCCTTCAAAGCTCTCTAAACTTCATTCTGTATAGCACCCACAACCACAGTAAATACACCATTAAACTATGTGATTACTTGCTTAAATAATTAATCTCTCCTTCTAACCTATATTGTCCACAAAGACAGCATAGGGATTGTATCTTACTCACTACTATATACCCCTACCACCTAGGACACCTCAGTAGGCATTCAATACATCTGATAAATGAATTCATCCATTCCAAAGTCCCCAGTGTAAGGCTTTGAGGTACAGGTTAACTCTTCACTTTCTGTTTATACAAGATTACTTGGAAGCCCATTTCCTGATTTTTAATGCTTGCTGGAATGTGTAAAGGAATACAGAAATGTTCATTTTTAAGACACTAGTGAAGAACCTGGACCTTCATGTGCAATTAGGGTTATTTTGCAAAATGTATTCTTAAAGACACCCACGATTTGAAATTTCATCTATGATATCCCTCCTTCACTGTCCACCGACATCCACTGTTATTAAGCCCCACTAACTCTGGGATGCCTGGGTGGCTCAGTCATTTAAGCATTTGCTTTCGGCTCAGGTCATGATCCCAGGGTCCCGGGACAGACCCCCACGCTGGGCTCCCTGCTCAGCAGGAAATCTGCTTCTCCCTCTCCCTCTGTCCCTCCCCATAAAGTAAAATTAAATTACATTAAATTTAAAAAGTACTACTTGGGCTTCCTATCCTCAGCAGGCCACAACCAAAGGAAAACTTCCAACCAAAATCCTAGCTCATTCTAATATTCCTTCTTTCCAGTTGCATCAACCAGCTGTGATCTCTTCCTGTTTCATTTATGTCATCTAACATTTGCCTTCTATCAATGGGAGCCAGGCACTGTTCTAAATATTCATCTTTGTCTTACCATTTTTCCACATCTAAAGCATAAACTTCTTGAAGATAATCGTTTATTACCTATCTCATCTCTTGCCTCTTACACATTTGCTCATTTAGAAATACTTATTCTATGGCCACTTTAGCAGTACCATAAGAGTTCTTTCACTCAATTTTAGAGAATACAAACATCAGTCAGTCAAAAGGCCACAGAAAATATCTGTAGCAACTAGCTCTGCAGCAAATGGGTAACCCTCAAATTCCTTGTTGCTTAACTTCCTTCCTTCAGAATGGAAGGAAGAAACACCAAGAATAAATTCTACCTACATATCTTAGAAAAAAAGAAAAGGGGGAGGGAAAGGGGAAAAATACAGAAGCTCCTATTTCTGCCACTGGATGTCATATGCAGGCTAGCAGAAAACAAGGGGTATTAAATCACAGGTGTTCCACAAATTAGTTCACTCACCTCTGAAGTTCTATAAGAACACAATGGAATTATTCCTAAGTATGTCTCTCACACAGTAACAAATTCAATAGTCACTTAAGTGGACTATTAAAAAAAACAAAAACAAAAAACAGTGCTTGCTTAGGCAGCACATATACTAAAATTGTAACGATACAGAGATTAGCATGGCCCCTGTGCAAGGAAGACACAAATTTGTGAAGCGTTTCATATTAAAAAAACAAAAACAAAACAAAACGAAACACACACACACAGAGGCACTAAAAGAATCAAAGCTATAAGTCACAAGTCAAGAAGGCTGTTTTGTTTGAAGTTACACCAATGACTTATAGGGACTTTTGCTTCAGTTTCCCCAAATGCAAAAACAAAACAACAACAAATCTGTGCTGAGAACAGCTCCATCAACCCACGTTATTTAGAGACAGAGTAGTCACAATTTAAAGTAGTTTTGGCCTCAGAAATTATCTAGTCAGTTTCATTTTCTTATAAAAGTAGTTATGTGATTAGCCCTATAGCTAATCTATAGCAGAGAAGGGTTAGATATGACTTAGTTCTGGCTAATACTACTCTCACTCCATCACTCTGTGAAAGGATAAGGAATAGGAAAATAAGGACAAATCAACCTAACTACCTCTTTTGGCAACATCATTTGTGTATACTTAAATTGGAAGCTATAACACAAAGCATTCCCTGATACCTAAAAAGCAAAACCTATACACACACTAGTATTTCACTATACACTGAAACACCATACACTATACACTGAAACATACACTCTACAATGAAATCTTTATTAACAATTCCAAGAGGATGAAATTCCCCAGAATAAAAGTCACTGCAATCAAGATAATCCAAAATTCAAAAAATTTCTTTAATATCACTAAACTGAACATCTAGTTTATTTTTACCCAACCTTCATCTGAAACAGACTACAGGATGCTATCAAATAAAACACAGGTTAGTATAAATTAGGCCAGAAATAAAAGCATGGAAACAAAACAAGAACAAGGAAAACAAAATGAAGCCAAGAATGACGCTTAAAAAAAGGTACAAGACCTATAAGCTTGGCTCTAAACTCCCAAAAGCCAAAAGGAAAATAGAAACCTAGTAAACAACACAAATTATAGCATCCACGTAACATATACAGACTTAAAAGTTTAAGAAAAAAAACACTTATTCCTGGTTGTGTATCTTTCTCCCTGAGGTCCTTATGAAGAAGGCAATGTAATATAAAGATATATGTAATATACATAAAACATATATTTCAGTAGTCCTAATAAAACATTTTATGAGATTTTTTTTTTTTTAATTTATTTACTTGAGAGAGGGACAGAGACAGAGACAGCACAAGCAGGGGGAGGGGCAGTGGGAGAGGGAGAGGGAGAAGCAGACTCCCTGCTGAGCAAGGAGCCCAGTGCAGAACTCCATTCCAGGACACTGGATCTGAAGGCAGACACTTGCCTTTTGGGATTCTTTTTATAATGACCACCAAGATAAGCCTACAGTAACAGTTTTAGAAAGAAAAAAATATATATACTTTCTCTAGAAAACAGGTTTATATAATTACTGTCCAGGTACCCAGAACACTGCTATCCAAGAACACATTTAAGAGACTATCGGAAAAAAGTTATTTTCTTAACAGCAAGTATTTACTACAGAAGTTTGTAAGTACAAGGGCAAAGAAAATGAAAACCAAATTTAGCAAAATGAGATTATCGGTCCAGGAATTCACAACAAAATAGCAGAACAAAACTCCTAAGGGGAAAAGAGAGGAAGAAATATAAAGGAAAACTAAAGTGGAAAGGAGAGAACGTGCATGCGTGCGTGCTTTACACGCACATGCTCAACAATTATACTGTGTACACATGAGATAATTAAATGCTTTTATTTCTATTTCTATGGTTAAGAATTAAAAATTAAGGGGCGCCTGGGTGGCTCAGATGGTTAAGCATCTGCTTTCAGCTCGGGTCATGGTCTCCAGGTCCAGGGATGGAGCCTCATGTCCAGCTCTCAGCCCAGCGGGGTGTCTGCTTCTCCCTCTCCCCCTGCTTGTGCTCTCTGTCTCTGACTCTGTATCCCTCTCAAATGAATTAAAAAAAAAAAAAAAAAAAACCTTAAAAAAATTAAAAATTAAGGTGATTGCTGAAACATACACCATCCTTGCTAGTTTGTCCCTCCATCAAGGAGATAATATTTAAATTCCTGCTCCTTCTACAATGATATTACTAAACAACGATGCAGGTCAAATCCAGTACAATGCAGAATTTCAGAAGTAATTAATGCACCAAGACAGGAAGACATATGAAACATTTTGGGATGATTTTCCAAAAAGCGCTTAAAATAAAAAGGTATAACAACAGTTTTAAACTAAAAAAAAATCAGTCACCCAAAAAAATCATGAAAAGGGAAAGAACTTCTCTAAGTTCTATCTCTGGCAATACAGAATTTACTAACTGTTAAGTATAATACGATGACAAATACACAATTTGTCAAAAACTCAACAACATACAAAAGTCAATCATTCCACTACTGTTAGCATGTGCCTATGACTTACAATGGATCACTGTTTTTCCTCGTGGAGGTAAGGAAAGAAGAAAAACAAATTCTTGGTGAAGGCTTGTAATTTTCACAGAACCACCCACTTATAATTTAAGCACCATCATTTAAAAACAATTCATTTCAACAACCTCCTCTGCTAAATATCTTCATCATGGCTGCCTTAGCTAAATCTAGCCAATTTTATCTTTCACAGGAGTACTTCAGCAAAGGAGTGAAATATTCAGCTACCTTAGGGAAAAAAGTTGAAATTCACAGCTGGGTCAAGCTCCTAAACAGTTAACTAACTTCTTATTCAAGGACACAAGAATTATAAATGTGGTTAGGAGATTTGGGAAGAACTATTAAATCACAAAGAAAAGTCTTCTCAGTGTCCAAAGAACCACTCCATCCACCCCCTTGTCTTCTTTTTTTAGTCAAAGTAATGCCTCCATTCTCATGGTCTGGCCAACTGCTGAAACCCTTGAATAAAATACTCAGAAGGTCAATGAACACCTGGCTAAATACCAGCCTTAGGAGTCAGTCTGGTGACCTTGCTTGACAAAAACTTTAAAGTACTTATGCTTTATTGGTGGTTTTAACTTAAATTTAATTATATATCATAATGAGCAAAAAGTATATATACGTCACAGTACTTTTAGTGCCTCAATTTCCTTACTTTAATATGATCTGATATTGGAGATTCAACTTTTTAAAGCATTGTTCAGTTGATTTAATTGTAAGAGGATTCAAATGATTCCAAAAAGTTTCCTAAAGTGATCCCTTAGCTGTCCTTACACTACGCAACCTTCCAATCATTACGTGGTAAGAATGCTCAGAACTTAGTGAGTGAATGGACTAAGCCTAAGGAGTCTTTTCAAATCACTAGATTATTCCACAGAACAAGAAAAGTTCTCATTTAGGTATTTCGATCTCACTGAATTGGAACAGTTTCCCACATTACCAAAACCTAGAAATGTTTTCAGTACAAAGTATCTTGAAAACAGTAAGCTCACAGATCCTAATTTTTCTCAAATATACAAAAGAAGTACTTGAAACTTAAAATGGATCAGCTACAGTATGTTTCATGAAATTGCTCTTAAAAACACAAAATATCCAACATTAACCAAGATTTTTTTTAAGCAGTGGCTTATGCAGTAAAGTCAGTAGGATAATGCCACAAATATTTGAAAGCTGGTTTAAGTCACTAATCCATTTAAAGAAAGATAACCATGCTAACAGCAATAGCTAGCCTCTGAAATGTATCTGCTTTAGATGTGAATACAGACATGGACTCTTAAGTACAGTAAGCTAATAAAAGAAAATGAACTAGGTCTACAAGGAAGAAATTCAGCAAAATTATCCAGACTTTTCCCTTGAAATACAAACATAAGCCAAAACTTCATCTTCAGATAAAGCACAGTTGTCCATGTAAATAATATAAACAAAACTGAGAAAAAAGGAGATATACTTATGCTTAAAAGCATGGCTGTCTCAATAGTCTTCAGAAAAATCTTAGTCACCTTTTTACTACAGGCAAGGAAAAATTAAATATTCCAACATAACCACCTATTTCAGCCTACTTTAGCAATCTAACCTTTGTAACATTGCTGGCCCAAAAAGGGAAATGAAAGAGGATCTAATAGTCAGTCCCCTGAGCTTCTTTTCCAACATCTTGTGCTCCCCTCTCTCGTAAGTCTAACACTTATTTTAAGTAGACAAATGTAGATTGGTTTATTTTTAAGGAGATATACTATACTTCCTTGTTTATTCTGTTTATCTGTAAAGGATGGAAGGACATAGTAAAGTCCCCCCAGATTCACCATGCCAATTTGGAGTGCCACCCAAAGCTTGTGCAGAATTTTCCTCAAAACAACAGATTACCAGAAAATTTTTATTCCAAATATGTCAATACATTAAATTTAACTAAAAAAAAAAAGTAATAATAAAATTCAATTCTGGGGCGCCTGGGTGGCTCAGTCGTTAAGCGTCTGCCTTCGGCTCAGGTCATGATCCCAGGGTCCTGGGATCGAGCCCCGCATCGGGCTCCCTGCTCTGCGGGAAGCCTGCTTCTCCCGCTGCCACTCCCTCTGCTTGTGTTCCCTCTCTCGCTATGTTTCTCTCTGTCAAATAAATAAAATCTTTAAAAAAAATAAAATAAAATAAAATTCAATTCTGATAAAGATGGGCTCTTTGAGGAAGTAATTCAGTTGTGAAAGTGGACTGTACTTGGAGGCAACCTATAAAATACTCTTAAACATCTTCTGATTATTAGTCCTTATAAAGTAAGGAAATCTCAAGTATTAAAACTGAAAACTGGGTACATTCTCTGCTGAAAGTTTAAATAAAAGCAACTATGGGGCACCTGGCTGGCTCAGTCAGTAGAGCACGCAATTCCTGAACCCATGGATAGTGAGTTCAAGCCCCATGTTCGGGGTGGAGTTTATGTTTAATAAATAAATAAATAATAAAAGTGACTATAAATTCCAGCAACATTAATGAAGTCAACTAAACTTCTGTCCCCACTTAACCAGAAACAAGAGAATCTCAAGTAAGCCAGAGACTTACAAAAAATACCCTACATACAGTTTCAAAAGAAATCTAACTTTACTCCGAAAGCAGCACACTGTTTTACAAATAGGATGTCTTCTGGGTTTTTTCTTAAAAAACAACATCTACAGCAACACAATACGATGCCAGAAATATCTTTCATTTCTTCACTAGCAAGTATATGCAACCACGTACCTAAAATCAGAAAAAAGACAAATGGAACATAGGCATACCTATATACAAAGAATCCCACTCTGCCCGTGATGGGAATTCACTAATTCTTTCTCCCTTGTCCTCACGTTTCTCAACACTGACATTATGCACGAGTTTTACTCACAGGGGTACATGGCGCTGCTCAGGATCAGCTCTGGTCAGTTCTTCCTCTTCGATATCAGACTCTCCTCCTGAACTACTGTCGGTGATGTCTGAATCAAACGCTCGTTCACTGCACCTCAAGTTGGCTATACCACTAGCTGTAAATCTCTCCAATTCTTCAGAAATCGAATCACTTTTCAGGAAATTGCTGAGTCCCTCTGAAGTGGTGGTCTCACTGGCAGCTTTTCTCAATGCAGCTTCAGCCTTTCGAGTCAGCATCAACTGGCTCCGGGGCCTCAAGGATTCCAAGTTTGGCAGTTTGCTCAAAGTTTTTTCTAAAAATCCACCCAGCTGATGCTGTATATGCCTCTCCACCTGCTTGGCCTGCACAACCTGCAAGCGCTTCTGTAACCTGCGGGCACGGCTCTCAATATCAGCCTGCCTCCGTAGTAAAGCTGTTATCCTTGTGTCAGAATCTAAAGCACTGAAAAGAATGGAAGACAGGGGAGACTTTTTATCCTCTAACTTGACACCCCCCAAGTTAGAACTGGAGTCTGTGCCAGGTGATAATCTACTGCTTCCTTGAAGTGCCGGCTGTTCCATGGAATTTACAGAAGATTTGTTTGCAGTGCTATTATTGCTAAATATAGTTGTGTGTTCTACATCAAGGCTTCTATGTGGAAGAGTGCAATTGGTCATACCCCCCTTCAAGTCCCCAGATTCAGATGCCACCACTTCACCCCCTTGAAGAGAAGATGAAGTGAGAGCTCGTTTTCCCCCATTGAGGGGACTGGAATTGTCATGATCAGAATGTGTTGAACTTTTAGTCAATTTCTTAGCCAACCCATTTACAGGTGCTTGTGGCAGAGCTGTCTGACCACTCGTATTCATGGTTCTAAGATTTTCTAAGGAAAACTCCAAAACTGGCTGTCTCCCCAACAGCTCAGCTCGGAGTTCATAGGACTGAGATAAGAGAGGATGAGATTTCAGGACTGTCTGCTTGCTGAAGACACCTTGCAATTTCAACGACTCCTTTGAGGGCACAGATGTTACATCGGAGCAGAGATAAGATGCCACCAGTGGTTGCAGCTTTCCCAAATCTTCCTTGGTAGGATTATTTCGGAAGTCTAGACTGGGATCCTCTGCGGCAATGGCTTTTCTTTTGGTTCCGTTGGCAGCAATAAGGATGTTGGCGTTGCCGTTATTTTCGGCACTGCCAGGGGACAAAGTGGAGGATGGGGGAGCCAGTTTGAACCGGATATGGTGTGCTTCAGCTGCTGCGTCAGTGAGAGCGGGCGCCATCGCAGCCATTCAGCACAGAGAGACAGGAAGTCCAGCCTCTCCCGGTGCCGAGGCCAGCTCCTCGGCCCCTTACTGCCTCCCCAGAGAACAGACTAAAAGAGAAAAAAGAAAAGGAAGTTAGAAATACATGCACATTAGAAAACAACTCACATGCTTTTAATACAAACACTACTTGAGGCTGTAATCCAAACTCCTCCTCCAGAAAGAAAAATACTACGACTATTCTGGGTACCTGGATCCTCAAATATGGGGGGGGGGGGGCGCTTGACAATCCTTGTACAGAGAAAGAATTCCACCTTTCTTTTTTGTCACTTGTTACCATAGATTGAAAATAGCCAAAACAGAAGTTCCATTCTGAAAAGAATCAGAATGTTAAAGTTAAATCATCTGCATAAAAAAAATTCACTATAAAACTTCTTGAATTTAGTGGATTTAAAGCAATGTTTTGGGACGCCTGGGTGCCTCAGTTGGTTGAGCGTCTGACTCTTGATTTCAGCTCAGGTTCCAACATCAGGGTTGCGGGATCAAGCCCCACATCCCTCTCTTTTCTCCCTCTGCCCCTAACCCTGTTCGTGCGCTCTCACTCTAAAATAAATAAATCTTTAAAAATAAAACAAAGCAAATGTATCAAACCAAACACTTAGCAAGCAATTAAACAGAAAAGAATTAGTAAGGCACTCTCCATTCCTACCAAAAAGCTTGTATGCTAAATAGGTCTGTGCATTTCTCTAGCCAGAGGATCCAGGGCTCACACTACAAACTGTATCACACCTGTCTTTTTGCTTCATACAATTTCTCTTGTTTCACTGTCCTCAGTACAGCCCACCTCTGAAACTGCCCAACACATTTGTTTTGCTTTACCCCAAAACTTTTTAAGTTATTAATCTCTACATCCAATGTGATGCTCAAACTCATGAACCCAAAATGAAGAGTCATATGCTCCTCTAACTGAGCTAGCCGGGCACCCCTTTACCTGAAAACTTCTTTAATGAATAACATAAACAGCTGCCTCTGCACTCTTCACTCATAATCTGGCTTCTAATCCTACTGCTCTGGCAAAGGGCACTAGTAATCTCATTATCAAATCCAATGGTCAAGTCTCAGTCCTCATTCTATAGGACTTCTCTGAAGCATTAGGTAGTGCTGACCACCTCATTCTTCTTGAAATGCTCCTTTCCTGATGTCCTTGACACCAAGGTCCCTTCTGCCCTCTTCTCTCTCAACTCACTTCCTTGGTAATATCCACCTCGGATAGTACAGCGAGGCTTCCTAACACTCAGAAAAATGAGGAGCTTCACAAACTGACATTCCCACCCTCATGCTCCTCAAGCTCCCTGAAACTCAAAACTCACTCTCTTCTTCCAATATACTCTTCACCCTGTTTTATTACCTCAGGGAATGACAGTGCTTGCATTTAATAGCCCAAGCTAAAAACCTCAGTCATTTGCCTCTCCTACATCATCTTGGACTTATTTGGTCTGAGAGCAAAAGGAAATTTACATAAGAGCTAAGCTATTTTTTAAGTTGCTTTTAATTCCAGAGTAGTTAATAGTCTTATATTAGTTTCAGGTGTACAACATAGTGTACATCCATACATCACTCAGTGCCCATCACAAGGAGTGCCCTCCTTAATCCCTATCAACTATTTACCCAACCCCCAATCCACCTCCCACCTGATAACCATCAACTTGTTCTTTATAATAAAGAGTGTTTCTTGGGGCACCTGGATGGCTCAATTGTTAAGTGTTTACCTTCAGCTCAGGTCATGATCCCAGCATCCTGGGATCAAGCCCATATTGAGCTCCCTGCTCAGCGGGGAGCCTGCTTCTCCCTTTCCAGCTCCCCTATGCTTGTGTTCCCTCTATCGCTATCTCTGTATAAACAAATAAAATTTTAAGAATGGACTTGACCCATTCATCAGTCAGTGAACATATGGGCTGCTTCCACATCCTTGCCTACTGCAAATAACGCTGCTATAAACATACAGGTTAAAAGCCAGTTATTCTTTTTTTTTAAAGATTTTATTTATTTGACAGAGAGAAACACAGCAAGAGAGGGAACACAAGCAGAGGGTACGGTAGCGGGAGAAGCAGGCTTCCTGCCGAGCAGAGAGCCTGATGCAGGGCTCGATCCCAGGACCCTGAGATCATGACCTGGGCCAAAGGCAGACGCTTAACGACTAAGCCACCCAGGCGCCCCAAAAGCCAGTTATTCTTAAAGCATGGACTAAGACTTCTTAGGAGCTTTCATTTCAGGGGTCCACAAGACCAAAGCTATTTTCATATTAACACTAAAACATCATTTGTCTCTTCTCACTGCACAGAGGTTTGCAATGAGGGTGCAAAAACAAGGTTGAGCAAAACTGTGGGTACATTCACATAAATCAAGGCAGAGGCACCAAAATGTACTAACAGTCATTGGTCACTGTATGCCATGGTAAATCTATTCATTTACAGTTAAAAAAAAAAAAAAGCCCATTCCATCTAACAATGTCTTTGACGAAATTATGAATCTTATTTAAATCTCCAATTTGAGTATATACTTTTTTGAGTACACATTTTTAAATAGAAAAGTACACATAAAGTAACTTTTGCGCTTTAAGAAGTCTGAGAAAAAGCATTATACAACTGATTTGCAAGCTGAACTGGAAGCATTTTTCACAGAACACTATTTTTACTTGGCAAAACAACTGACAAACTATGCTTATTCAGACTTGAGTAGTTAGCAGATATTTTCTCAAAAATGAACAAAGTGAACCTGTCGCTTCAAGGAAAACCATTGATGTTTGTTGCCAATGATAAAATCTGAGTTTTCAAGCAAAAATAAGTGTTCTGAAAACCTGTATCTACCACAAGCTCAAACATTTTCCCAATACTTAAAAAGCTTGTTTCCAATTAAATAACTTCTAATATCAGTGAATGTGAAATTTTTGATACCATATAACAGAATGTATCAACATCTGGAAGATCTGCATAACTCAATGAATGACCAAATGACCAATTTATGCTGGAAACTCATGCATGAGTAAAAGCAAATGCAAGACAGATCGATGGAATTTAATGTAACAGAATACAAAAAAATTCACCGACATAGTTTTTGATTCCATAGTGCAATTAACCTTTACGAAACTACTACTTATCAAGTATGGGTGTAGTGTCGAAGAATACCCACATTTATCTAAAAAGGCTATTAAAATATTCCTCTATTTTCCAACTACCTATCTGTGTGATGCCCGATTTTCTTTATATACTTCAACCAAAACAACTTATCACAATAGAATATATGCTGAAGCAGATATAAGAACCTGTTTTCTATGAAGCCAGACATTTAAAAGAGTTCTGCAAAAACATAAAATACCATTCACTAAATTTTCCTGCTCTGGTAAAAAGTTATTTTTTCATAATATGCAATGGGTTTGTCATTTTAAAATGAATAAGTCGGGGCGCCTGGGTGGCTCAGTTGTTAGGCGTCTGCCTTCGGCTCAGGTCATGATCCCAGGGTCCTGGGATCGAGCCCCGCATCAGGATCCCTGCTCGGCAGGAAGCCTGCTTCTCCCGCTACCATTCCCTCTGCTTGTGCCCCCTCTATCGCTGTGTTTCTCTCTGTTTACAAAATAAATAAATAAAATAAAATAAATAATTATTTTTAGAATTTATGGAAGTTCCTAATACAGCAACTATGGATAACCCAAAAATGCTCTTTGTAGTTCTCAACATTTTCTAACTGTAAAAAAGGGCCTTGAAACCAAAAAATATGTGTATCACTGAACTAACACAACCTCCTCCCCAGTGAAAAAAAAGAAGGGCAACTTCCAAGTTAGTCAAACATTTTTATCTCTAGATCAATAACACAGGAAAACAGGCCCTAGAGGAATACACTAAGATTCTCTAAAGTATGACAATTCAAATTACTAATATTGAAATATTTAAGCAAATGACTGAGAAAATGATCCATACAAATACCAGTATACTTAAAAGTCAATTATGTCTATTCCTCTATATAATTTACCAAAAGTTTCTTGTTCTAAGATTGTATTTTAATAAACATCCTAGGATATAACTAGATCTTCCAGGTCTTAAAAAGAGCCTTATCCTTAGAGACTTTTCTGGCATATGGCATTCTATGTGTCACAAACTGTTCTATGTCCACTTTCCCTATTTGATTTTAAATTTAGTAATAATTCCTAATTTGGTATAAACAGTTGTGCTACAGACCAAATGGTAAATTAACCAATGTTCACATTATTTGTTCAAAATACACTGAGTTAGTTTTAACATCCAAAGGATTTTCTCCCAGCAACAAAAATCACTATCAGGTCTTTCCCATCAAAAATGTCTCCTCTTTTGATCTGACATCAATCCACAGTTGATAATAGCAAGGAAAGCACGTTATCAGTATAAGATGATCAATACAACACGTGAGAAGAGTACTTGTGAGTAGTGGTAGTCTACTAACCCACAGCTCTGCAGTAAGTCTCGGCTACGGCAGGAAACAATCTCCCCATAGGGACCCAGGCAAGGACACAGATGTTACATAGTTTACACAAAACTTACTCAGGAAAACCCAGGCTCACCCAGCACACATAAAAAGGGTCATAATTAACATCACACCACAGAAGGTACTTAAGCAGTAAACATTCCAAAGTTATTTTAGAGTTATACAATTCCTTAAAGTTCACAACTTAAAAATCTGCTGGCTCAAATCCCAACTCTTTCAAGATTTCTCTGACCCTCGGAAAGTACATATGTGAACTTGACATTAATCACGTACATCTCAAAGGCAAGAGTTTATTTTGTTTACACACGCTCTCCTTGGTCTCAATATCCCCACAGGATGCACTGGAAAGAGCAGTTAGTAAAATAATCATCTAAATAAGTAGGGAGGGTGAAAAGGAGAAAAGGGGAAAAGCAACCTCATCAGAAGGAATTCCATTCCCAACACCTAAATCTTTATCTTTCTGTATCAAAACAATACTGTTTAAAAAAAATTGAAATCTTCATCCTTCCCCTTTCCTGACTTGAAATACTATGCTGAGATTCAGTATTACCCCCAAAGGCACTCACTTTGTAAGTAAGGGGAACAGGTCCAGCTTTGCATTCTGGCTTTACCCTCATTTAAATTATTTATGTTCTTCCTCAATTTCCTCATCTGCAAATGACACAGCCTACCACACGAGGCTGCTTGATGATTAAATAAAATACTTTCAATTACTTAGCGTAGTGCCTGACACAAACACCCTTTATTTGCACTATTATTATAACCCATAGACAAAAAGCAAATATAAAAGGAATAAACTTCAGTAAGACTTTTTAATGCACAAGAAAAACAAAGTAAATAGTTTCCTAAAACATTACTGTACTCGAGGACCCATGCACATAAAAATGGACATGGCAAATCCAGTTCCAGTTAGCACTCAATATTAGCTGCAACTGCCATAAAGTACCAAACTCAGAACTTTTAATTTTTGCTTACATGTTTAGATTTACTTTTTGGGAAGGCGGGTGGAAAGCACAAGTGGGGAGTGGGGGGGGGGGCAGGGAGGGGGGAGTGGGGGGGGAGAGAATCCTAAGCAGGCTCCATCCAGGGTAGAGCCCCATGCGGGGCTTGATTTCACAACCCTGAAATCATGACCTGAGCCAAAATCAAGAGTTGGATGCCTAACCAACTGAGCCACCCAGGCACCCCTAGATCTACTTTTAATACTTCATGATGTTGCTTACAATAAAAAGCAAACCAAATGCCCAACAATTTGCTTAAATTATGCAATAGCCTTCCAACAGAATACTATGCAACCATAAATAATAATAATGTAGAACTATATTTACTGACTTGAAAAAGTGCTTGCTCCACTGTTAAATGAAAAAACAAGGTGTTACAAAAACAAAACTCATACTTTGGGATCATTTTTGTTTAAAGAAAGTAGATAGTAAGATTCTTTTGTCTTTTGTTTTCTAGTATATATGATGTCTCCACCACTTGCATAATAAAAGGAAAAGCAGCAATAATAATGCAAATTCTTTTTTTTTTTTTTTTTAAAGATTTTATTTATTTGACAGAGAGAAACACAGTGAGAGAGGGAACACAAGCAGAGGGAATGGTAGCGGGAGAAGCAGGCTTCCCGCAGAGCGGAGAGCCCGATGCGGGGCTCGATCCCAGGCCCCTGGGATCTGCCCTGGGCCGAAGGCAGCCGCCCAACTACTGAGCCACCCAGGCGCCCCAATAATGCAAATTCTTAACCAAAAAAATATGAGTAAGGCAAAATGTCATGTTAACGTTCATAAATTTAACATACTGAGCAAAATGTTCATTAAAGCAATGATTCCCATCCCTCTTGAATCCCAAAAAAGCTTCACTCTTCAACAATTTAAAGCAGAGAAAGACTCTCAAACTTAAGTAGTTTTACAAAAACAGAACAGCTTATGATAAATAACCTTTCTCCAAAGAATACAAAGCATTAAAAGCTATAATTAACTTATTAATCCTCATAACGACCTGGGCAGTAGGTTTCAGGATGGGATTATAACTTCCAATTTACTAGTGGGGACAGATAATAAAGTTGTACTGTACATTCAGAATAAAGAAACCTAAAATATCCGAATTTTTAGTTCATCTAATAAACCACATCTGACACATAAATACAGATGAGCTAATGTACCTGCTGTCACTGACATTAATTCAGATCCTGCAGTAAGTTTGAAGAGACCCCCCAAAAAAGGGCTATAAAAGATTGAGTTAGGTATTAATGGTTCTCCTCCCAGTTCCAAGAAGTATTTTGGGGACTGGAAGATGTAAGATGGGTTCAGCAGAAAAACACATTTGGGGAAAACTGTCCTGACGGAGATTCACAATGCACTTCATCAGACTGAATACTTAAATATTTGCCTTTACCAAACCAAATGAACATTTCCCCCCCACACCCCCTTTACACCTATCAGTATCTTGCAGAACATTGTTCTGAGGGATACAAGTTGGGATAAAGTTCAAATATGTGACCTTCAGGATCTCTTCCTATGCTTATTGATTCTGTAGGTCTAAACTGAAATACAGGCTCAAGGAAAAGTAGCAGTTGGGAAGCAAAAATATAACCCTAGGGCAGTTCCTCAACCCCAGCACTATTGCCATCTTGGGCCAAATAATTTTTTGTGATGGGGGAAGGGCCTCTCCTGTGTGTCGTGGGACATTTAGCAGCATCCCTGGCTCCACCCACTAGATGCCAGTAGCACCCTTCTACCAGTTACAACAAACCAAAATTGCCTCCAGACACATCAAATGTCCCCTAGGGGGCAAGATCACATGTTCCAATAGAAAACCACTGCCTAGATACGGACTTTATACATACATACAGATGTACTTTTTTTTTTTAACTATTGTCCACATAAATGTTTTCTTTCTAGAAGGCAAAACATACCCAGTTGCTTCACAAATGCCCTGAGTCAGAACGAACTCCACATCTACAAATGAAAACCTTGCCTTATTCCTTTAAAGTTCCCAAGACAAGACACCAGGTATACGAGAACAATCCAGTAGCACCCACTCTGCAAAAATGCTGATAAGCTGCAGAGACCCAAGGAGAGGGGTTTGGCCATTTGGCTGGCCAACAAACCACACCTTCACTGGAAACAGAAGCACAAATCAGATGGGAAAGAAAAGTTTGCCCATAATGTGGCTTCTATTAGCCTCTTCCCCACCATTACTTCATTAATTTGCACAAAGTAAAGAAATAGGAGCAGGAAAGATGGTTAGGGAAGTGCCCATGAAGTTGTCAAAATTTCAACTGAAACTTGAAAATTAGCTAAAATGTCATCATGCAAAAGGCTAAGGCAAGAGAATTAGGTAATGTGGCATTCTAGTGAAAGGAAATAGCATGGGAAAACATAGGACACCTTGGAAGCTAAAAGGAAGGATCAATTTGCTTGAAAAATTAAGCATATTTTAACGGAGGAAACAGCACAGAAAAAAACTGGAAAGGCAGTCTAAAGCCAGATCATTAACGAATAGCCAGCCTTTACTCAAACTTAAAGGCAGCAGAATGTCATTAGAGGTTTTTCAAACAGGGAGTGACACATCAGAACTGTGCTTTAGAGACCAGGTGGACAGGATGGATTATAAGGAAGTAAAAAGGCTAAGAGCACTGATGAAGCTGCTGCAATGATCCAGACAGGGTGCAGCAAGGAGGGAAACTCAGGTGGTCACCACAGCAGAACCAGCCAAGCTTCCTCCAAGATTAAATACAGAAGTTGGAGGGGGCTAAAATTTGCAGTAGGGCCAAATAAATGACACAAACAACATGTGAAGGCTCTTGACACTTTGTTCTTCGTAACTTCATCTCCTTCGTGATGAAATCCTTTCATTTCTCCTAAGGCTATTCCGGTGGTATATCCTTTCTATTCCTAACCTGATCAACCCAAACCCAGTCTGGGGCCTCATTAACCCTCTCCCAAATTATGCTAACAAATTCCTGACAGCCTTGGTCCCTCAATCCAGTCCATATCTTTTTGTTACCTCACTTCTCTACTCTGGAATAGCTCCTCAGCCTTTCTCAGGAGTCCCAAACTCTCCAAGATGAAATTTAATACATATCACAGCAAGTGGATCCGGTCGAGTGGACCTAGAACTCACCCAGATTCCCAACTCCATAAACTTTGCCTATGCTGCGGCTTCCACCTGGAAGACCCTTCTAACCTTTAGGCCAAAATTTAATTAATACTTCAATACCATGGCATTTCCACAAAAACTTTTCCAGACTGTTCAGATTCACTCTCTTCCTGCTTAAATTGTACAATGCACTTAAAGTCAACATCACTCAATTCAAATTATCTGAATGTTCCCCACCTGTCAATTTATGAATTCTATTTCCATGATGGCAAAGTTCCTTAGCAACCTTCTTCTGCATGCTCACTCACTTTATCTAAAGCTTGGAACACAGTAAGCACTGTGGGTACTTACTGACTGAGCTAGAGTAGTCAAAAGACAACATTTTCCTATGCCGAGAGAAAGATGAGGAAATTCTAACCAAGAAACTAACGCAGTCCAAATAATGGGAAAGGAGGGCGCCAGGGTGGCTCAGTTGGTTAAGCGGCTGCCTTTGGTTCTGGGATCGAGTCCCACATCGGGGTCCTTGCTTGACAGGGAGCCTGCTTTAAAAAAAAAAATCAAGTAAAATAATGGGAAAGGATTTGAGAGATGATCCACAGAAGACCTTGTATGAACCAAGTGGCACATGTACAGCTTCTCAAGAAGAGGGAGAGAGGAAGAATGCAGCTATGTAGTGATCTCTGATAAAGTACTGAAAGCTACATAATGGGACACAATGGAAAGTATTTCTTTTACATGGAAACAAATGTTCTGTTATGGAATACAACAGAGAATAGGAGGCAAAAATTTTATCATAAAATGAACTAATGGGGGCTGCACATCACCCTAGTCCCTAACATGTTCCCATGCCAACAGGGTTTCTTATAAATGAATAACAGTTTTGGTTTATAATTACTAAGGTAAACACAGCTCTGACCAGAGGATAGGTTATTATTACAACTGCTGTTCACTAACATTAACTGACCTTTTACTATGTCATTGTACTGTTTTATACTTATGCTCTCATTTAATCCTCACAACATTAAAAAGCAAGTTACTCTTACTCTCGTTTTATAGATGAGGAACCTTGATGCTCAAAAGTTAAGTAACATGCCCAAGATCAAACAACTACTAGGCTGCTGAAAGAGGTTTCCAATTCAAATCTCTAGATCTAAAGCCCATGCTTTCAACTACTATCCTAAGCAGCCGAAGGCTAGGTTTAAACTGGAAGGGCCTTAATTGCTAGATACTAGACTTCGAATTTTAGTCTTTAGATGAAAAGTCAGTGAGGGAACACCAAGTGATGATCTCCAATAAACATTTTATGAAAATGCCTACAACAGTCAAATCCCCACACTAAGTGACTACAAGAATGACAAGGACCACTCTAGACAGACACTACTATGTGATCAGGGAATCCCACGGAACCACATTAACAGGCCCTCACAGACTACTGAGTCAGTAGTCACAAAAGGCTTCCCACAGGAGGCAATTCTTGGTTGAAACCTAAATAATAAGTAGGGTCCAGCATCACTCATACAGCTACTTCAAGAATTCCATACCCAAGGGTGCCTGGGCGGCTCAGTGGGTTGAAGCCTCTGCCTTCAGCTCGGGTCATGATCTCAGGGTCCTGGAATCGAGGCTCGCATTGGGCTCTTTGCTCGGCGGTAGCCTGCTTCCCGCCCCCCCCCCACCTGCCTCTGTGCCTATGTGTGATCTATCAAATAAATAAGTAAATAAATAAATAAACAAATAAATAAATAAGATCTTTAAAAAAAAAAAAATTCCATACCCAAATCCATTCCCTGCCCCCAGCACCAAATCCAAAACCAATTCCTGTCTCTCACATTCTTCATGTGAGTGAATACTGATCCCAACTACTGATTTACCATCTGTCATAGATATCTCATTTAAGCATACACGAGTGCCACAAACAAACAATAAAAAGACTATAGGGGCAGTTCCCTTAACGACAAAGATAAGAGGATAGAAAGTAGGTGCAAAAAGTAAGTCCAAATGATAAAGCACTGTGCTTTGCCTGAAGGGGTCAAGGAAGGCGTCCAGAAAAAAGAATATTCTGATGGAATTTTGAAGGCTGAATAGGGAGGGTTCAATAGATAGAATGATAGGCACATTCATTCCATCCTTAAAGCCACTGCCTTAGTTCAGAGCCTCATTATGTACTACAGTAATTCAGGCAGTAATAATCTCCCAACTGTTCTTTCTTCCTGTCTCAGCAAGCCTTCAATCTAGCGTCCACTACCAAAATGATTATTAGAAAGGAAGGGGAAAGAGAACATAAATCTGACATGCTGCGCTCCGCTTAAAAATCCTTCAGGGACTCTAGGGTGAGGATGAATCCAAACTCCTCACACGGCATATATCTGGCCCCTTTTTACATTCAGCCTCATCGCCAACCTGTCCCCACTCCAGCCACCTGAATCTTACTTATAGTTCCAGGCTCTTTCCATGCCCTTGCACCTTTGCCTGCACTATTCTTTCTTTTCAAAGTTTACCTCCAAGATCACATGCTCTATCAAGTGTTCCCCATTCATTTCTGGTTGAGTTGGGGTCCCTCCCTCTCTAGGGTCTTACCTGCACTCACATGACACCCTGGGCAACAGCTCATAATGTAATATACACTCCCAATCTTGTCTGTCCCCCTCCTTCCCTAGATTGTACACTTAAATAAAAAAAGGAGGAGGGTGGGGCGCCTGGGTGGCTCAGGGGGTTAAAGCCTCTGCCTTCGGCTCAGGTCATGATCTCAGGATCCTCGGATCGGATCGGGCCTCCGAGTCGGGCTCTCTGCTTGGCGGGGAGCCTGCTTCCCCCCCTCTCTCTGCCTGCCTCTCTGCCTGATTGTGATCTCTTTCTCTGTGTCAAATAATAAAATCTTAAAAAAAAAAAAAAAAAAAAGGAGGAGGGTTATGGCTTGTTTTATCTCTATCCCCTACATGCAGCAAGGTGCCTGGCAGAAAGAAGACCAATACACCTTAGGTAATGTGAGAACTGTATGTTAAATGCATCAGATGGAGATCCATTATGAAGTTAACCAGGATGTCTGATCATAAAGTGATAACAACCTAACGAGAAGCAGGCAACAACTGAATCTAGAACAGACTTCATCTACCTCAGGATCCAGTCATTTACAACACCCAGCACCTGCACTCAGACTGGCAAACTTTTTACATGTACTTTTTAAGCTATTAAATTTGGTTACATAAGCCTTTTGAAAGCAGTATCTATCAAATATTTTAATGCAATTACCCAAACATTTACCTAGTAACTGCTCATCTAGGAACCCTCCCAAAAGAAATACTCTCATAGATAAAGAGACATGCATAATTCTTTCACTGAAGAATTATAATACAAAAAACAAAAACCTTAAAGACACACTAGAATACTATGTAGTTATTTTAAAGAGAACTGCATAATTTACTTTGAAAAACCTCTATGATATACAGCTAGATGAAAAAAAAAAAAAAAAACCAAGCCACATAACAAGTATAATCCCATTTGTGTTTAAAAACATTTAAACAGGGGAGCCTGGGTGGCTCAGTCGTTAAGCGTCTGCCTTCGGCCCAGGTCAGATCCCAGGGGCCTGGGATCGAGCCCCGCATCGGGCTCTCTGCTCTGCAGGAAGCCTGCTTCTCCCGCTACCATTCCCTCTGCTTGTGTTCCCTCTCTCACTGTGTTTCTCTCTGTCAAATAAATAAAATCTTTAAAAAATAAAAAAAATAAAAAAAAATAAAAACATTTAAACAGAAAATTGTTTCAAAAGATGACTATGTATCAAGCTATTTATTGAGGTTTATCCTATTTCTACCCTATCACTTGAATTCAAATTTCCTACCAATCTAGCTCACAAAAGAAAAATGTATTTTAATCTCATTTCTTTCTAACAAACTCTAACAATACCAGTGTTTCTAATGATTAAAAAAAAAAAAATTAACTTTTCCAATGCCAGGAAAATGTTAAAAGTTAACACTAACATCCTTCTTTCATTCCCTTGGGAGGCCAAAGGGAAAAATAAGAGGTAAGCATTAATCAGTAACTGAAAAACAGCAGTCCAATTTTTTTGATATATGCTTGAGGTCTTCAAACACCCTCAGTTCTCCATGGTAATATATGAACAGTTTAATGAAACTTCCCTGACAGTTCAACTTAATCAACTAGTATTTCCACAAAGCCTCTCTACTAGCAAACATCAGAAACTAAACTAATTAGCTTTCACCTCTATCCCTTCACACCCTCCAGGGGAGGTGCTAATAAGCAGTCACAAAGGCCAAATAGCAAGTAGCAAGAGAAAGCCTACTTATCAGTTTTTAGCAATTTTTGGTTTAACATCCAAACAACTAAACTGTTATTCATCTTTTTATTCCTCAACACTTGCCCTCCAACTAAATTTAACCAGGTCTGACCTTAAGCTACTCCTTTTTTAAAAAATTAAAAGGAGAGGGGCTCCATTAAGTTTGATGCCACTCAAGCAACTTTTTCCAAACAAGGGAAGAATATGCTGTACTTAAAATTCAGAATGAGATCTCATTTGGGATTCCTGTTCAAGTAATAAGAACCAGAGTTTTTGATAACATTTAGATAAAACTGCACTGAATTTACCTCCACCTTACATTTCCTGACTCTCAAAAGCCTGGGGTAGCAAATGTAATTCTAAAAAAATTAGAACTAGAGGAAAACAGGGCAACTTTACAATCAACAACAATAAAATGTATAGCTAAATAACTCTCTAGGAGGGTTGGGCATTCAAATGTTAAAATTTATGGAGCAAGCTTGAAATCTTGGTAAAGCAAGGCTTGCAGAAGGTACCTTTTACTGAACAGCTAAATATTTGCCAGACCCCAGCACCCAACACCACCACCACCACCACCACCACAAGAATTTAAAACATCTCCACACTGAAGTCCTCCTGGCATTAAAAAGTTTAAAATCTTCATATATGCTCTTCAAGTTTCTCTTTCAGACTACCCAACCTTGTTTTTCATTCATGAATATGAGTTGTGCTCTCTACACTGAAGTTCCCTCAGATTCTGCATTTTTAGCTTTACTTTTATTCTATCAAAGACATGAAAAAGGTTAACACACATAAAAAATTACCTATTTCAGTTCTTTTTAGAAAATCACACCAATTGGCTTATTTTCAATACATTTTACCCTACATTGTAAAAGACAAGCACATGGTGTAATAGGAACAAATGATAATAACCAACAGAGACCCTTCCACACATTATATCTTTTTCCTATGACCCACAATCTGCAAGTGACACACAAGAATACCACTTACTTTCTACCCCTTCTTGCGGCCTTCAAAATTGAGATGGTGACCTCTGGTAGAGTGGGATATTTGTCTTTTCTAATTCATACTGTCCTTTCTAACCATTACTGTGGTTCACTGAGTTTTGTTCTCACATTCCAAGGAATAGGAAGTACTGATGAAAGAGTCTTATTTTGTGTTATAAATTACTGCACTCAGGCAGGAGTATTTTTGCACTTTTATTATGCCCAGAGGCTAGTAAGTATTTATTAGAACAGAAACTATAATTCAAGCATACATCTACAGAATCAACATGAAGACTCAAAAAACTAGTCTGAATTTAGATTTCCAGAAGTATTTCAAGTCCTACTTTAGGGGAAGGACATGGTCCAAGTATTCACTGCACTGACACAGTAGGCAGGCCAGGTGTTTGAGCCATTTTATTAGAGACACCTGCACTGTACTCCTTCATAAAGTGATCAAGTAAAAAGGTATGAAAGTAAAACATGCTTCCTGAGACCTGCAACAGTTTAACCAATCAAGGCAGAAATGTATCTAAAATAGAGAAAGAGGGTGGTGAAAAGGTACTTGAAAACTCTAAAATAACCACTCAATGAGGAGATTTGTTCTGGGGCAATCCACCAAAGACCACATATTCAATGTGTACTATACCCTCCTTTTCAAACTCAGGGGAGAGATTCTTTGGGGTGGGGAGATTAATTTTTAAAAATCTCTCCAGGAAGGAAGTCACTTAGTTTCTGTATCTTAATAGCTTCACCAAGAAAAAATAACCCCTACCAACCCTCCCAAGGAAGCTGACTAAATATAAGACGAATAAGCATTACTCTTTTAAACAAAGGATTTTCAATAACTGTTGTTTTGAAAATCCAATACGAACTAGCATGTTTTTTACATTTTAAAATTGCTTTTCCAGTATAACAAGGCAATGAAGCTTTACTCCACTCAATGCTAAAATACCTTCTCAAACCAGCATCACCACCCATAATGGCCCATGTTTACAGATTACATAATTCAGGTTATGTCAAACGGAACAAATCTAAAACTTGTTATTCACCTTAAAATACAATTAAAATCTGTGGTCAACCCAATAAAATGGAGACACGTAGAGCCACTGGTTACTGTAGCAAGAAGGAAAAGTATTGGCAGTGTTGGAAGAAGAAAAAAAGAAAAAAAAAAAAAAAGGAGTATTTTCCTTTCTTCCCACCTTGATAAAAGCTCAAAAGTGAACAAGGCTTACTCATTTTCCAGCTTCCAGAATTTTCCTGAACAGGATAATGATAAGTCTAACAATGAAAGTATGTTCTGCAGGTTTAACCACAGAAATAACGTGTGTAGGCAGGAATAAAGAAAATCAGACAAAATTTAACATCTCGCTATGGTAAAGCACAAAAGTCAAATATTAATGTTCTGAATAAGGATTTCAGGAAAGAAACAAGGACACTTCTAAATACTTCATTCAACAGATTCATGTAAGTGGAAGGACCAAAAACCCTGTCTTACCTCAAACTCTTTCAATAAAATTGATCACTCTCTCAACTGTCTACAGACACAAATCAAAAATGTTACATACACTTAAATGCAGTAGTCCTCAGAAACCATCTTCACCATAATACAGATGTTAAGAATCTTTGTCACGTCTAATGTTTCCCTCCAAACAGTGCATATTTGAGAAATAAAAAGTTAACCACCTCAAATCATGAAATCACTAACAAATACATCAAATACGGGAAAGGTCAAAGAAATTGTATACTTTGTTGGAGAAACAAAGTGGAAATCAAAATCAAAATTCCATGACTGAGGACAGTTACCCCACATTTTTTAAATTCCCAAGGGATGAGCATTTTTACCTTGCCTTATTTTTAGAACTACACATCACACTGTACATATCACATGACATGATGTAACTGTTAGCAAAGAAAATGGCCCAAACCATTAAAAATATACATGATAAGAGGAAATGAATCAATGCATTCTTAAGAATCACTACATTTTTACTTTTTTTTTTCTTTAAATATTTACTAACTCACTATAGACTTTTTTTAATTGGAAAAGTGGCTAGGAACCTACTTAAAACAAGAGAAAAAGGTACTTGGTATTTTATAATTTAGGGATTTACCTAATTATTGGGAAAAGTGATACGGAGAAATAAAAACTCTTCTAAAACTCAAGGATTAAAAGCAAAAATTCTCTGGATCAAAAATGCAACAGAAACATAACAAAATACCTTTAAGTGGAAAACAATTATTACTCAGAAGTATTCCCTGTTGCTGGGGAAAAAAAATAGTTTTAACTGACAATGGCTGCAGACAACTGAAAATTTCTAAATTGGTCAGGCAGTTTATTAGAAAAGGAACCAAGTATATCCTATAGAAGGAGGGAGGGGAAAACACACCCACTTAAGCCTCTGTAAACAGTGGTACTTTAAAAGACCCAAGAAGCTGGGAAAAATCAAAACTACAAACTATTCTAAAAAATGCAAAACATACTCCATTGTACTACTTTCCATACTTGAAAGTGCTTTAGAGACAAAGTTCAGTAACAATCTATAACTATATCATGATTATGCAAGGCAAAGATTATGTAATTTTATCATTTATTATAAATGTTCTCCTACTCTAAAACTAAAACAACTAAAATGTTTTGATCTCTTCAATGGGGAGGGGGTAGGTTCTTCTGGACTACAATTTAAAAATATAAACACACACCCCAAAACAAAAAAACACAATGATTGCTAGCCACGTGACAAAGGAGATGGCAACACCAGGATTGTGAATGGAAGGGAGGGAGGCGAGGCAGGAGGACTAGGAAGGTTTCTCGGAACTTTGGGGAGCTCGGGACTCGGGTCTCCCGACCCTTAAGGTACCAAACTCTAGCCCTACAAGTCGTATAGTTAACATTCTCAAATATAGTTTTATTAATAGATCACAAAAAAATGCTCCAGTGACCTCCAGAATAAAAGGGGGAAAAAATCAGAGGAAAGAGAGCAATTTAAAGTGGCGCCATCATGTCACCCCTTCTCCCCTAAGGCAATCAATAAGCAATAGTTAAGTAACGTGTCTCTCCCAAAAAAACCACACTGGGATCCTGACAATGGAAAACAAAAGGATTTTTAAGTAAAACATGAGGGTAAGGTTGTTTATCGTATGGAAAATAATCAAACTATTTGCTGAAGAATCAAAAGACAGTCAGCCGGAAAACAGGCCCCCCAAACTCACTTAAAAGCAAATAAATGCCTCTTCCTCTTTAGTTTTTTTTTTTTAAACAAACACACACGTCGGCCTGAGGGAGACTAGATCTGAAAACGTAAGTGACCCCAATATACAGGCAACAAAAATAATAAATACATGAAACAAACAACCATCTGACTTAACAATCAGAGTTGTGATACACACCGTGAAACGCGCAAGATGTGTGTTTCGAGCTGAGAAAGGCCTTCTGCAGTCAAGATAAGTTCAAGGCGAGAGCCAGAGTTTGTTTGGGGTATTTTTTAACGGGAATAAACCTTGTTCTTAAGGCCGCATTTTTAAATAGAACGCCAAAGGAAAAGCTGGCGAACGAGGCGGCAGCTGGTGGAGAAGGGCCCCCGCACACCCCCGCCCTTGGGGCGACTCCCAGCCCCGGACCCGCAGCGGGGAAGCCCGGAGAGGCCATTTAAAGTTCCGGGGATTTTTCCTGCCCTGCCCTGCCTTTCTAGTTACAACTAACAAAGAGAGAGAGAAATGGGAGCCACAGGGAGAGCGAGGAGAAGGAGAAAGGGCAGCGGGAGGAGGAGGAGGAGGAGAGGAGCAGCAGCAGCAGCACCTACCACGTGATGGAGGAGCGTTGCCCGGGCGGATTCAGCCCCACAAAATGGGCGCAGTTTGCAAACAGCCCCCGGCCTGGGCGCCGAGGGCCGGCGGCGGCAGGCGGGGGCGCGCGGCGGCGGCTCCGGCCCGGGCCCGCCGCTCTCCTCCCCCCCGGCGCCCGGAGCCGCCCTGACTTTCCGGGCGGGGGGGGGGGGGGCGAGGCGGAGGGGGAGGGGAAGGCGGCGGCGGCGGGGAGCGGCCGCCGCTTTTTCTTCTCTTTCGGGCCCCTTCTCCGGCCTTCCTCGGCTCCGGCGGGGCCTGGGCACGGCCGGGGACCGCAGCCCAGCCGGGAGGACAGGCGGGCGGGGGCAGAGGGTGAAGCCGCCCCCCCGCCCCGCACAAACAAGCGCCGCCGTCTGCAGCCCGAGCCCGCACCCCGGTCGCCACCCCCGCACGCCTCTTCCCGGCCGGGGAGCGCGCTCCGGCCGCCCCCCGCGCCGCCGCGGTGAGACGAGTCGGCTTCGCTACGGTGCTCGGTTCTCCCGCCGGCTCGGCGAGCGGTGGCGGCGGTGGCGGCGGCACTGGGAAAATGGCGGCCGAGCTCCTTTTCCCTCCCCCCCTTTAATCTGAAGCGGAGGGAGAATGGAGCGAGCGAGCGAGCGGGCGAGCGCCGGGGACACGGGGAGGAGGGACAGCAGCGCCTCCGCCGGCTGCGGCTGCGGCGGCGAAGGGCCGCTCCGCCCCGGCGCGCCGCCAGGGGGCGCCCGCCGCGCCGCCCCCGCGGGCCGCCAGGAGGCGCGGCCGCCGCCGCCGCCGCCGCCGCCTCAGTCATGGCTTCTCGCCGCGGCGGCTGTTTCTGCACCTCCATCTGCGGAGGCCGCGGAGCCGGGACCCAGTTGCTCCCAGACGTGCAGTGACGCCACGCGGCACTGCGGCAGGCGGGAGCGGGCCCTCGCTCCGGCCGAGGTGAGGCTAACCTGAGGCACTGGCGCCGTCACATTCCCTCCGCGCTGGGGCTGGCGGGGCTGCGCGCCGGCTATGAGGGGGCAAGGCGGGCAGACGCGGCGGAGCAAGAGGACGTGAACGAGGAACTGTTTGCACTGTGTAGTTAACCGGCTAATGCCGTCGGTGCCACACTATTCCAGGGCTAAACGCGCGCTGAATCGGGTAGGAAGCTCCCTGACCAGTGAAGCGCTTTCTGCCGCCCTTTGTCCTAGCCGATTGCCTCCGTACACTGCAGCACGCCTGGGCACTAGCCCCAGTGCAGCGCTCCGCAGCCGCCAGGGTGGAAAAAAAAAAAAAAAGGCGCACGTCGTCACTGCGCAGGCGCAGGCCAGGGCCCGCGCCGGGCCAGCCCGGGAAGGGACAGCGGGGAGCGAGAGGGGAAGTGATGGCCCACCCGCGCCGGGCCCGCTGGGAACTGTAGTTTTTATTAAGAAGCACGCGTCTTGTTTTGGGTGTCATGGCTTGGGAGATCCGCCAAAGCAGGCAAATGGCATTACACAATGAGTATTTATGCTTCCTGTCGCCACCAAAAGGAAGTTCACTGCTATGCTAAAAGTTTAACAAAGAACTCTACAGAGAAACCCAAATGTCACAACAAAACTTCCCACTTTCCTACCAGAGTTGATTGAAAGTGGTGGCACTTTATCGTTTCTCATGACCACTTTGTTGGCACAGTATTTTATTCCTCTCCCAAAACAGGGCCTTTAAAATAATGGAACCTTTTCTACATCAAAGAAGTTAAACGATATAATGCAAAGAATAACACAAAGTATAATTCCACTGTCCTTTAAAACCAAAGAAAAAGTTGCCAAAAGATAACGTGCTGTGAGATTTTAAAAAGGAACTCGGGGGTTCATCAGAATTTAAGTGACTGAACAACAACAACAAATAAAACAATTCCAACAATTAAATCATCAAATGCAGCAAGATAGAAAGGGCATGCTCTACTGAGAAAAAGGAAGATGAGAAATGCTCAATACTGTTCTGTGGCTTACCAGAACCAATATCCGGTGGTATGCGTCACTTCCGTCAAAAAAACACCCTCAGTTTTAGTCCTCCACAAAGTTACAATAACTCATCAGCTCCTAGCATCTACACCTATATTTCCATCAGTTTCCATTTGTACTCTTACAATCACACTATCAATCATTGTCATGGTTCTCAAATATCAAAGGCAAGCAGCTAATAATGAAGTCACAAATTATACAAAAAATAATATATGTGTACATATTTGTATACACATCCAAAAGAGATACTAGTCGTGGCTTTTTATAATCCTGGGGGAGAAAATTTAGTTGATTAAAAAATGTATGTACCTCCATATAAATAGTAATTCCAAAAAATATAGCAGAAGGGTGTTAAACACAGACCAATAGATGGCGAACTAGAGCCCTAATCTAAGGATTCTGAAATCAAAATGAGCAGAATGAAAAACACCAAATAAGGCAAAGCCCCTTGCATTGTATACCTAAAAACATTATGTTCAAAGACACTCACCCACAAAATAATTAATCTTACTACTGATTAGTAAGTAGACTGCTAACTCTTAAAACTCAACTGCCAGATTTAATTAGGCCCCCAAATAACCAAGATTATACAATACATTTTTCAGTGGATTAGAAGGTAGAAATGCTCTTTTTAAAACATGCATTTTGGGGGCGCCTGAGTGGCTCAGTCAGTTAAGCATCTGCCTTTGTCTCAGGTCATGATCCCAGGGTCCTGGGATGAGCCCTGCTTTGGGCTCCCTGCTCAGCGGGGAGCTTCCTTCTCCCTCTCTCTTTCTTTCCCCCCTCATGCTTGCTCTCTCTCTCTCTCTAATAAAATCTTTTTTAAAAAAAAAAAAAAAACATGCATTTGAAGGAAAAACAAATTCCAACTTTCTCATTCTCTCATTGCTTAACTCGGAAGTTCACAGTGTTTATGGCATTTAAATCAGTCAACATGTTTTACATTCTTATCTCAAACCAGATGTCTTTTTGCTGAGGCACCAATTTTTACAAATAAGGACATTCAAAGGTGAGCCACTACAGATGCAAAAATCTTAAAAAGAGAAATACATTTTCTTAAAATTTACCCCAGAAACACAGCGGATGTCAAGGCTGATTAAATACACACACACACACACACACACACACTCACTCACTCACACACACCTTACTGTGCAAATCACTTCTGGAGTAGTCATTGTGGTTGACTCTCAAATATCCACTTTATCCTAATGGATTAATTTAACCCATCCTCTCTGCCAATGATTGGTTAGGAATGGGCATGAAACCCAATCCTGGCCAATGAGACATGAGCGGAAGCCCATTGGAAGGCCTGCAAGAGAGAATTGTGAGAAAAGCTTCATTCCTAAAGACGAAATGAGGAAGAAATAGTTCCCTCTTCTTCACAGTGCTAAACATGACACCTCATGTTTAGCTAAATGCTACAGTAGCAAAATGCTACAGTCCCCCTACAACAAGCCTAATCCAACATCATCAAAGGGGGCAGAATGGAGAGCTGGCAGGAATCTGTATCCTTGGTGACAACATGAAGCCATTACATCAAATAATACTGACTTTTGCAAGACTTTTGGACTTCCAGCTACCTGAGAACAATGTAACAACAAACATTTCTTTATTGTTTCAGCCAATTTGAGTTAACTTTTCTATACCTGAAAGTAAAAAAAAATTATAATTTCTTATATTTTAGATTATCTGTATTGATTATTCATATTCTATAAAACCTTATTTATTCTTCAGCAAAGTCCTTCCCTTCTATATACAACTCTGTACCCATCCATGTCTTCAATCTATATGTTCTTTCCACCTAGAAAAAGAGGACCATCCCTCCTAACAATCATTCTTTGTTCATTCCTCTCCCCAATATACTGCCACTTATTTTTCCTTCAAGATATGTTTCACCAGACCATCATTATTATTTACATATTTAACAGTAATATAAATAACTGGCACTATATTACCCTGATCTTGATTAAGTGCTTTCTGTAATTCCTTTGAGATTGTTTTCATGTAACAGTCTTACTACTGAAGCTGGCTAAAAAGCCCTAAAAGGCAGGAACTATGGTTCAGATTTATAACTCTCACCTATACAATAAACATATTCCAAGAAGACACTCTCTAAAAACTTTCCCATCATATATCTCTTTTTTCCCCCACCATATATCTCTTAACAAGCCAGATATTCTTAAGCAGAATGTTCTATCACAAATTCAATATTTCATATGTACAAACTAATCTCAAAAAGACAAGGGATTATTTTGTTTTAATTATTCTGTTTCACTTAAAAAATGTATATTTATATGTATTAATTCAGGGGGTGCCTAGGTGGTACAGTTGGTTAAGAGTCTGACTCTTGGTTACAGCTAAGATCCTGATCCCAAGGTCGTGGGATCAAGCCCTGCCTCTGGCTCAGGGCAGAGTCTGCTTGAGATTCTCTTTTTCCCATTGCCCCTCCCACTTGTGCTCACGTGCCCTCTCTCTAAAATAAATAAGTAAATCTTTATATATATATAAATACATGTATTTATATATATATTAAATATGTATTATATATATGTGTGTGTGTATGTGTGTGTGTATATATATATATATATATAAAGATGTATATCTATCTATCTATCTCAGGAGAGAACATCCTAAACCATTTAGTGTCAAATGAACAAAGTCCCAGTTTCTGTTATTTATCACTGCATCATTACATCCCGGGGACCTAGTCCAGAGCCCTGCAAAAGGTGGCACTTTGTAAGAATTTGCTGAAAAAAATGAATAAAGGGTATAGCATGGTAGCTAAGAGTATAGGATGCAGGGGTAGCCCTAGATTTTATCTGCGTCCTTTAATTAACAGCTGTGTTACTCTGGGCAAAGTATTTAACTTGTAAGCCCCAGTTTCTGCTCTGTAAAAAGGAAATAGTAGTGCCTACTTCATAAAATCTATTAAAGTTATTTTCCAAAGTTCCATAATTAAGAATTAAAATATGAGATAAGGTCAGCACCTCTTCCCTAATTTAAAATTCAAATCCCTAACTACTCGAGCAAACAATGTTTTTATTCATAAACTCAGATAACACTACCCATAAAAATACTTTGAGCTCCCTATAAATATATTCTAATTCTGAAAAAGATTATTTACATTTGTAAATCCAAAGACACATAAAAAGGTAAAAATGCATTTATTCAACAAAAATTTAGTGAGTACCTATTAAACTTAAGACCCTGTTCCAGATATCACAGAAATGAATGCATCAATCTATTTAAGACAACATTAAATTACATCATGAAAGAAACATCTTTAAAACTGAAATTGGCTCATGCTCTCATGTTAATATTTAACCAGCTAAATATTAAGTAGAAAGCCAGAATGAACTGAGCCAAAGGTAAGAAATTTAAATCAAAGAATTTTGGACATAGAAGGAATATGGAAGGTCATCTAGTTAAACCTCCAAATTTATTAGTGCAAAAATGAAGCGAGGCCAAGAGAGAACAGTTAGGATTCTGTCCTAAAACCTACAGCAGATGGACACACTGGGGCCAGAGGTCAAGTCTCCAATTCTCAATTACCTCCTTGCATCACCTGCCTTCCAGAGTTACATCCCCTCAACAAAAACAGGCTACTCACTTAATAAGAACTACAAGCATGATGATAAAAAGGTATTAAACCCAAACAATACTACCTATTTCAGTTTCAAAGGCTCAAAACTCAGTATTTTTTAAAAATTAAATGGAGATCTCAGCTGATTGCAAATATATATTCTTACGTACTCAGTCCAGTAGCAAATTTTCAGTAAGATTAAACAACTTAAGGCATGTAAAAAACTTTTGTAAATGGCCAAGTATTATAAGAATGCATGACATTCCTTAGTTTCAATCCCACCTAAAAACAAGATAATTTTCTTCATACTAGAGATAGGCTCCCAGATTTACATAAAGTTGTTAACCTTACCATTTCACCATAGAAGTGATTCAGTAACTCTTTGAGAAGAAAAACTAATCTTAGGCAGCCTCATGATTTAACTGTGTTAGTAATAAGAACAATAAGAACAATAACTAAAGTTACAGGTTACCTTTGAAAGCACTCCTAAATCAAGAAGTACTTTATTAGGGGATAATTCAGAAGACAGCACTAAAATTCAACTGAATACAACTATACTACTTAAAGTAACAGGTCAGTTTCTTTCAGCCCATCAGCTACATTGGGATCTAACATCCAACACCAATGGTTTTCTCCTCTGTGGAGAAGCACGTAAGCGCTGACTTCTGCTGTATGCAGTTTAACAAAGACTTTTACATGACTATTTTAATAAAGTTTCTCAAGCTATTAGACAAAAAAGAACGCTGATTATTAAGATGGATTTCAATTAATTCTACTGCTTTAAATTTTAGTATAGAACATTAAAGAATTCTCAAATAATTAGAATTAACCAAAAAAGTTAACCAACCAAACATTAACAGACAGTGCTCCAATATACTGATTTTGCATATGAGGCAAAGTCAAATGAAGCAATCTCTCTAGGGCCTAAACACTGTTTCAGATAATGAACTTGAATGTCAGAAATTTGCCCCAAATCTGCCAATAAACCGCCTGGCTTCTTTGCCAAATGAAACATAAAGGTAAACGTGCAGAAGAACTTCAAGGCAGCCATGAGCAACCAACTTATAGAGGCCCCCAATGAAGAGAATCAGAGATAAAAAATGTTCAGAGAAAAGGAGGCAACAGTGGACAATGCAAATGTCATTTAAAAAAAAAAATTTAAGGGGCACCTGGGTGGCTCAGTGGGTTAAAGCCTCTGCCTTCAGCTCAGGTCATGGTCTCAGGGTCCTGGGATGGAGCCCTGCGTGGGGCTCTCTGCTCAGCAGGGAGCCTACTTCCCCCCTCTCTCTGCCTGCCTCTGCCTACTTGTGATCTCTCTGTCAAATAAAAGAATAAATCTTAGAAAAAAAAAAAAAAGGACCTGATAGAAAATACTTAAAAAAAAAAAAATTAAGCAAGTTGCTGAGTCCAAAGTTAAGGTGCAACTTCTAAAATCTCACTCTGATGGCAAAGCAAACCTAGAGATTTTGGAAACAGTACACCCGTTCCTTACGATGGAGAAGCACACCATTCTCAGAAAGAAACATTCCTTTGTAATTCACTAATTCCTGGATTCTTGCACTGGGTTTTCATGTATACCCTGTAGCACAGAGCTATGAACTAGGGAGTAACTGAAGCCAACAAATAATCAGGAAAGACACCTTTCTGGAGTGTCAACTCAATCAAAGACTATAGTAAAATTGCATACACTTTGATAAAATAAACACAAATAGATTACAGAGCAAAATGCAAAATTCTCATTTTTGTCAAGCTAGAGGAGTCTTCAGAGAAATGTCTTTTTTGTGACAAGTTGCTCTGGACAACTCCAGACGGAGCGTATTTTAAAGGAAAAGTTGGGAAAATACTGCTTTAGGTTATTTATAGATAAATATGCAATCTCCCCCAAAATCCTGAACATAATCCCTCTATACAAATAATGAAACTTACAAAGATCTAATGTAAAAATCGTCATGGACACAATATTATAAATGACACCATAAAGCTACTGAGAACATGACTAGAATTCAGGAAATGCTAAAGTCCCTGTCTTATCTCTGTCACTCATTTACTAAGAAATCATATATAATTTCCTTAACAACAACCTTTTCTCATTTCTGAAGTAGACAAAAAGAATACAATATTCAGTATTTTCAGTCATATTCCAAATTAATTCCCACAATCAAATTTAGACAAATTTATCTAAGAAAACTTGTCCCAAATGAACTTTAACTAGCAGACCAAACAGAAATTTAAAAAAAAAATTTTTTTTAAGATTTTATTTATTTATTTGACAGAGAGGAGAGAGATCACAAGTAGGCAGAGAGGCAGGCAGAGAGAGAGAGGGGGAAGCAGGCTCCCTGCTGAGCAGAGAGCTTGATGCGGGGCTCGATCCAGGACCCAGAGATCATGACCTGAGCCGAAGACAGAGGCTTTAACCACTGAGCCACCCAGGCGCCCCAGAAATAAAAATTTTTTTAACTGCTAAACGAAACCATATCTTCTGTGATATAAAAAAGAAAAAAACTTTCTGTGTAGGGGAGGGGGCAAAACTCACATTTCTTATTATATCTATCCTGGCAATATCAAAATGTGATCTTGCTGGTAATATTTAGGCTAAATCACTAAATTTTTATAATATGATCAACAGTAGTGTTAATATTCCTGCCTTGAATGACCTTCTTTGATTTTTAGTAAAACTGGATATCCCCTGAAAGCCCTAACATTCATTCCCATTCATTCATAAACATTTACTGAGGTCCTAGCAGATGCTAATCACTGTTGTACCCACTAGAAGAAAATACTGAGTCACTCTCATAAGTTATATGGAAGCAAAGAAAAACCCCTTCTATTCACTGACATTTTAAATGGTTAAAAATTCAAAGCTAAGAAGTAATGAGAACGAGCAGCAAAATTTTAGTACTTTATCCTTCCAATTACACACTCTTCTGATCCCTTCTGTGAAGCTTGCCTAAACCACCCCTAAGAATGCTATATTTGAGTATTATTTATGGCATAACTAGAATGAAGTAAAATGCAATTACCCCAAAATAAAACCAAAGTTAGGGGAACCAAGTAAGAGGTGAAGATCTAAAGTACTGATTTAGAACCTCTACCCTGAAAATCTAAAGATAGGCAGAGGTCTAGAAAAAGAAAACCTGTAACCTAATCCAACTGTATTTAATTCTGCATCCCTTCTTTCACTCTCAAATATTTTCTGTTGCACGAGTGGGAATCTTTTAGGTCTCTTCTGACTGCCACAAATTTAAATTCATTTCTTAAACATTAGTTATATTAACTATCATCTTCATTCAGTAATTAAACAATTAGAATTTACTATTGCTAAATGAATGTCCAAAGTTAAACCACAACTATTTCGAGATGAAGTCAAGAACACGTCCCAATTCATATGATAATACTGTTATTACCCTAATACCTAAACCAAACAAAAATATTTCAAAACAAAACACCACAGAGCAATATCCCTTATGGATATAGATATAAAAATCCCCCCCAAAACACTAGTAAATGAATCTAGCAACATATAAATAGGACAGAACACCTTTGCTAGGTATGATTACTCTTAGGAATTCAAGTTGGCTTAATACCTGAAAGTCAATTAATGTAATACTTTATACTAATAAAGGATTAAAACCACATGATTACTCAGTTGATGCAGAAAAAGCATTTGATGAACTCCAATATACCCTTGCATGATAAAAACATATAAGAAACCAGGAATTGAAGAAAACTTCAACCTGACAAAAGGTGTATCTACAAAAAAACCACAGCTAACTTCACAGTTAACCGAGGAAAACTAAATATTTTCTAAGATCAAAAACAAAACAAGGATGTCTGCTCTCACCACTTCTATTCAACATTGTATTAGAGATTCTAGCCAGGGCAATTAGGCAAGAAAAAGAAATAAGGGGCACCTGGGTGGCTCAGTGGATTAAAGCCTCTGCTTTCGGCTTAGGTCATGATCCCAGGTTCCTGGGATCAAGCCCCACATTGGGCTCTCTGCTCAGCAGGGAGCCTGCTTCTCCCTCTCTCTCTGCCTTTCTGCCTGCTTGTGATCTCTCTCTCTGTCAAATAAATAAATAAAATCTTTAAAAAAAAAAAAAGAAAGAAAAAGCATTCAGGTTACAAAGGAAAAAGTAAAACTAGTTTATTTTTATATAACATAATGCTGTATATAAAAAATCCTCAAGGAACCCACAAATAAACTATTAGAACTAAAAAAACAAGTCCATCAATATTATAAGATACAAGATCACTATACAGACATCAGTAATATTTCAATACACTAACAATGAACAATCTGAAAACGAAATTAACAATTCCATCTATACTAGCATCAAAAAGAAAAAAATACTTAAATTTAATGAAAGTATAAAATTCATATTCTGAAAACTATAAAAACTGTCAAAAGAACTTAAAGAAGTCCTAAGTAGAAAGACATCCATGTTCATGGATTGGAAGATCTAACATTGTTAAGATGGCAAATTTCCCCCTAAACTAGAGATTCAATTTAATCCCCGAATATCTAAAATAATCTTGAAAAGGAAGAATGAGGTTGGAAGACTCACACTTACTGATTTCAAAACCTAACTCAAAGCCACAGAAATCAAGACAGTGTGGTACCAGCATGAGGACAGACATATAGATCAATAAAATATAGGTGAGAGTCCAGAAATAAGACCTCACATTTACAGTCAACTGATTTTTTTTCTTTTTCTTTTCTTTTCTCTTCTTTTTTTAAAGATTTTATTTATTCATTTGACAGAGAGAGAGTGAGCACAAGCAGGGGGAACAGCAGGTCAAGAGAGAAGCAGGTCCCCCACTAAGCAGGAAGCCTAATGCGGGGCTTGATCACACTGGGATCACAACCTGAGCTTAGGCAGATGCTTAACCAACTGAGCCAACCAGGCGCCCTACAGTCAACTGATTTTTGACAAGGGTACCACAATAATTCAAGGGGGGTAGGGGAATAGTCTTTTCAGTAAACAGTATGAGGACAACTGGATAGTCACATGCAGTAAATGAAGTTGGACCCTCATCTCACCCCTTACACAAAAATTAACTCAAAATGAATCATAGACCAAAATGTAAGAGCTAAAATCATAAAATTCTTAGAAGAAAACAGAGAAAAATCTTCATTATACTGGGTTAGGCCATGGTTTTTAGATACAGCACCAAAGTACAAGTGACAAGAAAAAACATGTAGCTTAGACTTCATGAGAATTATAAATTTTGTGCATTAAAGTACCCCATCAATGGGTGCCTGGATGGCTCAGTGGGTTAAGCCTCTGCCTTCGGTTCAGGTCATGATCTCAGGGTCCTGGGATTGAGCCCCACATCGGGCTCTCTACTCAGTAGGGAGCCTGCTTCTCCCTCTCCCTCTGCCTGCCTCTCTGCCTACTTGTGATCTCTCTCTCTCTGTCAAATTAAAAAAAAAAAAATCTAAAAAAAAAAAAAAATTAAAAAAAATTTTTTTTTAAATACCCCATCAAGGGGCACCTGCGTGGCTCAGTCGGTTAAGTGTCCAACTCTTGATTTCAGCTCAGGTCATGATTTCAGGCTTGTGAGATCAAGCCCTGTGAGATCAAGCTCCCACTAAGCACAGAGCCTACTTGAGATTCTCTCTCTCTCCCTCTCCCTCTGCCCCTCCACCCACTCATGCCCACTTGTGCATGCTCACTCTCTCTCTAAAAGTAAATAAATAAATATTTTTAAAAAGTAAATAAAGGACCCCATCAAGAAAGTGAAAACATAGGGGCGCCTGGGTGGCTCAGTCGTTAGGCGTCTGCCTTCGGCCCAGGTCAGATCCCAGCGTCCTGGGATCGAGCCCCGCATCGGGCTCCCTGCTCCGCGGGAAGCCTGCTTCTCCCGCTACCATTCCCTCTGCTTGTGTCCCCTCTCTCGCTGTGTTTCTCGCTGTCAAATAAATAAAATCTTAAAAAAAAAAAAAAAAAGAAAGTGAAAACATAACCTACAGAGTGGGATAAAGTACTTGAAAATCACATGTGACAAAGGACTGCTTTTCCAGAATATTTAAAGAACTCTTATAACGCAACAATAAAAAGACAATCTAGTTTAAAAAATGGGCAAGGGGTGCCTGGGTGGCTCAGTGGGTTAAACTCTCTGCCTTCGGCTCAGGTCATTATCTCAGGGTCCTGCAATTGAGCCTCAAATCAGGCTCTCTGCTCAGCAGGTAGCCTGCTTTCCCCCCACCCTGCCTACTTGTGATCTCTCTGTCAAATAAATAAATTAAATCTTTAAAAAAATTAAAAATTAAAAAATTAAAAATGGGCAAAAGTTTTGACAGAAAAATCTTCTCCAGAGATATACAAATAGCTAACGAGCACATGAAAACATCTCATCATCATTAGTCATCAGGAAAATGAATTCAAAGCCGCAATGAGACATCACTTCACATCTACCAGCATGGTTATAATCAAAATGATGGACGGTTGTTGACAAAGATATGGAGAGATTGAACCCTCATACATTGCAGGTATAGAATGTAAAGGGTGTACCTACCTTGGAAAACAGTTTGGGAGTTCCTTAAAAAGTTAAACAGAGTTACCACATAACCTAGTAATTCTACCCTTGGGTATATACTCAAAAGAACTGAAAAGAGGTGTCCAAACAAAAACTTATACAAGAATGTTTACAGCAGGGGCGCCTGGGTGGCTCAGTGGGTTAAAGCCTCTGCCTTCAGCTCAGGTCATGGTCTCAGGGTCCTGGGATCGAGCCCTGCATCAAGCTCTCTGCTCAGCAGAGAGCCTGCTTTCCCCTCTCCCTCTGCCTGCCTCTCTGCCTGCTTGTGATCTCTTTCTCTATCAAATAAATAAATAAAATCTTAAAAAAAAAAAAAGTAACCCAAAGGTCCACCAACTGATTAACAGATAAGCAAAATGGGGCACAGTTATACAATGGAATATTATTTACCCTTAAAAAGGAATAAAGTACTGATCTATGCTACAACATAAATGAACTTTGAAAACATGCTAAGTGAGGGGCGCCTGGGTGGCTCAGTGGGTTAAAGCCTCTGCCTTCGGCTCAGGTCATGATCTCAGGGTCATGGGATCGAGCCCCACATTGGGGTCTTCCCTCAATGGGGAGCCTGCTTCCCCCTCTCTCTGCTTGCCTCTCTGCCTACTTGTGATCTCTGTCAAATAAATAAATAAAAATCTTAAAAAAAAAAAAAAGAAAACATGCTAAGTAAAAGAAGCCAGTAACAAAAGAATACATATTGTATGATTTTATTTATATGAATGTCCAGCATAGGAAAATTGCAGACACAGAAAGTAGATTAGTGATTGTCAGGGACTGGAGGACAAAAGGGAATAGGGGGTGACTGCTAATAGTTATAGGGTTTCTTTTTGGGGTGTTGAAAAATGTTCTAAAATTAGGTTTTGTAATAGACACACAATCATATCAATGTATTAAAAGAAAACAGATGTACATTTATTATTATTTTTTTTTAAGATCTTATTTATTTGATAGAGAGAAACACAGCGAGAGAGGGAACACAAGCAGAGGGAATGGTAGCAGGAGAAGCAGGCTTCCTGCCGAGCAGGGAGCCCAATGCGGGGCTCGATCCCAGAACGCTGGGATCATGACCTGGGCCGAAGGCAGACGCTTAACGACTGAGCCACCCAGGCGCCCCCAGATGTACATTTTAAATGGGTAAATTTTATATGTGAAAATGTATTTCAATAAAGCTGTAAAAAAAGTGGATGGAGCCAAAATAATACCTAATTTCTAAACAATTACACTTTCAAAAAAAAAAATGTTGAATCACTTGTAAAAATCTCAAGAAAGGGTAAGACATAATTCTTTTATTCCCCTTAGAGATTACCTGAGAGCACTAATCTGCCTTCATGTATCACCTGCAAACTCATTACCAGCAACATACATAAGCAAAAAAAATGAGGTTCCCATCAAACTTACCTTACTCTAATTACCTCTATGTGAGAATGAACAGAGGAAAACCCACTATGTCAGCAATAGAAACAGTTATCTATAGGTAGATACAAACCAGATCAGTGAGGGAAGAGTTTATGGAACACAAAATCCTGTTCCTGGAAAGGTTATCTTCAATGAGACAGGATTGGAATGTATTACTATTTTAAAAGCTTAAAGAAAAGCAATGATATTATACTCTGCCCTGAGAATTTTATAACAGATGGTTGACAAGGCTTCTATAAATGGGTAGTTCAAAGAGAAAAAATGTGGCTCTGTCATCTCCAGCACTATGCGGAGTGTAAAGAAGACACCCTGAATCCACAGCTACAGGATCTGAGAGGAAGAGTATGTGCTGAACAGAGAAGTATGCTGATCAGTCAACTCATTTCCAAGCCAAATTACTCATTTGTTTTTCTCCCCCATCAATCAATAATTCTTTTTTGTTTGCATATCCAGTATAAATGTGTTTCTAAGTCTATCCCCAGTAATCATCAGACTGATAAAATCAGTGCTGAAGTGGCATTCGAGTTTTAACTCTGCTACTTTGGGCAAATGGCGGCACCACTCTGTTTCTTCACGTAGAAAACCAGGGAGCTTGACTAGTTTGAATCAAGATTTCTTTTCAACTCTAATGCTCAATGATTCAGAAACCTGAAAACTACAACAATAACAGTAATGTGGGGTTCAACAATCTATGTGTTTACTGACACAAAACTTCTGTGGGAGGGAACTGATAAAATTTTAAGTAATTACAATAATGGTTTCTCAAAAATAATTAGAACAGGGCGTGTGGGCGGCTCAGTCGGTTAAGCACCTGCCCTAACCTCAGGTCATGATCCTGATCGCAGGGTCCTGGGATGGAGTCTCAAGTCCCAAGTGGGGCTCCCTGCTCAGTGGGAAGTCTGCTTCTCCCGCTGTGCCTCCCCTCACTTGTGTTTTCTCTCTTGCTCTCTCTTAATAAAAATCTTAAAAAAAAAAAATTAGGGGGCGCCTGGGTGGCTCAGTCGTTAAGCGTCTGCCTTCGGCCCAGGTCAGATCCCAGGGTCCTGGGATCGAGCCCCGCATCAGGCTCTCTGCTCTGCAGGAAGCCTGCTTCTCCCGCTACCACTCCCTCTGCTTGTGTTCCCTCTCTCGCTGTGTTTCTCTCTGTCAAATAAATAAAATCTTTAAAAAAAAAAAAAAAAAAATTAGAACCTACAACATACACATATATCAGAACTTGGTTCCAAATTATAATCAGAAACTGACATACATGATCCATAGGTTAACAGAGATACAAAGTACACTTAACCAACATCTGTAAAGTGAGAGAAAATAAAAATATTTATATGAATACCTTCACCTTCCTGCCTCCTCTCCTTCTACCCACCCCCTTCTATCCTAAACACATCAATAAAAAAATGTGCTTATCAAAAAAAAATGTATTATATGTTTACCTAATTTTAGAAAAAAAATACAGACTTTAGATATAATTAAAATTGCTTAAAAAGCAAGTAAGTAATACAAAACATAGAGGTGCACTTTATAATACTGTACTGAGCATGAGAGATTTGGGGCTCAACCCAAATTTTTTAAAATGTTTAAATTTTAAATTGCTAACTAGCGTGGGGATGGAGTTTGGGAGAGAAGGGGTAGGTGGAAGAAGGGGAAAGCTTTACTCAAAATGGAACAACAAAAATGAGGAAAAGCAATAAAAGACCGTAAATTGTAGCCGATCAGGAGCACTAAGGCATACGTAGGCAAAACAACAATTCAAGCCTGGCAAGAGGGGTGCCTGAGTGGTGCAGCAAGCTGAATGCCCATTCCTGGTTCCCACTGGGGTGGTCTCAGGGTCATGAGATCAAGTTCTAATTCAGGCTCCAGGCTGATGCAGAATCTGCTTGGGATGGTCCCTCTCTCTCCCTCTGCCAACCCCCCATGCTATAAAGCTTTAAAAACAATAAACAAAAGAAACAAGAAAACCTTGCAAGAAAATGCAAAGCCACAAAGAGGTGGTTTAAATATATATTAAAAAAAATATGCCAAATAAATACTGGATGGGTCACTTGATAAATAGGGTATAAACAGTGATAAAAGCAAAATAGCTGATAGCTGATAACTTTAATTTGCTTCAATATTTACCGAGGAAGATAGGAGGAAGAAAAACCTATTTCTAAATTAAAGCATATAAATCACTGATGGTCAATCAAATTCATCATTAAAAAAACCAGATGCTTCCAAACTAATATATCAGATGTTAGGTAGTCACGGAATCCCAAAGTGTTCTCTGCATTTTAAAACAAGGTGAGTAAAAAATTATAAAACTTCAGGGTAGAATTTAACTCACTGTCATGAGAGGAGTAACCTCCTATAAAGCCCCAGAAGGATGGAACCCGGATCTGTTTCCCTCATCAACATTTTATCCAGCCCCTTGCTCAACGCCTGGCATATTTAGGCACTCAGTAAAGATTTGTTGAACAAAAATGAACAGAAACATGCCATCAATATAACTCCCATGTACTCAAGAGAAGGGCTCTGGCTGCAAGCTTTAAATCAGCCAAACCGGTAAATCTCTAATAGAAGATGGGATCAGAAAACATAACAGCATGAATAACCTTCTGAGGAAAAGACATCATGGCTTCTAAAAGAGGAAATCACACCCTACCAGTCCACCCAAATTCTCTAAGAAGAAAGTAAGTATGTGAATATGATTTATGTGGGCTTTTATAAAAGTCTTGACAAGATTCTAAGTAAAGTTTATTTAAAAAAAAAAAGCCCAAGTGACCACAAAATTGAGAATATTTACCAAAGATGGGTTACAAATTAGATAGAAAATTAGGGTGGGTGCCAAGGCACTTCCCCAAAAGAAAAAGTATGAGCATAAGACTGATATTAGGCAACATTTTAGAAATGCTACTTTTAACATTTGAATAAATTATATTAAAAGACATATAGAAAATTCCCCATTTTGCAGATAAAAGGATGAGCTTCCCGACAGTGAAATAATACAGAGCTGGAAAAATTAGCGAACTGAGAGGTGGAAGGATTCTTAAGTGTACCAAATGAGAAACATCTGCAAAAAATAGGGATTCCTTTTCAGCTTAGAGAATACTTTGGCATGCACGAAAGTTGTCTAAATACCTAAAAGATCTGTCCAGCAGAAGAGAAACTAGAGTTGCTCTAGGCAGTTCCTGTGTAGACAAAATTAGACCCAAAGTGGAAACTGCAGAGGGGCACATTTCAACTCAACATAAGGTCAAGCTTTCTAACCATCAAACCTAACTAAGAAGGTGCTTCTTACTCTGAATTCGTTCTAAGAGCCCAGAGAGCTAGAGAAAGCCAAGATACTGCAGACAGGAAAATGGCAGGTACCACAGCATGGACAAATGAAAGCAGAGCATCTACAGGAAAAAAACCCAAGTTGTACCTATAGAATTTATGGCTTCCAATAAAAAAAAAAAATGAATTTTTGAGTAATTATAGAACGTTCCTCTAAAGAGACTGTGATGTTCTGTGCAAAGGCAGAGGATGGAGGGTGGCTGGAAATTCTATTGACAACAACAAGGAAAAGACTATAAATAGAACATATTTTCCTATCCTAACAAATCACGATTTAGCTAATTCTGAAATGTAGTTCTGACTGGTTACCATAAATCCGGAAAGGCAAAGCAATGCCTACTAGGATCCAAAGAAATGTAAATGGAATGACTAAGAGGCTGAAAGAGGTTTCACAGGAGATTACATTTTAAAATCATCATCTTCAACTGAGAAATGTGAAAGCTAACGAGCACTATGATCAAATCAGAAAATATATCAATATGACAAAAATACCAATTTATTCACCCCATCTTGGTACAATATATCAAGCTTTTCAACTTGAAAAGATAGTCTTTTTTTTCCCACAACAGAAAAAAAGAAATGTATGGCACCCCAATGTTCATAGCAGCAATGTCCACAATAGCCAAATGATGGAAGGAGCCAAGATGTCCTTCAACAGATGAATGGATAAAGAAGATGTGGTTCAGATGTACAATGGAATATTACTCAGCCATCAGAAAGGATGAATACCCACCATTTGCATCGACATGGATGGAACTGGAGGGGATAATGCTAAGTGAAATAAGTCAAGCAGAGAAAGACAATTATCAAATGGTTTCACTCATGTGGAACATAAGGAATAGTGCAGAGGACCACAGGGGAAGGGGGGAAAACTGAATGGGAAGAAATCAGAGAGGGAGACAAACCACAAGAGATTCTGGACTCTGGGAAACAAACTGAGGGTTACAAAAGGAAGGAGGGTGGATGACTGGGTGGCTCAGTCAGTTAAGAGTCTGCCTTTGGCTCAGGTCACGCTCCCAGGGTCCTGAGATCAAGTCCCGCATTGGGCTCCCTGCTCAGCGGGGCATCTGCTTCTCCCCCTACCCTTCCCCCCTACTCATGATCTCTCTCCCTCTCTCTCAAATAAATAAATTAAAAATCTTAAAAAAAAAAAAAAAGAGGGGGATGGGTATTAAGGAGGGCATGTGTAGTAATGAGCACTGGGTATTATACAAAACTAACGAATCATTGAACACTACAACAAAACCTAATGATGTACAAATGCTGGCTAATTGAACATAATAAAAAAATAAATTATTAAGTATAAAAAAAGAAATGTGTAAAAAAAAAGAAGTGTGTGGAATGTGTTATCATCAAGAGGTATTTATAGTGAAGAATATTCAAGGAGTGCATAAATTTATGTATGTTAAGTCCATTCTGGGGTCCCACAGGATAGAAGTGATATCTTAGGTGGGTCCCTAAATTTCTGAGGTTAACAGCTTATAAGGTAACAAAGTCTCACCTCAAAACATCTCTTGGTGACAGAACAATTGGCTGATAACCCTTGTCTAAGAGGCTCAGTGAAGTTTGTTGCTATAGTTCTTTTCATTCTTTTATATTGTATACGTATACATACACACATATATATACATATATACATATGTGTTTTTATATTTTTTCTTTGTCTTTTATACATTTAGAATCCTAATATAGCTCTATATCCTGTATTTTTCATTTATCAAATAGTCAACATTCTAAGACATTAAAAGTTCCTCAAAAATACTATTTTGTGGCTATATAATCATCCATCCTTAAATATGCCATAATGTACCTATTTTTTTTAAGATTTTATTTTTATGTAATCGCTATACCCAACATGAGGCTCAATTTACAACCCCAAGGTCAAGAATCTAATACTCTACTGACTGAGCCGGCCAGGCACCCCATAATGAAATTCATTAATTTCACTTCTCATTTAAGTTTTTTTTTTTTTTTTTTTTTTTAAAGATTTTATTTATTTGACAGAGAGAAACACAGTGAGAGAGGGAGCACAAGCAGAGGGAATGGTAGTGGGAGAAGCAGGCCTCCTGCAGAGCAGAGAGCCCGATGCGGGGCTCGATCCCAGGCCCCTGGGATCTGACCTGGGCCGAAGGCAGACACCCAACGACTGAGCCACCCAGGCGCCCCCTCATTTAAGTTTATTCTGAATTCTCACTAGTATAGATAACGCTACGACAAATATCTTTGTTCACAAATCTTTCTATAGATCTCTATTTTTCTCCCCTAAACGTATATTCCTAGAAGTGGAAAAAACTAAGTTAAAGGACATCTTTAGGTTTTTTGATATAAGTTGCCAGAATACCTTCCAGAAAAATTGGGCCCAATGTACACTTCAGCTAGTAATTGTGGAGACTGCCCCCTTACTACCTTTGACAGCACAGCTCAACTCCCAATTTGATAGGTTAAGATAAAAATACTAACTGGGGCGCCTGGCTGGATCAGTCGATAGTACTTATGACTCTTGGTCTTGGGGTCATGAGTTCAAACCCCACATTAGAGGTAGAGTTTACTCAAAAAATTAAAAAATTTTTAAAAAGAGTATATCATTTTAATCTGCATTCCTGATTATTTATCAAAATAAAAATGTTTCCCATATGCCTCTTGGCAATTATATTTCTTCCTTGTGAACTTTGATTAGTTCTCTGTCAGTAAGGCTTTTTTTTTTAATTTTTCTAAATTCAAATTCAATTGGCCAAACATAATAAGTACATCATTAGTTTTAGATGTTGTGTCAAAGGAAAACCAGTTGAGATGTAGTCACATATCAGTGGCTTTAGCTCCCCCTGCTGGCCAAAAGTTACTATATGATTAAGACCTAGATAAAAATAAACCATGGGCTACAATTACAGTTGACCCTTGAACAGGGGCTTGAAGTGCGCTAAGCCACTTAAACACAGATTTTCTTCAATAAGTATATTGGAAAAACTTTTGAAGATTTTCAACAATTGAAAAAACTGGCAGATGAACCATATACTCTAGAAATATCAAAAAAAGTAAGAAAATGTTAGGTAAATCATGAATGCATAAAATGTATGTAGATACTAGTTTATTTTATTGCTACCATAAAATATATACAAATTATAAAAAACTAAAATTTATTAAAACTTATATACACAAACACAGACTACATTATCTTTTCACTTTTGATGTCTAGTGTTAGTAATATATATAACATCTACAGCAATTTGTGTCATAAAAGACAATACTAATGTAGATATTGATAGACACATGATTCATTTTATAAAGAGACAGTGTAAACTGATAGCATCTATAAATATAGTACTGTCTTGTATTTTATCTTCCTTATGATTTTCTTAATAACATTTTCTTTTCTCTAGCTTGTAAGCACACATTTTGGAATACATGTAACAGAAAATACGTGTTAATCAACTGTTCATGTTATCAGTAAGGCTTCTGGCTAACAGAAGGCTCTCAGTAGTTAAGTTGTAGAGGAGTCAAAAGTTATACGTAGATTTTCGACTGCACAGGGTTGACACTCCTAACCCCTGCATTGCTCAAGAGTCAACTGTTTAAGCTTACCCATATTCTGGATTGTTGCTAAAAACACAATTTATATACAATGATAAAAGGTAAAACAACATGTGTCTAAACTCAACAGAACAGTAATGAGAAAGGAAGGGACGTCTGATCACTAGTAAAGCATTCCAAAATTATAATCAGTTTACTGCCAAATATACTACCTGGTTAGAACATCATAAGCTAAATACTGTTCATTTCCCTATACTTTATTCTAATAATGTGAAAACATCCTAATTACCAGATGACACTGGGTTGTCAGCAAATTGGCCTCTTTTTCAAAAGTAAAACTAAGAAAACGAGAACACCTATGTCCTTCATCATTCACTGGAAATTTGTAACAAAAACTTCCTTGTAATCCTTATTCCAAGCTACACAGCTGCTCACACTGAAGAGGTTGAGTCCTACGATTCCAAAGGGGAAGGCCAGGACTGGAGAATAGATGTAACTAACTCAACTCTCCCACTCATACCCTCCCCTAAAGGTATACGTCACAGATTAAGCAATGTAGTCCTTAGACTACTCGTTCAACACACAGTCACTCAGTGCTATCACATGGCAAGCGATGATAAAAGACAAGACACGACCTCTACTCTCAAAGGACTTGGAGACTAGCTGGGGGAGCAGCAAACCTGCAATCCCCATACAACTGAAGTGCCAGGCGCGTGCACACACACCCAAAGACAATGCGTACGCAGCAAGCTCGCGGTGTCAGCTACTACTGCTGGTACTCTTCTTCTCATTCCTGTTATTAGAAAGATCTAGGGGCAGATGCCATTTTAAACAGAAGCAAGTGCTCGTGTGAAGGCCCAGGGGCAAAGAAGCAAGAAGCAATCAGGTGCACAGCAGAAACCACAAGCAAGTAAGCACCATCGGGGGCAGGTTGCTCAGGAAGGAGAGAGATGATCTGGCAGGGGCCAGATCACCAAGGCCTGGATGCTTGCCAAGAGCATGTGAATTCTACCTCGAAAGCCAGGTAGGGGGAGAAGGCATATGATCAGATGATGAGATCGACATTTTACAAGGATCACTATGACAGCAACTTGAAAGACAAAAAGAAAGCAGACAAGTAGAAGATCAGAAGGCGACGGACCTCATGTGGGCAAAGGGTGGCAAAGGTCTGAACTTGGGAGAGAGAAGTAGAGGTGACTAAGGAAACATTACAAGTTAGGATCTCAAGAACATGGTGACCATTGGGCCAGAAGAAGGAATCCTGACTCGAGTGACTGGATCGTGAATGCACCACTCACAGGGACATGAAGATGGAAAGACGCTGGACTTGGGGGAATAGCTTGATTAGGTCATTTTTTAAATGAACATGGGACAACCAAGTGCAGATGTCCAGGAGGCAGCTGTGTGCATGGGATCAGAGATGCTAAGACCATGTGGAGCCAGAAAAAACAGAGATGCAAATCATCAGTATATGGATGGAGAGACACAAACTTCTCTAAGATGCCCCCCAGGAAATGCAGAGGTTAAGAGGAGAGAGGGCCAAGGTAAGGCAAACAGTGATGTGAAAGAGGAAAAAGTCTGCAAAACAACTAAAAAGAGCAGCCAGACAGGACAATGATGACAGAAAGAGTCTGCACTCCCATCACTTGCACTTGACTGTGCCAAACACCTTTCCATGCACTTTTCACAATTGACTCATTTCTTCCTCACAAGAGTTCTTTGAGGGCAATCTATTATTTTTATTATTTTCCCCATTTTTTAGAGGCAGTAACTGAGGCACAGAGATGTTAAATTATTTTCCCAAGGTCACACAGTAATTGGCAGGGCTGAAACGTCAATCTAGGATTCTGGATCTGGAGTGTATGTTCTATTATCACCCTTCCACATTGCTTCTCAGAAATGATGACAAGAGGCCAGGAGGGACCACTGCCACCACAGCCAGGGGGAACAGTCCACAGTACTAAACACTATGAGGAGGCCTCGAAGATGTGGGCAAAAACGGATCCTCTGAATGTGGCAACAGCGATGAATCTGTAAGGGTACCCATAGGTAGAAGCTACCAGAGGACCAACGGTTGTAATGTAGGGATTCTGTATTCTTAAAACGTGAAAGAGACTTGAGAGTATTTATAAGCTAAAGAACAAGTGCCAACAGGGAATAAGAAGTTGAAAACTGATGGGGAAAAGAGACACCTGACAGCCAGAGCCTTGTAGGCTACAAGGAGGAAGAAAATAGCTCAAGAGGACAGGAGTGGGGCCTAACACGGGAAGAGGCAAGACAGACACAGGAATGTGCCAAGAGGTCTACTTTCCTAACAGGCTTTGCGTGCTCCCTGACCCAAGAGGCAAAACCCTGGGGGAAAGGTGATTTCCTTTATAAGCAAGGCAGTTGTTTAACTTCCGAAGAAACCCCCACAGTAAGATGCTTTTAGAATTATAATGTTAATTAAATTTTTATTTGAATCCTCTACCCGTGTTTTCACTCCCATCTGGCTGTCTCACTTACCAAATTATGATCCAGGTTGCAAACATTTTACAAGATGGTTTTTAAAGAAGAAAAAAAACTCTAGCAAAAACTTAAATCACAGGGCGCCTCGGTGGCTCAGTGGTTAAAGCCTCTGCCTTCAGCTCAGGTCATGATCTCAGGGTCCTGGGTTTGAGCCCCACATTGGGCTCTCTGCTCAGCGGGGAGTCTGCTTCTCCCTCTCTCTCTGCCTGCCTCTCTGCGTACTTGTGATCTCTCTCCTCTCTGTCAAATAAATAAATAAAATCTTAAAACAACAACAACAAAACTTAAATCACTGCA
>CM053619.1:34039742-34168149 GCA_028646535.1 Procyon lotor
AATATTTTTCTCGGGGCACCTGGATGGCTCAGTGGGTTAAAGCCTCTGTCTTTGGCTCAGGTCATGATCTCAGGGTCCTGGGATCGAGCCCCACATTGGGCTCTCTGCTTGGCGGGAAGCCTGCTTCCCCCTCTCTCTCTGCCTGCCTCTCTGCCTACCTGTGATCTCTCTCTCTCTGTGTCAAATAAATAAATTAAATATTTTATATATATATATATATGTATATATATATATATATATGCACTTATATATATATATTTATATATATACACTTTTATATATATATATATATATATATATATTTTTTTTTTTTTTTTTCCTCAGGCACCTGGGTGGCACAGTCGGTTAAGGGGCTGCCTTCGGCTCAGGTCATGATCCCAGGGTCCTGGGATCGAGCCCCGCATCAGGCTCCCTGCTTGGCGGAGAGAGTGCTTCTCCCTCTCCCTCTGCCTGCCACTCTGCCTACTTGTGCCCTCTATTTCTCTGTCAAATAAATAAACAAAATCTTGGAAAAAAAATTTTTTTCTCAACTTCTTTAAATACCTGCATATATTTTCTGAGCTTCCAGAATTACCATGGCTACTCCCTGTATCCTCTGGAGCAAACCAGCCAACAAAGCTCAGTGCTGCTCTCCTACCCTCTACCTGACTTCTCTCCCCGACACCAGCCCCTGCCTCTGGTGCTCTGCCTCGGCCTGGTCAGCACTCTCTGACCTAGCTGAATGGCCCTTCCTCCTATAGTCCAAACAATTACCCAACACCATGAACTCCTTCACTTCAGGGTAGGGAGCTAGGAGAAGGAATTTAGGAACTGACCTCTGATGACAACTTATAAAGCAATTTCACAACACATACTTATCTAAAACAGTCCCAGACCACGGTAAAAATCTGATGAAAGCAACAGACCCTTCCTCTCCGTAAAATGCACACAGCAAAACCACATCATTTTGTATAAGACTGCCAGAAAATTGTCACTCTTCAGGTATTTTATCCATAGAAAAGTCCCTCCAATCATCACTAAAGATCTATTTACTTTGCCGTGGCAAATAAACTTAGTTTGCTGGTATCCTAGCCTACTGCAGAAAGAAAGCATTAAGATAGAGGGGAGAGCTGCTGGAGGCTGGAACAAGGACAATAACTTCATGACACTAAGGTAGGAGATCATGAAAGTAGACCATAACAGACAAAAGAATATAAAGAATAACCCAAGAGTGGGGCGCCTCACTGGCTCAGGCAGACGAGCATGTGGCTCATGATCTCAGGGTCCCAGGTCTGAACCCCACACAAGTGTAGAGATTACTTAAAATAAATAAATAAAATTAAAAAAAAAAAGAAATACCCAAGAGTATAGAACACATACATACTAGTCCATTTATAGGGTATGTTTTATGGTCTCCAAAGGCACATTATACTTCAGCCCAGTACAGTAATTGCTGGGCATAGTGAGGATCTTTAATAATTTTGGATTATTACTGAAAGGTAAAAAACCCTAACTTTACCTAAATACTAACTGTTTAAGTCTTAACACTAGAAGTTTCAGGACAAGGAAACTATCAAACAAAGGTACATACAGGCCGGTGGTGAAAGGTAAGGTGCAAACACAAAACAGAAAGGTCAGCAGCAACTGGATCATCGTCTATACACTACGTTAAAAAGTTTGAACTTTACCCTAATGGCAAACAGGAAGGGAATGGAAGCAGAGGGCTGACCAAATTAGTCAGGCCACAGGAGGAACTTCCTTAAGATCTTGCTATTTCTGGGGGTGACCCATGTCTACCCAGAAAATGACAATTTGAAGCCAAATGTTAGAGGATAACCATGCCAGCTCCTTCAAATATGGCATCTGATTGCATATAAAACACACAGGGAAGGAGCGTGTTAATTCCTCACTGGGTAGCCTCAGCTCCCAAACCCCTAGAGACAGATACCAGTGCCTAATTCTTACAGATTAAAGAAATCTCAAGGTCCTCCCGATTTCTACAAAGGACAAGACATAGAGAAAAAGACTGTAATTTTGACCTTAATTTTTTAAGTTGGAATTTTACTGATGATGACCTTAAAAAAAAAAAAAAAGAGGGGCACCTGGGTGGCTCAGTGGGTTAAAGCCTCTGCCTTCAGCTCAGGTCATGATCCCAGGGTCCTGGGATCAAGCCCCACATCAGGCTCTCTGCTCAGCAGGGAGCCTGCTTCCCCTTCTCTCTCTGCCTGCCTGCCTACTTGTGATCTCTCTCTCTCTGTCAAATAAATAAATAAAATCTTAAAAAAAGAAAAGAAAAAAAGAATAATCTAACCTTGTAAAGTTTTGATTTTATATAAATCTAAAATTTCAATGGCAACTAAAATGTATACATAATAAAGATAAATCCATTAGAAGCCTAAAGAAATAATCTACTTCTTTAAATCATGTTATTAATTTGCACCAAAATTTTCATTTCCTACATACAGGTGTTGAGGATCCCCATGTTGAGCAACAAGGCTACTGGATGTTGTTATGGGTTGAAATGTATCCCCAAAAAGATATTTTGGACTCCTAATGCCCAGTAAAGCAAAATTGGAGACAGAGTCTTTACAGAAGGAATCAAGTTAAAATGAGGTCACTGGGGTGGGTTCTAATTCAGTATGACTGTTGTCCTTTTTAAAAAGGAAAAATTTTAAACATAAAGACATGCACACAGAGAGAACTCTATATTAAAAACTGACGTCATGTGGCCATGGGTCATGGAATTACCAGAAGCTAGAAGAGAGGCCTGAGCAGATCCTGCCCCAGCACCTTCAGAGGGAGCATGTCCCTGCCCTCAGACTTCTAACCTCCAGAACTGTGGCACAACCCACTTCAATTGTGTAAGTCACTCACTCCGTGGTACTTTGTTATGGGAGCCCTGGCAAACAGATGTCACGGAGAGAATTAGCAGCCCGTGTTTACTGAGCACATATGAAGTGTCAGTCGAAGCATTTTGCAGCAACAAACTCATTTAGTTCTTCCGAAGTCCACCCAGGGATCTAGATACTAGAATCATGCCCTTTTTACATATGAGGACACCAAGGTTCTAAGAGGTTAAGGAATTTGCCCAACATCGCCAGAGCCCTCACTCTTACCACCAGGCTATAAGGAACTATTATTAATGGCAACTGTTGTAATAACTGTAGTAGTTCACTAAGGCAGGTACCATGTCCCTTACAGCTATGATATACGCAACGATTCTGTGAGGTGAATGTTAATATTCTTTCCAATACAAAGGGGGACTCTGAATCTCAGAGAGATTAAGAAATTGCCCAAGATCACACAATCAAGAACATGATAGTGTATCTAACTGCCAACATGAGAGAGTAAACAATGAAAATCTTTTTACTAAAACTTAAAGAGCAAGTAAAAATTTTAAATGCCTGACCTTCCAGTTCAAGCCTAGAAATACACATCTATAAGTTCAAAATTCTTTACGATCTCAGGAGAATGTGTGTCCTAGGTGACAGTGCCTTTTGTGTATGTACCCCTTCAGCCACTGTTCAAGGGCTCTCTGTTCTCTCCATGGCAGCCCTGGCTATTTCTCTCACTTCCAGACACTGGAGGAGAAGAGACATTAAGGACCGAAATACTGTTTTTTAAGGGTTTTTAAAATTTTGTATTAAATTTTTAAATTCTGATACAAATATCACACAGTATAAAAAAATGTAATATATTGAGAAGTCTCCTTCCCACCCTGTCCTCGACCCACCTAGCTCCTAGACCTAAAGGTGACCAATGTCACCATTTTGTTTATTCTCCTAAGTTTTTTTTTAATGCATATACACCAAGCCAATACAAATTTTCTTTTCTCCTTTCCGCCAGCCCCCCAGAACCACACACACTAAAGGGTGTAACATACCACACACATTATTCTACATCTTGCTTTTGTTTTATCACTTAACTACGTGTCTTGGAGACCTTGCCATATCATATTGAATTATATTTTAATTCTGTCCTTTTGTCAAGAATATTTTTTTACTTGCCCTCCATCATAGTTCAGTCTGGCACACGAGGCAACCAGCAATTCATGAAGCAACGGTGGCGCCATAGCACGGGCCAGAGCCCATATATCCCTCAGCTTCTCTTTACTCTAGCTTGCCCATTTCTCCTCCTCCTCCCTGTTCCTCTTCCATCTTACCCATGCCCCAACCCCGACAACTGGACCCAAGAACATCAAACATTACCCAAAATGCTTAGTCATGGCTAGCGATGACAAAGCTGTAGATTCCTGACATACAGAAGAGGTAAGTAATCTCCATGGGAATTCGTAATTAACAAGAGTGCCTTAAATTGAGGAGTATTTGTTTGGAGTTCTTTTGCCTTTGTTACTTAACCTTCCTTTGGTACTTTGGTTTGTGAAAAGGGTGCTTAATGGCGCTATTTTCCATACGCATTGGAAACAAGCACATACTGCTGTCTAACATGTAAGTAATGCCTGATAGCACTAGAGTTCATTCTGAAATAAGAGAATCAGAAACAAAGAGTAAGAGCTATAAAAAATGAACACTTTGGCTCCAGAGTATACATTAAAATACACGTAAGACACATTTTAAGGATATTCACAATGAAAAAGAGAATAAAGTTCTCTCTCCCTTTTAATTTTCCATCCTTTAAATTCAATGCTATCCTCTTCCTCCCAAAAGGTGCCCTTTTCCTCCCAAAAGGTCTCCAACATAACAAGTTTCAAGGTATTTTTTTTAAGGTAATTAAAGGAATAGGAAATGTCAGCAAATAAAAAATTTGTTTAGACTCAGAAGAGGTCTCCCACTGATCAAAGGATTGATAGGGAACATAAAATTAAGGCAGCCACATAACTAAATTCTTAAGTAGGTAACTCACATCGTATGAAACACTGACTTCCATTCTGTTTTCCTACCAAGCCAGAAGCCTTTCGTACAACTACGAGGGTTACTGTTGAACTATACTGTAACATCCCAGATTCAGAGATTGAGACTTAAAATCTTAAAACATCATATACATGTTAAATAGCAGGACACTATGTACCTAAAACATTCGTTAAAACTAAGGTGACTAAACCAAGAAGACCAATGGCAGAAAAACCCATCCCCAAACTTTGGGCCTGAAATCACACTGGTAGCAATGTTCAGTGTATAGAATCAGTAAGGAACCTTTCTGTTCCTCCTTCCATCAAAATCAGGGAAATAAAAACTCTATTGTTATCAATTAAAAAAAAAAAAACTAAGGTGACTAAAAAATAATATCTGATATATTGGTCTCAATGTTCTCAGGTTTCTAGAGAACTAGTACCCATTCATATCTCCTTATCTACTTCTTAAAGAAAACAGGGGCGCCTGGGTGGCTCAGTGGGTTAAAGCCTCTGCCTTCGGCTGAGGTCATGATCTCAGGGTCCTGGGATTGAGCCCCGCATCAGGCTCTCTGCTCAGCAGGGAGCCTACTTCTCCTTCTCTCTCTGCCTGCCTCTCTGCCCACTTGTAATCTTTCTCTCTCTCTGTCAAATAAATAAATAAAATCTTAAAAAAAAACTTTAAAAAAAAAGAGAGAGAGAACAGAGGCCACCAGATCCTGGCACTAAACACTTGGTACCAAAGAGAAGTATTCTCAAATAAGGTTCTTTAATTCTTATGGGTTCAGGACTTCTGGCTGGATTCCCCATACAACCCCTCCAACTCTACTAGGAGAATGGCTGAAAACTGTGTCACTTTGGATTCCTTTACACTAATATAAGCACTCCTTATCCAACAACAGCAGCTGGAACATAAATGAAGATGAGAATACATTTACCTGAAGATTTCCCACAGTCCTAGACTTAAGTTACCTAGACTGCATTTATTCTCTGATTTATTCATTGCATCAACTTGGAATTCCAGAGAACAGACTACCACACAACAATCTTAACTACACTAATATCTAGCTCTGAAGGAAGGCAACCTGTGCCCTCCTGGTAAAGCTTTATCCTCTGTTTAGTCCTAATGGAAAGTCCTTTGGCCACCTCTGTATAAGAAAGTGGAAGGAAACAACAGACTGGAGAACCATCATATCAATGGGGGCTTTTAAATCTAAAGATCAGCTGTCCACACTGCCCAAAAAGTTTATCCTGTGAGATGAAACTTGGCACAAAATGCTACCTGTTGAGAAAAATAGTGTAAATTCGGGTGCAAAGGACTAGGGGGCAGCAGGAGGACTCTCCAGCAGAGTTGTACATAGAAACCAACAGGTCTTAGAATGTCCTGATCTACTATATGAAGTATCAAGTAAACAAATGGTTAATGACACATCTTTTGTAACACATGAATCAGCTACAGATTTGCAAGAATGGGACACACCCTAGTACCTATGACTCTAAAGTACCTGCTTGAAAGTGGACCTGGATGTCTGATTGCCAATCCATCCTACTGAAACTGAAACAGAATTTTACAACTATGTGGGTTGTCATCATTTAAAGTTAAAAAGTAAAAACACATCATTATAATGGAAGTTAACTGAAGAACTTCACTAATACTTTACTAATATTTTACACCAATATTCCAATAACACCAATAATCAAGAACAGGAGCAATACAAAGCAAGGAGTAACCAATCAGTCCTGGAAGCAAACAGAACAGTACTTTTGGAGAGGAAAGTAATGTCAGGTAAGAGAGTTGAAAAACTGCAAATTCAAGGATTCGAATATTCTCAATTCTAAAGAAAAAAATAAAATGAGAACTTGAATTTTAAAAATAACACATCCTACCTTGAGAGGCATCCAAGTAGCATTCATAGTGTCAGAAGAGTTGAGACAATACTCAGAAATGAGCAAGAAGGGAATCTTAGTAATCCCTCAGTCACCAAGTATGAGCAGGTAGGAAAATTTTTTGTTTCAAGAAGGTATCTGAAAGAGAGGACTTTCAATTAGACTAAAAACTAATCAAGGATAACCAAATAGTTTGAGCTATTGGGACAGAAATTCGAACTACTATTTGCATCACCATCCTAAAAAGAGGTACAGATCACAGTCCCCTTAGTAAAGGGCAAATGTGTCTACGTATATCTCCATATATATGTAGAAATATATTTTACATAAAATGTGGATTAAATGTCTAACATATGTTTTAGATAATATAAAATTGCTTATCAAATAATCAGAAAACCAAAATCCCAAATTAAAAAAAAATGACTATTCAGGGTACTTCAAAAACACTATTGAAAAGTGATCTGTCAGTTGGTCATCTAAAAAGACCCTCGCCACATTTAATTTTATTTAATAAATTAAAAACTCTCTGATCATTCTGATTGTCCTAAATTTTATTAAATTTAAGTTTCAGAGCCCATTCTACATGATAAAGAAAACCTATTCTTGTTCGACAATGCTACAAGCAAATAAAAGACCCTTCTTTCCTAAAGATACTTAAAAGCAGACCAAACAACTTAATTTTGAGTTTAGGAGGGAGGTATGTTTGCGTGGAGGAAGGAGGATCGATTAAATGACCTCTTGTAGGATCCTTGTTCAAGTCCTAGGCCTGAATGAAAATTCCAGCTTAACCAGTTACTGCTTCGCTTAAAATGGAGGCTTGCCCGAGTAGAGACAAAAATAACAGCAAACCCCCCAAGCCCTGTAAAATAAATTTCTAAAAATCAAAGACGACAATACCCTCATTTTTAAGAAAAATTCAAAATAAAAACCTCTGGAGTGGATTTGTTCTTGCTATGCGCTTGTCACTTCTGCTTCGAAGACTTGGCATCACTTTCCTTACCTCTCATCGGATTTTTTAGGGGGTTGGGGGGCCCAGGGGGGAGGAGTTTGACTCTTGACCTAAGTCTCAGGAGGTTTAATAGCCCCTCCATGATCCCCACCGCAAAAGCCAAGGAGAGAAGAGAAAGGGGAGAGCCCGAGTTCCCACCCCTCCCCCCGCCTTGGACCCTAGTCCCAAACCTACCCCCCCGCTCCTTCCTGCTGTGGGGCGACTCCTTCTGCCCCATCCCCATTGTTAGGACGGGGCCGAGTGGGGGAGTGGGCTCAGGGCAGGGGCGCCTGCGGCCGTTGCCCCGGCTTCTTCAGGAGGGGCGGCCCGCGGGATGCAGCTTCCCTTCCTCCCCGCGTCGGTCCGTCCCACCTCGGCTCGGCCTGGCGCCCTGGGCTCTGCTCGGCGCCCCCGGCCCCGGGCCCGGCGCCGGCCCGCCCCCGGACAGCAAGGGCCCCCCGGCCCTCGGCCCGCAGCCCTCGGCCCAGGCCTTCGGGTGGGCGCGGGGCGGGGGTCCCGGTGCCCCACACACGCGTCCCCGCTCCCCCAGCCCAGCCGCTTCCAGGGCCCTCGGCGGCGCCCGCTCCCCGGGCCCTTCGGCCCCCCGCCTCCCGGCCGAGCCACCCCCTCAGGCTCCCGCAGTCGGGGCCGCCTCCCCTTCCCCACCATCATCCCTACCGACTCGTGCCCCCACCCCCCCGGGTACCAGTGCCAACGGCGGCTCCCCCGGCCCCGGACCTACCTGCACGGCTCAACCAAGCCTAGAAGTGGGGGCGGGGAATCTTCCGCCCTCCTCTGTCTCCCATTGGCCCTTCCGGGGCACATCGTGAGTGCCATTGGTTGGCAGAGGACGTCCGTCAGAACGCTGGGGCGGGACAGAAGGGGGGGCAGAGGGATGCTGGTGCCTCGGCGTCTCAGTCTCTCTGTATCTCGCTGTCTCTGTCTCTGTCTCGGCTCTTGGAAAGGAGAGACATTTGGACAAGAGGACGGGGAGGGGGCCGAGGCGGGAAGAATAGAAAGAGGGACCCCATAAGAGCTTCCCACCAGTCAACCACTCAAAGCCCCCTACCTAAGTGCCCTGTAGATCCTCTTCTCCATCACCCCCAACCCCGGCCCCTCACCCCTGTAGGTTCCTCATCCAGGAAGCGACGTGATGAAAACTCAAGGCCGGAAGGCCACAGGGGGAGATTTTATGTATGTACATAAAATATACACATACCAATACTTATATATATAAAGTCATACACATATATGGTCGTGAGGGCGTGGAGAGGAAAGGGCAACTCATCTCACAGACAGGGAAGGACTTGAGATAAAGCCAAAAATAAGAATCAAAAATCACTCTAAGAGCTAGTAACAGTGGTTTCCTCCCGAGAGGGGAACTGAGTGCCTAGGAGACCAGATGGGAGGAAGACTTGCGTTCCCCTGCACATCCTTTTGTATCTTTTGAAATTTTGTACCCTTCTCAAAGATTCCAGTTTTTTTAAATTAATTGATTTATACTTTTTAATAATTCCAAGGCCACAAAACCAGGGGGACAGACAAGAAGGTCATTCAGGCAAAGTGGGACAAAATGCAGATGTGGGGAGGAATCTTAGTTTTTAATTTGTTCCTTCCCGATATAAAAGCAAGTGGAGGTGTCCCAGAGGCAGCCGAGGTTATGGAATTGGGGAAAGAGTAGGCAATCTAGACTAGGGGAGATTTCCACTTCTCTACCTAATACGGTGGCCTATGACATGCTAAAAGATATACTCCCCATAGAAGTGTAAAAATACAATCACAATCAGTCAATGAAAAGAAACAAATATGGTGAGTGATGTAAGAAAAACAATACGTGTTGAAGAGGCATGAAAAGTAAGGGAGGGAGGATACCTGCAAAAAATAAACTAATAAAACCACAAGAGCCTCATAAGCCTTGAAGTTCCCCTCAGGAACCCTCTTTAGGCTCATTTAAGAAGAAAGCAAGCCAAGAAAATACCGGTAAGGCAGAGTTCTTAACGTTTTCAAACCATGGACACTTTTCGCATTCTGGTGAAGCATATGGCCCCCTTCTTAGAATATTTTAAATCCATACGAAACATACATATATACATACATATATACATATAGTAATATATGTGCTTTATATTAATGTATTAAATAATAATTCTAATGTCAGGCCTAAACACCATAATTTTGAGGCAGTAGATGAGCATAAATAATATTTCAAGATACTTGCAACAACTGTCATATAACAAGAAAATACCTGTGATTTCTATTATTGACAAGATCACAGTTAATGCTAGTACTACTTGGTTTATTTCTCCCCTTGGAATTGACGATAATGCTAATTTTCATTAGACCTTAGCACAAATAAAGGCATATTACTTTTCCTGACTTAAGTTCATGAATTTCCTAATCTGTGGATCACAGGTTAAAAAACTATACCCTAGGGCACCTGGGTGGCCTAGTCGGTGAAGCATCCGCCTTCCGCTTAGGTCATGAATTCAGGATCGGGGAGGGGGTCCAGCCGCATCAGTCTCCATGCTCAGGGAAGCATCTGCTTGAGATCCTTCCTCCCCCCACCTCCCACCCCTGACCCTGCTCATGCACACCCTCTCGCTCTCTCTCTATCAAATAAATAAACAAAATCTTTTTTTAAAAAATCTGTCAGCTAAGAAAAAACATTTTCTCTGAATTGATTAATTTTGCTTAAACCAGCCCTAGAAAACATCTTTAATTCAGCTCCTTATTTCATATATCTGCAAAATAGGGGGAAAAAATAGTACCTATCTCCTAGGGTTTTAAATTAGTCAATACATTATAATGATGTAAAATAATACCTGATGTGGCTAAACACTCAATTTTTAACTATTATTATTATTATATTTGGCATCTTGTAATTCAGGCCATTCTATGAAAATTTGTGGTATGATTATTTGTATTAATGACATATATAATAGCAAATGAAAAGCAAAAAAGGGTTAACCCAGAACACTTGTTTTTCATTTAATGCTTCAAAATTAGAAAATTCCACTTCTACTAGCTACATTTTCGTTTCTCTAGTGGGGAAAAACATCAGTGCCTCTTTTTTTTTTTTTTTAAAGATCTTATTTATTTATTTGACAGAGAAAGATCACAGGTAGGCAGAGAGGCAGGCAGAGGGAGAGGGAGAAGCAGGCTCCCTGCTGAGCAGAGAGCCTGATGTGGGGGGCTCAATCCCAGGACCCCGAGATCATGACCTGAGCTGAGGGCAGAGGCTTTAACCCACTGAGCCACCTAGGCGCTCCACATCAGTGCCTCTTTAAATGGATTGTAAACTCAGAAAAATATTTTGGCTACTCATATTACAAAAGGGCTAATTTCCATAATTCTGTATCTAAAGACTTCCTACCAATCAGTAAAGACCGACAATCCTGTACAATGCTAGTGAGAATGTAACCTAGTACGCCACAATGGAAGACGGACATAATCTAAGAAAATTTAAGATATGCATATTCTACTCCAGCAACCCCTCTACTAGATATATATTATAAGGAAATGCAGAATTTTAAGGGTTAGAATTGCTGTACAAGACTATTCATAGCACCATCACTCCTCAATGCCCCAGACTAGAAACATCCCAAATGTCTACCAAGCATAAAATGGTTAAAATGTGGTATATATGTACAATGAAAATTAATAAACAATGGTTATGTTCAACGACACAAATAAATTCTTACGAAGGTAATATTGAATACACACAAAAAACAAAATACAAAATATATATATATAGTCTGATTCTATTTATATAAAGTTCACAAGCAGGCAAAACTAAATCATATTGTTGAGGGATGCATATGTAGGTGGTAAAATTCTAAGGTAAAGGAAGTGAACACAACAAAAGTCAGGAGAGCCAGTAGGGGGCAGACGGAGTTTTGTTTAATTGGGAGTGGGGGGTTGTTCTCACGGGCTGGCAATGTCCTACTTTTTGATCAGTATTGGGTACACAAGTGTTTGCTCTGTAACTATTTGTCAGAATGCACCAAAAAAGTTGTATGTATTCTCCTCTGTGTATGTTACATTTCACAGTGAAAATATTTCTTAAAACAACATCTCTTTAGAAAAATTGACAAAGACTGACAGAAATTTCACAAAGAGGAAAATAGTAAATAAAGCCTCTTAAACTAAAGATGTTCCACTTCTTTAAAAAACATGCATTTAAACTCCACTGTGTTCATCTAACAGGTCATGAAGATAAACAACATTTGCTAACACTTTGTGTTGGCAGTGGAGGAGAAAATAGCTATTTTCATATATCACTGGAGAAAATATAAGTCGTTCCAATATCTACTGAGGGCAATTAGGCAATAGCCATCAAAATTATAAATGCAAATACCCTTTAATTCAGCAATCCTATCTCTAGACACATATTCATTTGTTCTCCAAATAGTTATTGAGTACCTACTACATAGCAGGCACTGTTCTATGCTCTAGAACTTAATTTACTGATATAATCTCTGAAAAGTCTGGAAACATGGGGCTGTTTATTTCATTCTTATCATGGATGGGTTCATGAGGAAGAAGATTTGAATCTCAATTGGAGAACATACTTCTGATCAGAGCACCTTAAGTAGAATGAAAAAAGTATAACAAATTGTTTCCCTACTTTCAAATTTTTCGATAATCTCTATAAACACAGTTACCGGTTTGTTTGTTTTTATTTGTTAGTAATAACCAAAGATGAGGAAGGTAAAAGTTAAGTGCCCATTATTATAGGACTGGTTAAACAGATTATGATTTGAACCCTGCTCTGTCACCAGGGCAAGCAGGCTTCATTTGCATGTTACCTGTGTAAGCATACAGGGTCCCACACTCAGAATGACCCGCCCAACACACACACACACACACACTCTGCTGCTGCCATTTTGAAACTCTTAACAATTTTACTTTTGGACTTGGGTTTTGTATGTGAAGCAGGATGCAGCCTGAAGCCAATGCATGAGCTGAGGACAAGGGCACCACGAATCCCTTGCCACCCCATTCGTGAATAGCATCGGTGATGCCCCATGAACACAGAATCCTGGTGGGCCCGTGATGCACAGGAGCTCGGCCAAACTCAACGTGAGGGCAAGATAAGCCTGTTACATGGATGACTGAATAAGCCCCAAGAGGCCGTGCTTTCCATTCAAACTAGAACTTGCTTCAAACCCAGCAAGAAGACATATTCTAAGAAACACGGAAAACCAAGGACCTGTATCCTGTCTTTTCTTACTCATGTTACTTCTCTGTGTGAGCCCATTGCTCATGCTAAAAATGACACAGAAGGAAAAGACAGACAAGTCAACCCCGAGTTCTTTACGCTTTCAGTCTTTCTTTCCTCATCAGTAAGTGGAAAGCTTATATAATATATATAATACATAATAATTGAAGTGCTGGTAGGATGTGCGTGTATCAAAAAGAGAAATCCAGGGGCGCCTGGGTGGCTCAGTGGGTTTAAGCCTCTGCCTTCAGCTCAGGTCATGATCTCAGGGTCCTGGATTGAGCCCCGCATCAGGCTCTCTGCTCAGCGGGGAGCCTGCTGCCCCCCATCTCTCTGCCTACTTGTGATCTCTCTGTTTGTCAAACGAATAAATAAAAAAAAAATTTTTTTTAAATCTTAAAAAATAAAAAAAGAGAAATCAAAATGTTTGAATTACTTTATCCAGAGTCCTCACAGTCCTGGTAAGAACAAAATACATGTGCAAGTACAAGCTCAAAATACAAATTATATAATGTTGGTGGTTCAACATAGGAATTAAATGTCTTTAAAAATGGCATCGCACAATATAAAGGCAGATGGTAAGATTCATACTAATGATTTAAATTTTTAATTGTTCTTTACTTAGATGACATCTCAAATGAAAAACACTGTTTGTCAAGACAGAGATGATGAAAGGAAACAAAAGGCTTTATACATTTTAGTTCCTTTAATGGTATCTCTTTCCTGCTTTTTGAATAAAGGGGTCCACATTTTCATTTTGCATTGGGTTCCTCAAACTAGGTAGCTGGTCCTGTCCATTGCCTACTGCTTTTGTGACATTGGAGGCGCCAGGGTGGCTCAGCCGGTTCAGCGGCTGCCTTGGGCTCAGGTCACAATCCCAGGGGCCTGGGAAGGAGCCCCACATCGGGGTCCCTTCTCAGTGGAGAGCAGTCTTCTCTCCCTCTCCCGCACCCCCTGCTTGTGCTCTCCCACTCACTCTATCTCTCTCTATCTCTGTGTCAAATAAATAAATAAAATCTTTAAAAACCAATTTCTTGTGACATTGGGAAAGTTATTTAACTTTTTTTTTAAAGATTTCATTTATTTATTTAACAGAGAGAGAGCACAAGCAGGGGAGCTGCAAAGAGAGGGAGAAGCAGGCTCCTCACTGAGTGGGGAGCCAGATGTGGGGCTCAATCCCAAGACCCTGGGATTGTGACCAGAGCCCAAGGCAGCCGCTGAACTGGCTGAGCCACCCAGCTGTCCCTGGGCAAGTGATTTATTTATTTGTTTGTTTATTTATTTGACAGAGAGAAACACAGCGAGAGAGAGGGAACACAAGCAGAGGAAATGGTAGTGGGAGAAGCAGGCTTCCTGCTGAGCAGGGAGCCAGATGTGGGGCTCGATCCCAGGAGCCTAGGATCATGACCTGAGCCGAAGGCAGACGCTTAATGACTGAGCCACCCAGGCGCCTCTGGGCAAGTGATTTAAACGTTGGGGGCCTGTGTTTGTCTCTCTGCAAAATGGGATTTAGTAAGCATACCTATCTTACGGTATTGTTGAGAGGTTTAAACACACTAATTAAAGACAATTAGAGAAAAAAATTTAAAAAAATGAAGACAATTAGAATAGTGTTTAGCTACTACCTAGGTATTAAATGTTATGATTATTGCTGTGTTTCTATTAGCAAATATACAATGGAATAGTATCTAGCCATTAAAAAAAAGGGAAGTCTTACATGTCCTGCTAGAGAATTATCTCTGAAATATATTAAGTGAGAAAACAAAAAAAGTATCAAACAACGTTTATGACATGATTCCATGTGTAGAAGGAAGGAGAGGAAAAACATGCCTCTACATATATACTTGTATACTCTTAAAACATGCTCCCAGAAGGGCACACAAATAACACGGGTTGCTTCCAAGCCACTGGAAGATGAGGTAAGGGAAGGATTTTTTTCTCTTTAAGCTTTTGAACCATGTCAAAGTGTCACTTATTCAAACAAAAATAAATAAATCAAGTTAAACATTCTAAATGTCTTCTCTATTTTATTTTGCACAGTGCACTGCCAGGCAGAGAAGCACAATTAAATAAATAATTATTGTCCAAAATATTTCTTAAAAATTGTAAAGGGATACACATAGGTATCTAATGTGACGTTCCAAAGTCAGAACAGGAGTTTAAATTCTAAACTACACTATCGAAAGTAAACTTGGACTTTCCATCCTTTTTTTTTTTTCTTAAGTTTCCATACAAAGAAAGCTATATGGAACTTTACAGAGGCACTAAGAGAAAATCTTTGTGACCAGGCAGAGCAGGCGAGGTTAAGGAGCTTGTGTTAGTCCCAGATTGGTTTGTTTGCCACTGGATTGGGCCGCCTAAACCTTCTAGGTTCTGGGCTGGGGGAGGTGTTGGGATCGGGAAAACCAAATGCCATTGTTACCAAGTGATTACACTACTCTGTGTTGAGAATCAGGGTAACGGAGATTCGGGTGACCACGGGGGCAGATCTTTGGGGAGCACAGAGCCCACTTCCCCAGGGCTCCATCCCACCACCCTGAGATCCTGATCTGAACAGAAATCCAGAGTCCGAAGCTCAACCAACTGAGCCACGCAGGTGCCCCCAGATGTTTTTTCCCTTGATTGAGCCATTGGCCCAGTTGCTGTAAACTTCTGATTTGTCTTCAATTCCAATAAAGTTGATTCTGACCATTTCTGCTAGTTTATGCGCTGCTTCGGTGGAGGGAAGGACATTTGGGGTTTGCTACTCTGCCATTTTTACTAGTGTCCTCGATGATGTTTTGTAGTTACCAGTGTACATGTCTAGCACCTCTTTGGCTAGATTTCTTCCTACCATTCATTGTTGTTGTTTACTGCTATCGTAAGTAGAATTGTTTTCTGCATTTCATTTCCAGATTTTTTTCATTGTTCGTTGCTAGTGTGTAGAAATACAATTGATTTTTGTATATTGATCTGATATCCTACAACCTTGCCAAACTCATTTGTTAGTTCTAACAGTTTCAGGATTTAGGGGGGTGGTATGAGCATGGGGAAGAGGCAGAGGGAGCCGGAGAGGGAGAAGCAGACTCCCTGCTGAGCACAGAGCCCAACTCCGGGTCAATCCCAGAACCCCGAGATCATAACCTGAGCTGAAATCAAGAGTCATACGCTTGGGGCGCCTGGGTGGCTCAGTGGGTTAAGCCTCTGCCTTTGGCTCAGGTCATGATCTCAGGGTCCTGGGATCGAGCCCCACATCGGGCTCTCTGCTCAGCAGGGAGTCTGCTTCCCCCCCTTTCTCTCTACCTGCCTCTCTGCCTACTTGGGATCTCTCTCTCTCTCTCTGTCAAATAAAAAAAAAAAAAAAAAAGAGTCATACGCTTAATGGACTGAGCCACCCAGGAGCCCAAGTTTTGGGATTTTTTGATGTACAAGATCATGTTGCCAGCAAATGAAAATAATTTTACTTCATTCTTTCCACTTTGGATACCTTTTCTTTTTCTCTCCTGCTGATTGCCCTGACCAGAAGCTGCAGTACAGTGTTGAATAGAAGGGGCACCAGTGGGCAGCTTTGTGTTGTTCCTGGTCTTAAGAGGAAAAGTTTTAGTCTTTCACCATTGAGTATGCTATTAGCTGTGGGATTTTCATAGATACCCTTTACTGAATTGAGGAAATTTCCTTGAATTTGTTGAATGTATGTGGGTTTGTTTATTTTGTGTGTGTGTGTGCATTTAAAATGTTATTTGAAGAGATTCAAAGGCCTTATTGAGAGTCACTTCATTGAAGGTCACTTTCCACTGTTGGGACAGCCTGTATCCATCCAGGGGGCAGCTCAACATGGCGGGCAGTGAGGGGGCATGAAGGCTTGTCCCTTTGCCCCAACTCAGGATGATTCTAAAGGGCTACCTAGTATGACAGTTATAAATATTTGTAAAGTATATCTTATTCCTCCCCCTAAGAGTGTACTTGTTTTGAGTTGTTTCCACCTCATTTTGTCAAAGTGTAAACACAGTTTTCTTAAAAAATGTCATAAGCATAACTTTGTAAGACCTATTTATTTTTTTTTGTAAAACGTATTTTTTAATATATCTTTGAGAAAAGTTTCTAAAAGGTGGAAAATATGTTTTTACTTGGAAATTGAGTAAACGAGATGTTTGTATTTGTCAGAAAGCCTGCGGAATTACTCTTAAGGATCTATGTGAAGACTCCCGGCTGCCGAAGCCCCACAGCAACCCTGCTGAATGTTTAGTATAAATGCCTGACCTCCACGGAGTCTCTGTATTGAGGAGTCTGTATTGAGCAGTGTCCCATTATCTTTCAGTGTCCTATCCCATTATGACACTGTCCCAAGTGTCAAATTGAGTGTCTGCAGACTGCAACATCCAGATAAGATTGTTAGGTGGCTTTAACCTTCTTGTGCAGACTAGAGGAAGAAAATTCTGCTCACAGAGACTTCCATATTGGTTGGGAGTCCTCAGTAGCTGAGGTAGAGAAGGCCTGGCTCTTCTTCTTTTTTAAAAGATTTTATTTATTTATTTGAAAGAGAGAGACACAGTGAGAGAGGGAACACAAGCAGGGGGAGTGGGAGAAGGAGAAGCAGGCTTCCCACCGAGCAGGGAGCCCAATGCGGGGCTCAATCCCAGGACCCTGGGATCATGGCCTGAGCTGAAGGCAGATGCTCAACAACTGAGTCACCCAGGTGCCCTACGAGCTGGCTCTTCAGATAAGATTATATGTCTCTTTCACCCAGGTGCCTCTCTATTAATTTGCTCCCTGCTTAACTCGTTGAACGAATATGGAAATATTGCATTAAACAAGCATGAGGTCTTCAGTAACTTCCCTCATATTGCCTACACTGTGACATCCTGAATCTAAGGGTCTTGGGTTTAACCTTGAGTTAAAGCTCCTAAAATATCCAGCTTCAGCACTGCCCAGAGTCAGCTGAGACTTTCACTGAGACTTCATGGTTAACTCAACCTCTCCCTCTATACAATCCTGCTTCCTTTGCTTCTATTCCACCGATGTTGATCCCAAGAACATTTCCTAATAAAAAAGCTTCACAAAGTACGGGTATAAATGAAGAATGTGGAAGGTATTGGATTCAGGAAACAAGAGAACCATCATAAAGGAAGAGCAAAGGGAATCTCTAGGAGGATGGAAATGGGAGATCTCATGGGGATAGCTATTGATAATCAGAATGCAACCAGATCAGACGGAAGCAGCTCTGAAAGCTACAGAAGATACTTCAAGATGAAACTGATGGAGTAACTGAAATAGTCAGCCATTTTGGGAGGAGATTTGGACAAATGGTAGAGTTTGGAGTTGCATTAATGATACGTATTTAAAAGCTTAAAATGGGAAACGAGGCAAACAATTCTAGGGAAATCAAAATCGTACAGGGAAGGAAATTATAGGTTGTCTATGGCTCAGGTGTGAACAGGGTTAAAAAAGTTATGAAATTCTAAATTGTGAATATTATTCCAACCACAATTATTACTATATTGAAGGAAGAATGGGAAGCTTATGTCCTCAGGGGGAAGCAAAGGAGGAAACATAAATCTGCATTTTCCTCTGTAGGCAGTCAATAGATAACTCCTAACCCTGAAAAATCAGATGTTGTAATTGGAGAATCAAGGGAAATATTAAGAGAAACTGGCAAAAGTGATGAAAGTGATTCCTTCTAAGGAAGAGGCAATTTTGAATTTTTTTCACTATTTAAACTATACAAATGTGTATCTTTGATAAGAATAAAAAAGTAGGGGTGCCTGGGTAGCTCAGCCAATTAAGCATCTGTCTTTGACCAGGTCATGATCCCAGGGTCATGAGATTGAGCCCCTCGTTAGGCTCCTTGCTTGGCGGGGAGCCTGCTTCTCTCTCTCTCTCTCTCTCACTCACTCACTCTTCCTTTCAAATAAATATACAGAATCTTAAAAAAAAAAAAAGAATAAAAAAGTAAGCAAAAAATTAAAAAGTAAAAAAAAAAGATTTAAAAAAAGAAACATAGCTTGGAGCTCCTGGGCTCCTGTTGAGCATCTGCTTGGGCTTGAGTCATGATCTCAGGGGTCCTGGGATTGGCCGAGTCAAGCTCCCTGCTCAGCAGGGAGAGTGCTTCTCCCTTTCCCCCGCTTGTACTCTCTCTCTTGCTCACTCTCTCTGAAATAAATAAATGAAATCTTAAAAACAAAAAACAAAAACGGGGGGGTTGCAAAAATACAAATAGTACACAGGTGCCTGGCTGGCTTAGTCAGTAGAGCCTGTGACTCTTGATCTCAGGATAGTGAGTTCGAGACCCACATTGGGTGTGGACCCTACTTAAGGGAAAAAGAAAAAGATATATATATATATTACAAAAAATACTCTTTACCCAGATTCACCTATTGTTAATGTGTACCTTATTTGCTCTCCTTTTTTCTTTCTCTCTACACACACACACACACACATATACTTATATATGAATGTGCCTATAAATTTAGTTATATCTGTCTATATACATATTTATATATGTGTGTATATATATATGTATATATTCTTTTTTCTGAGACTTTAAGGGGTAAATTATAAATAGCCCTTTAATGCCATTAAAGCCCTTTAACGCCTCAATATTTCAGTGTATATTTCTTAAAAATAGGGATATTCTCTTACATAACAACAGTTCATAAATTTATACTACCACATTGTACCATACGTATTCTTTTTTTTAAAGTTTTATTTATTTAAGTAATCTCTACACCCAACGTGGGACTCAAACTCACGATTCTGAGATCAAGAGTTGCGCACTCTTCGAATGAGCCAGCTAGGCACCCCTACTGTACATATTCTAAATTTGTCATTTGACCTCATGATGTCCTTTAGAAGATTTTTTTCCCTCTAGGACAGGATCCAGTCTAGGATCAGGTATTGCATTTAGTTGTCATATGTGTTTTGGTTTGTTTTTTTAATTCCATCGACTATATTCCCTATCCCGTACTTATTCTTGTGATCCATTTGTTCCATGACAAGCCTATACCTCCCACTTCCCTTCACCCATTTTGCCCATTCCCCACTCCCTCTCCCCTCGGGTAACCCCCAATCTCTGCTCTGTATTTATGGACCATTTCTGCAGTTGTCATGTCTTTAATCACTTTTAATTTGGAACATTTCCACAGACAACTTTTATGACATTAACATTCTTGAAGACTGTCTTCCGCTACCCCTGATGCTTTATTCTGTTTTGTTTTTTTAATCAGTACAAGAAACAACAATGTAGGCAAGGATGTGGAGAAAGGGAATTCTTTTGCACAGCTGGTGAGAATGCAAACTAGCGTAGCCAGTTTGGAAAACAGTATGGAGGTTCTTCCAAAACAAGTTTTGTTTTTTAAAATAGTATGTTCTTTATTTCGTATTTTGTATTTGTCCAATGTTTCCTTTGTTTAAATTAAGGTTATGCAACCTCAGTTAGAATACTGTATAGGTAACGTGTCTCTTTCAGGATGTTATACCTAGAGGCACACATTATGTAGCTGTCCTTCATTGGATGTGATTTTGACTATCCAGTTGAAGAGCTATCTAATTTCTCCTCTGTTGATTCTTCTTTCTCCTTTGCAATTAATAAACTGTGTGGAGGAAGCAACTTAAAATCATGCAAAAATAGTGCTTGTCATCAAAATTCCCCTCTAGCTTCATCATCCATTGCTGATCCTTGCCTCATTCAATCATTAATGTCATTGTTACAGGATGAGTCTAGCACTTCCTCGACATTTCCTAGGCAGCCTTTGGCTGTGGGAATGACATTGTCAACAGTGGGTCTGGAAGGCAGAGGATTGAGCTGCAAGGATTATCCTCAAACCTAATGTCTAAGGAAATTTGCCCCATTAGGTTTTGAACTTGCTTGGGCCCATTTATTCCTTTTTTTTTTTCCTTCCTATTTCTCCCTCTTGGAGTGAGTATGTCTAGCCTATGCCTGTCTTCTCATTGCATTTTGGAAGCACACAACTTGTATGATTTCACAGGTTCACAACTGGAGAGGAATTTGCTTCAGGATGATTGTACCCTCCATATTTGATTTAGATGATATTTAGAGGAGACTTTGGATTTTAGACTTTTGAGTTGATATGGGAACAAAATAAGACTTTTGGGCTGTTAGTAAGGATGTCAGCAGGGCATGAATTTTGGGGGCCAGAGGAAGAATTTAATGGATTGAATGAATATATCCTTATCGAATTCGTATGTTGAAATCCTACCCCTCCCTTCCTCCCTCTATTCCTTCCTTCGCTCTTTCTTAATTATTAATATGAGTTCATGAATTATTTTTCTCCGAATGACTTGTAATTCATTATTATATTTATCTGGGGATCAAATGTCTCAGGTTTGGCCAGTGGAAGACCCTTCAGGTTGGTTCCTGCATCCTCCTAATACAACTCCATCTTTTTTTTGTTTGTTTGTTTGGTTTGGTTTTATTTTTTTAGCTCTTTCTTACTTTCTGGCATAGCAAAATGTGTACTTTCCCTGTCCTAACCCTAGAATCAGCCATTTTTCTGGGCCCTGGTTCTTTTAGTGGGGAAAGGTATGAGATCAAGATCAGAACACTAAATGTGCTCATTGCTACTGGAATGTCTTTGCTTTTTGGCCCTTTCTGAGAAGAGGGTTGAAAATATATACGTGTATGTACACAAATACACACACACACCTACAAATATACATATAACACATAAATGTGTATACATAGTATGTATATATGCATATACATGTACATATTTTAGAAATCATGAGTTCAAAATAATAATTTCAGTTCCGATTATCTCCACAGCATTGTTTCTTGCTTTCTTCCTCTCCATAGTTACATGTATCTTCTTCTATAGTGAGACTCTGGTCACTAGTGATATGTGTTTATTCATTTGTTTGACCCCAAAAGATATTTAAAATAGTCTCCCAATCACTTCACCCACCACTAAAGCACACCTACTAAAGAGTTCAGGATTTGTTTGTATTTTTGCCCTCATCCCTACACACACATCCTTCCCTGTCCAAGACTGATGGTTTACAAACACTGTGTTCATAAGTCACTTTGATTCTTCTTAGTCCCACTCTGCACTCCTCTTCCTAGGGTGGTTATGCTACTCATTTGCAATATAGTTAAATTCATTTGTTCATTTCAATTTTAGTTCCCCCCTTCCATTCTTGTTTTTTGAATGTGTGAAAAATTAATATGCTCTCAAAAGTAAAAATATTACAAAAAAGTATATTCAGAGAGGTGTCACTCTCCTTGAATCCATTCCACTACATTCCCCCTCATCCCTTATCAGTAACCAACTTCACTATTTTCCGGTTTGTCCTTCCAAGTGTTTCCTTTTGTGAAGATAAGCAGATCGATGTATATTTTTATTTCCCCTTTTTTCTTACATATAAAGTAATGCGATCTTTTGCACTTTACTTTTCACTTAATAACATCCAAAAATCATTCTATAACAGTTCATAGAGATCGTCCTCATTTTTTTTGAAGAATCTTTTGAATGCAATCCAACTAGATCTTTGTATTCATGTCTTTCTGGTGATTTAGTAAGTTTTTGATTGTAAGGCAGTTAAAAGGAGACTCCAAACAGCTCCGTTACATAGTTGCATGTGAACTTTCAAAAGGAGAGAGACTGAGGAGTCTACTTCCTGCTCCAATACCGTGGGCAGACAGCATTGCTATAGGTGACCTCATTTTCCTGAACAGTGACCAGCTTCTTGGTGAAGTTTCAAACAATACAAAGTAGCCTTTTCTCAATTTAGGTGGTAGTTGCATTCCTGGAATGCATGTTGATGCATGTCATTGAGTATGAAAACTCTGGAAGCTGCTGCTGCCACTTAGGGAGTGGAGGGAGCCAGAAAGGCAGTTTCCTCCATCATTCTTTACAGCTACGTAGTTTTCCATTGTGCGCGTCCTACAGTTTATCCAACCAATCTTCTATGCTTGGGCATTTAGATAGTTCCCAATATTTTGCAATGACAAATAACCCTGTGATAAATAAAATTATACATATGTATTTTCATTCTTTTGAGGTGCAACTTCAGGGTAAATTCCTAGAAGTGGGATCACTGGGTTGAAAGGTAGAAGTATATGAGGTTGTGTTCTATATTGCCAATTTCCTCTTCATGAGGGTTGTATCATTTTGCGTTCCCATCACCAATGTAGGCGAGGACTTGTTTTCCCACAGCTTTGCCAACTGAATTTATATTCAAGTTCTGAATTTTTGCCCATCCATTGGGTGAGAAATTGTATCTTAATGTAGTTTTTAACTTCTTCGAGTATAGTTGACACACACAAGATTACATGTTTCAGATATACAACATAGTGACTTGACATCTCTAGGCATTTTTATTATTTTTTTTAAGTAAACTCTGTGCCCAACGTGGAGCTTAAACTCATGATCCTGAGATCGAGTCCATGCTCTACCAACTGAGCCAGCCAGGCGCCTCTCGATGTAGTTTGCATTTCTCTTATTGAGTGAAGGTGAACAACTATACGTGGTTAAGAGCCATTTTTTAAATCTTTTTGGGTCTATTCACGTCCTCTCTCAAAATTAAACTTTTTTATGCATTAGGAGTATTAGTCTTTTATTTGTGATATATGGGCAAATATTTCTTCCCAGTTTGTCATTTGTATTTTTTTTTGTCATGTAAAAGGTTTGTAGTGTATTCAAATTCACCATTTTTTGTTTTGTTTTTTTTTTCTGATGTAGGGTGGCTTTTCATTTTCTCAGATGCTTTTGAAAGGATATGTTTTTTCTTTAGCTTTGTGGTTGTTTGTTGGGGAGACTTTTCACAAGCAGAAAGGCTTTGACATTTTCTGACTTTTTGCAGCATGTGGATGGCTGTACTCTATTCCAAGTAATTTCACGGACAGAATTGTTAGCCTCAGAGCCCTTATCTGTCAGTTCCACCATCTTTCATGCAGTTTAAGGACTTTGCTGGCAGGGTGGGAAGAAAGTTTGATGTGCTCTCTCTTTTCTTTTTTTTTTTTCAATTTAATTTTTTAATTTTTATTTTTTTAATATTTATTTGACAGAGTAGAGAGATCGATCACAGGTAGGCAGAGAGGCAGGCAGAGAGAGAGAGGGAAGCAGGTTCCCCGCTGAGCAGAGAGCTCGATGTGGGGCTCGATCCCAGGACCCTGAGATCATGACCTGAGCTGAAGGCAGAGGCTTTAACCCACTAAGCCACCCAGGCGCCCCTCTCTTTTCTGTTATTCTTACATTTCCACCTTCTCATTTCATTATCTCTTCATTACCCATTCGCCCCCCAGAAGCATGGCTTCTGAGGCTGCCACTCCTGGCCCAACACATTTTCAAACCTTTCCCTAAAGTGAAGACTGTGACCTACTGAGTGCCAAACTGTGTTCAGTATTTTCTGTTTATTGTTCCATTTTTCCCCCAGTAGACTCTGTTAATGCTTCTTCTAAATCCACTCCTCCCTTCTGCTCTCCCATGGAGTGATTCAACTCCTTTCCTCACTCTCTACACCCACAGGTTTACGGTGGTAGCAGGATCCCTACTGGATCCCCCACTCTGTGGGGAATCTGTCTGCCCCCTGCTCCTCCCCCACCCGCCCACTACTTACAGGTGATTTGAAGTTACAGGGTTCTAGTAGTGAAGGCATGAACCCTGTGTAGTTTTTATTTGTTCTATTCAATTTGAAAGTTGTTTTGGCAAAGTGAGGGGCAGATTTGTTATCAGGCTACTACCATTGCTTTTCAGCCCCAGATGTCTCAACACACTTAATAGAGGGATACATTTCAGGACCTAGTCATGATGAGAGCCATTGAAAGATAGCAACAGAAATTTATCTCTGTTGAGTATCAGTGCTTATAAATGGTAGCTGAAGTGGGAGTTGAGTGTTGGGGTTGGCAATGAGATTAGCAAAGGGGACATACTGCCCAACAGTGGCTTGAGACTTTATCGAGTTGAAAATTTGAGAAAGTTTAAGCATTTTCTTTAAGAGTGGGAACAAGACAGCGAGTGCTTTCTACTATAAGGCTGCTACTGCTTAATATAATATTGGTGGTCCTGGCCATAGCAGTTAAAAAGGAAAAAAGAAATGACGTATGTTATAAAAGCATTACAAAGGAATAAATATCATTATTCGAAGATAGTATAATCTTAAGTAGAAACCCTATAAACTCTTAGGTAAGAAAGTTCACTAAGTTGAATACAAGATCAATTGCTAAAAAGCTGGAATTTCTTTATAGCTGTATGGCAGGGGCTCTTGGCTGTGGAACCAACAGCCATTCCTCCTCCTTTGTTCACAAAATCTGTTTCTTTGTGTATGACCCCAGGAGATAAGTCACAATTTATCTAAACCAGTCATAGCAAACCCATTCTGTTTTACCAGATTCTAAGTTTACCAGCATCCCCTGCAGCTGGGGATGCTTCTGTGACCAAGTCCTGGCCAGTAATATGTGAACAAAAGTCTGCCAAGTTGTTCCTGTGAGTTTCCACTTTTTGCAAATGTTCTGGTTTCTTTAAGCCTTAGTTTCCTCTTGTATCAGATAGTACATGCCTTACCTTTTAAGACTGCACAGATGAAATGAGATTATTCTCATATCAAAGTGATCCACAAATGTGAAATAAAAAGTAAATGCTAGTATTATTCCAGAAATTCAAATGATTATGGGCATAGATGTAGCATTGGTATAAATGCTACAAACTGGCAATAAGTTTAAGGAGTACCATTATATACAAGGAAATCCTTTTACCCAATCAAGTCTTATTATTTAAAAACTAAGAACTGATGAATTTTTTCTAATGTAGCACCTTTCCCAGTGATTTAACTCACAAAGCATTGAGAATAATCTAGCACTACAGAGAACATGTGATTTGCAGATGGTTATACCAATACAGCTGTAAGTACTAGGTTAGGGGTTGCAAAATATAAAATGTCAGATCACATGTACAGTATAATCTATACTACATGTATATATATTTAAAAATATATACACAAATAGATAGTAAATATTGATGCTTTGAGGGCCACATAGTCTCTGTGCAACTATTCAACTGTCCCTGAAGCGAGAAAGCAGCCACGGACATGCAAACGAATAGGCATAGCTGTTCCAATAAAAGGCAACAGGCAATGAGCCATTTGGCCTGCAGGCCACAGGCAATCCTCATTCTAGACTCAAGTTTACTGTTATACAGTGAAATTGTCTCACAGGATCATGTCTGGGGATCAACCTAATCAATTTTCCTTGACATCATCTCCACTCTATTATTACCATTGTATTATTATTACCACAGTGCAACCAAAGCACTTTCATGGTGATTTACCACATTTGATCCTCAGTCTTCTGTGAGCTAAGAAGGGTAGATCTCATCTTCTTTGTATTGATCAGAAAGAGGCTTAAGTGAATTGTTCAAGGTCACAGAGCTACCGAAGGGCAAAATCTCTTATTTCCTAGAGATTAGTGCTTTTTAAAAATACACGACTAGAAACCTTAATTCTACTTCTTTGTTCTTCTTAGCTTCTACTGTTAGTCCTTTTCTTACTCAAACTCCTGTGAAGCATTATACATTTTCAAGGACTTGAATTTTCTCCTTAAATGTAGTTTTTAGCATCAGATTGGAAATTCTGTTTTGAGGGTACTGAATTACTGAATATAAAAAGAATGCTTGCGGGCACCTGGGTGGCTCAGTGGGTTGGACCCTCTGCCTTCCGCTCAGGTCATGATCTCAGGGTCCTGGGATTGAGCCCGGCATTGGGCTCTCTGCTCGGCGGGAAGCCTGCTTCCCCTTCTCTGTCTGTCTGCCTCTCTGCCTGCTTGTGATCTCTCTGTCAAATAAATAAATAAAATCTTTAAAAAAAGAATGCTTGTGATAGAAGAAATTGGTAGCAAAAAATTTAACTTTGTTTTCTAACTTAAAGCAAATTTTAATTTTCCTCACACTTTCAATTTTAGTGTGAGGAAAAAAACACAGAGGCAGGATATAGATCAAAGCACCATCAAAGGACTATGCATATGATAGATTTGAATCTATGGTTGATACTGAAGTTTCCTCTGTAAAACTCAAACTTTTATGGTACTCTATAGCAGATAATTTAAAAATGCTGGAGAGGACACCTAACAGTCAACACAAGACATGATTTGAAACTGCCAGAGGAAGTCCAAAACTGAGTAAAAGGTTTGAACATACCCTAATGCCCAAGTGTCCAGCTATATTATCTAATACCCGAAGCCTTTTTCTTTTCTGTAAAAGGAAGTATCACCTAGTTTATAGGGTTGAAGACTGAAATACTATGGGCAGGTCAAGGAACACAGTACATATGGCAAGATTTCATAAAATGCGGCTATTTAGCAAATTTGTACTTATAAAGAAAAAGAAAATTTATATTGAATCATTAATTAGCAGATAAACAAGCCAAAGACTGCTTCCTGTTTACACTTCTACTAGTTATCCCTGTCCAACTGACAGTAAATGTCAGGTCCTAGGGAAGATTATAATGCCTGTCATTTGCACTGATCTGCCCAACTCATCCCACTTAATTTGTTTTCTCTATTGCTACCCCTTCTTCAAGTCTCAACAAAACCATTCAGCTCTTTATACTTTATCCAAGACAACCAGACCAGGATAAAATTTAGTTTCTACATTCTACTTCTCTCAGAATTTCCTTTCTTAGGACACCTGGGTGGCTCAGTTGGTAAAACATCTGCCTTCAGCTCAGGTCATGATCCCAGAGTCCTGGGATTGAGTCCCACGTTGGGCTCCTTGCTCAGTGAGGAGCCTGCTTCTCTCTCTGCCTACTGCTCCTTCTGCTTGTGTGCCCTCTTAGACAAGTAAATAAAATCTAAAGGAAAAAAAAAAAATCTTTTTCGATTTTTAAAAGATTCTAATTGGAACAAAAAAGCTTTGTGTCACAAAGTAGCAGCTGCTGGCAAGGGGCTTCTGTAGTTTGAAAAAATATATTCTAAAAATTACGACATTTTTGTCATAATATTTTGAAATTCCAAATAATACTAAAAAAAGGATGTGTGGTTTTTTTTTTTAAGTATGTATATATGTTATTAGAAGAGGCTCTAAGTTTAAAAAAAAATTAGAGAAACACTGCCTTAGACTTTTGTGGAGTGTGAAACTGTTAATTTTTCACTATTTTGCTGTGCCTTACTATAAAAATACAGATGGCACAGCTGGTATGTAGCTTCAACAACTTGATTATAAATTGCTTTCAAAAGTAATTTATTTGGATTTTCCGTATCCTTTAATGAATTGCAAATATATTAACAGAAAAGGCTTTCCCCCCGCCCCAAAGACTGTACAATTTCTGAAATAAGTCAGGAAAAGCAAAAAAAAAAAAAAAAAAAAAAAAAAAAAAAAAAAAAAAAAAAAAAAAAAAAAAAAAAAAAAAAAAAAAAAAAAAAAAAAAAAGACACAAAATTACATTGTTTCAATGCAAATAGAACACACACATCACACACACACTTGCATTTTCCCGGATTTTCACAAAGAAAATGGGTCACCATATTTCTCAGTGAAGACCGATACTATATTCTGGCTAATCAGAGACTTCCAAACTTTTTTCTTCAAAAAGAGCATTTTTAATAGACTAAATACTGGTTATCACTGAGTTTTTGTTTAAGGTACAACAGCAGCATGGTTCAAATGTAACTTGCAGTTCTTGGAAAAAACCAAAAATTTTAAAATAATGAAATACAGAAAAAGTAGGGACCACCTTTCATTATTTTGAGTACCATTGTTCACTTGAAAAAATATTTCCAACCTTCTAAAATCCCAGAGTTAAGAACCATTTCCAAGGGGGAAAAATATCCAATGCCACAACATAACTTCTGAACAAGTGTGTGTGTGTGTACACATATATGTATGTGTATGAAAAGCTTAAAGAGACTAAAAAGAATGTTAAAGTTCTTAGTATTTTAAATTTCCTTCAAAGTAGCTACTGAAATTTCAAGCAAACATTTTGCTTGATCAAAATGTATGTCCTTTTCTGTTTATTTGATCCTCATTCCAGGCAAAAAAAAAAAAAAGAAAAAGAAAAAAAGAAAGGAAAAAAAAGCAAGCAAGCAAGCCAGAAACAGTTACTAGGTGGGAATAGGCTTCAAATACCTAAACGTTTTGAAAGTAGGTATAAGGAAAATGAAATCAGGCCAAGCTTGGGTTGAGTGTCCCATAGCCCGCCATTGCCATGGTGTGCCTTCCACAACTATCCTTTTATCCTTGGTCTCAAAATTAGTACCAGAAAGACTCTCACCTCTGGCACAGGACATAAATTCCTACTACAAAAAAGATAATTATACATCAGCAAATTATGTTCTAAGCTTAGCCTTCTCCAGGCTTTGTAACAGAGCTCAGGTTGAAGCTTTCTATGAAATTTGGTATTTGATAGCTGGCTTATGATTTGCCAATTAAAAAAAAAAAGGAATATAAAATTAAATATTACAGAACTAATGAATAAAATGGAATATTTGTTAGAATCCAAGTGCTAGCCTTTGGGATTTTTTAATGATATTCATTTACTCCCAATCTTTCCTTTTTATTATAAATTATTTCTTTAAGCAGCACATATTACATGGATTTAGGTAGGAAATTTTGTTAAATACCTCTCTGGCACCCAATACCTAATCTAAGACTCTGACTTGAATTAATTTATGATGGTATCTAATCCACATTCAAATGAACAGATTAATAGTAAATGATAGGAAGTTACTGAATCTACAGGTTAAAATTTTGTTCACATCTTCTGTAATCCACCTTATTTTCACAACTTGACTAACAAGTACAGGTAACCAGTAGATAAATTTGTCCTTCATCAAATAATCCAAAATAATAACCGTAGGCCTGTCATTCGTAAGAAACTATAATTTGTTATATTCTGACATTGGCACTTAAAAAAAAATGTTAACAACTAAAGTTTCTCTAAAAATTTCAATACATTACAATAAAGGAGATACACAATTTAAGACTTTAAATCTGTTACTGTGAAATTCCAATAATTCCCATTTTATTATGCATAATTAGATCTTTAAAATTGTGGCCATTCCCCAAAGACACCAACTTATATTATGAGAAACTCAGGAGAGAACTCATCTCCTTCATAAGAATGGGGTTCTTTTTTGTAGCTAAAAATTTCTAATATCCTAAACCCAATCACTCTTGGTAAACGTTTTGGTAACTCACACTACTGAAAATAATTTGAAGCAGAGAGCTGAAAAGAATGGAAATGACCTCAACCAAAGGTAACTACACATTCTTGCACCCTGCTTAAACACTTAGAAAAGTCAAAGGGATACTTTCTTGAACAAATATAGATTCAAGGTTATGGTACAATTTTGATTGTATTAAGGCTTTCGCTATCATGATCTCTTAAAGTCTCTCCACTTTAGTGTTCTCATTTTGATTCTTATGGTGAACTTAAATGGTTATTAAGGGCCTTGTTTTGGCTTTTCAGTGGGCAAACACTCTACCATCTCTGAATGTTAAAGGTGATCCCACAGAGCTCAAAGAGAAGAGGCAATATGGTAAAGGGACAACTTTAAAGTTTGCAATACCAAGACAATGATCAACACTTTGAAGCAAGATGAATAAATTAAAATTCTTGGTTAGACATTAAAGCATTCTTGCCAAGAATAAGTGTACACTGTATGGAGGGATATTTGATTCCTACACATGAGTCCCAAGGTGCCCATTACATTTGCTTATGGGAGACACTGCAAGTTTAAGGTAATTTACATTCCTTGGCAATCAAGTTACTCTGTTATAGGCAATGTCTTTTTATTGTTCCATCTGGCACTTGCTAACACCATTCTTGAAGAACCTAGAAATGAAGGTCAGTCACTCTGTTAATCAGGAACAGAACCAAATAAAAACACATTTCTGGAAAAATGACCAAGAAATTCTGGTTCATCACTATTTTCCATATCTAATGGTTCCTTCAAGATAAAGCATAACTCTTCCTTCCATGATAGCTTTCCAACAAAGGGAGATTAAAGAAAAAAAAAAGAAAAGAAAGTTCCCCATCCTACCCCCCTAAATTGTCATTCATACTGGTGAAAGAGCCAGTCTTGTTAGCAGCTAAATATTGCACTGCCTTTCATTCTGTGTACAGTCAGGGTCCAATGAAAGTGGCACACTCATGGTGTAAGTGATGGATGATGACACTGCCGGCTCAAGAGTGACGACTCAGTATATGGAGGGACAAGAAACATGTCAGCACTAGTCACACATCCAGTTGCAAAAGTCTGATTTCCAGAAGTTAAAATTCATCACTTTCAGCTGCATGAAGTTGTGTGTCGTCTGCATCTGTCATGCTGCTCTCCTGGGATTCATCTGTTCCCACTTTAAAAATAAAAATAAAAGTCTACAGTAAGGTGGCTGACAAATATTTCTTCTTGGTTCACAAAAACAAGTAAGGAAAACTATTCTATGCAGAGAGATGAGATCTTAAATTAAGGTCCTTAAAAATCCTGATATCCTTCAATAAAATGCAACTCGGGTTCCTTATTTTACAGCATATCTGAGATTAGTTCATTGCATTTAACCTCTAAGAGTTTTAACTGTTAAAGCTGCCTCTCCCCAAGGAATTCCTTATTCCTACCCTAGGAATTAGGGCTAATTTTCTGAGACATTAAAAAAAAGACTGACATTCCCCACAACTGTTGACCCGACTTTGGGAACAAATTTCTGCTAGTCCACAAAAACATAAAATATATCTTCAGTTTAAAAAGGGTTATTGGGATTATAGGAGTTACGATTTTAATTAAAGCCTTTAGCCAAGTTTTCTGGAACAAAGGCATCTTAGTTCATCTCATCAAAAGTTTCTCAATTCTCTTGTTATTAAAAAATACTATTGGGCGCCTGGGTGGCAGTCAGTTGAGTGATCCACTCTTGGTTTTGGTTCAGGTCATGATCTCAGTCAGGGTTGTGAGATCATGCCCTGCATCCAGCTCCATGCTAGGTGTGGACTTGCTTAAGATTTTTTCTCTTCCTCTGCCCCTTCCCCACTCCCCGCACCCTTCAGAGGTAAAAAAAAAAAAAATCGTAAAAAAGGACTTAGTTCTTACTAGTTATTTTAAGATATACACTCAAGTTAGGAGTGCCTCAGTCAGTTAACCATCTGACTCTTGGTTTCAGCTCAGGGCATGATCTCATGGTTCCTGGGAAAGAGCCCCATGTAGGGCTCCACGCTCAGCAGGCAGTCTGCTTGAACATTCTTTCCCTCTGCCCCTCCCCCCACCTGCATGCTCTCTCAAATAAAAAAAACTAAAGAAAATCTTTAAAAAAAAAAAAAAGATATACACTCAATTTAGGGATAGAGTATTTACTACTGCTTTAAACTACTTCTTTGTTCACTCTTCTTTTCTTGACCCTTCAATTTATATACATTAGCCATATTTTTAGATTTTGAATTTGCTAGAGCTTCGGAGAATTTGAATAGTCATAAGGCAGATCTGTCAATATTTTTTTTGGTCAACACTTTAAAATGTGCGTGAATTTATTCTCCATTCACTTAGCACTTACAATGTCTTCAACATACTGTCACATCTATCATCCCTCCCATCCCACCCCACACTATGAAGCAGGTAAGGCAGGCATTAGTTACGGATTTAAATTTAAATTGAGGTCCTGGAAAAAATCTGCAATGGATTTGTCAAAGTCACATAGCAAATTAGATCCAAAATGGAGATTAGTTACTTGACTCCGCATGCACTTTGTTAATATACTGCCCTATTTCTCTAAAATTCCACTTGGTATAAAGAATATACCATGGTTAAAAAATAAAATTAAAAAGCAGTCCACAAATCCTTATGCAGAAGGTAGCTTTCTGAATATTCAATACTCAAGAAAATTTCCATGTTTGTTCTATGTCATGAAGAAAAATCTGTTCCCCTTTGCCTAACTCTGAGGTGATGTTTTATTAGCTCTCTTGATTTCATACACATACAAACCTGATTCTTATGGATGATACTCACTGATCTGTTCTTCTTGGGTTATTGGCTCCTCATCATCTGGAAGGTAGCGCTTATCAATTGCCTCTTTAATCTGGTTATTGGCTCCTTTAGGATCTAAATCCATAGCCCAAGAGAAATTCATCAGGGCGAGGTGCGTTTGACCTAACTTCTTGTAAACCTAAAAATAAACAGCAGCACTACATTTTTCATTAAGTTGTGAGCTTCAATTATAAAATCCTATACATCAGTAATTTAAAAAGGCTTCTGATTTACATGCTGTAAACCCATTCTGATTAAGTAGGCCATTTTCATCCTATAGAAAAACTCAGACTAACCTGAGTTCCTTCTAATATATTCAGATATTTTCAGAACTCCTTGCCTCTGTCTCTCTGATAGTGAGCTTCCAATTAATCATACTTTGACTGGATCAATGACAACTGAAAGAAATGGACTATAAGCTGCTTGATTAACATTTATTTACACTGATTTTAAAGGCTGTTATATCAACTCTCACCACCTGTGCACTGTTCCCAGCTACCTTAATCAGTTGGCATTTAGGAGCCAAGTCTGTAAAGTCTTGACTAGTCTGGTCTTGGAAATCTTAGAAGCCAGTTCTTCTAATTAAGACAACACAGAACCTTTAATTTTCTTCTTTTGGGGGGTGCCTACATATTTTGTTGATAATTGGAAGCTAAGAGCTTTCCAAGATGTAATCTCAGTTATGAACTCATGACTGCCATTGGCCGCAAGTGCTAATGTATTTCCAAATCCACAGTATGTTTAGGATTATGGGGTGTGTGTTCTTGCTCCTTCATCAGGATATCATTTTCTTAAATGTTTTAACTAAATCCATTCTTTATTCCCAGAGCATTTAGTTCAGAGCTCTAGCTAAATTTGCCGAAAAGATGTTGCACAATAGGTATTATATTTCTTCTTCAGAAGTTAATAATTGTTATCAAAGTCACAGTTTAGGACCATGGCCCCAATCTTTACCTTTCCTATTAAGAAGTAAACGAGGGATTCTTTGGGAACAATTTGTTTCAATTCTTCAAGTTCTTGTAAAGCAGACTGAAAAAGGAAAGAAAAACAGAGTAGCAAAATTTTACAAAGTTCTAAGCAAGCGTCTTTATTTGATTTCCCAAATCATCTTAACTAAAGCTTATACTAGATCTTAATCAATGCACTTCCTTATTGCGTTAATTCTTGTTGTGAAAATAAAACAGATGAAAATACTATGATAAAAGGAACTAAGAAATGGCAGGAATTCAGCAGAGTACATGGAGAACACACGCACATGCAGGGGACAATGCTTGCTTTGGTTACCATTTTATTTAAAACAACAATACTCCATTACACTGTGTGTGAAAGCGTTTTGAAAACTAAGTTGCAGAACAAAACAATTCTGAAGTTCTGTTAATAAACTTTCTCTCTGATGCAAACACTTAGCTTTGGATACCAACCTGCCATTTTAACTAATGATGAAGAGCCTGAAATTTAACCCTCTGAATTAAGTCAAAACTGTCTAGAAATCTTTTGACCATTGCTAAAGGGCTGGGGAAATTAAGAGAAAAGATAGAGAAAGCGATTTGTATTTAAAAGACATGATGATCAAAAATAAAACTGGCCCCCCAAATGAGATACTGTCCATTTTTCACCTAGCAAATGGACCAACATAAAAATAACTTGATGTTGTATAAAGTTACCAAGAAAGAGAGGAATCAGGCATTCTCATCACTGAAGGTGGAATTGTAAACTGATGCAACCTGTTTGTGAGACAATTTAGCACTATCTATTAAGTTAAAAATTGCACCACTGATTCAGCAATCTCACTGCTAGGAATTTGTCTCAGGGATACATTAAAAAAAAGTTCACTAAATCTTCTTTGTAAGAACATTCAACCCAACATGCTGCTGCAAATCAACAGAAGCAATCAAGGTGTGTCTAATCATAGTCTAGTTAAATAAATTGTGGCCCATCCTCTATGGAACACTAGATCTGTAGGTGCTCAACCATATGTTAAAAGAAAAAAAAGAAGCAAAAGCGAGATGCAGAAGAGTATGTGCAATAATACTATTTCTTTCGTAACAAAATATACATACCACACAAACACAAATAGTTATGTGGGTATTCCCACATGTTTTATATTTATATGAGCATATATATTTCTTTTTTCTGGCAGAAATCAATACACATATGCCCCATATATATGGCTTACCTTTGGGGAGGGGATGGTTGAGGTAAAAGGGGAGGAGGGACCTTCTATTTTTTCCTTGGTAGCTTTATTTTTTTTAATTTTCTAACATAAATATTATATTTTATTTCTCTTTAACGTCCACAGAGGTTATCTACTTTTCTTCTCTATACCTCTTTGTAGTAAAAACAAAATTCAATATAAGTTAGGATTAAAAAAAAAAAAGTTAAGTATCAAATATCTATCCACAGGAGTGTTAAAGTAAAAAAAGGAAATTATAGAACAGTATGTGTAGTTGTATTAGTTTTCTATTCTGTCATAACAAATTACCACAGTTTTGATGGCTTAAAACAAGACAAATTTTTTTATCTTATAGTCTGTGTGTTAAAAGTCTAACATGAGTCTCACTGAGCTAAAATCAAGGTGCCTTCCTTTCTGGAGGGTATCTGTTTCCCTATCTTTCTTGGTATCTAGAGGCTGCCCACATTTTTTGGCTTGTAGCCTCCTTCCTCCATCTTCAAAGGCTACAAAGACTGGTGGAGTCCTTCTCATGCTGGTTCTGACTACAGCTAGGAAAGATTCTTTTAAGATTCATGTGATTAGACTAGGATCGCCTGAAAAAGGCAGGATACTCTCCCCAAATCAAGGTCCATATCCTTAATCTCACCTGTAAAGTTTCCTCTGCTGTGTAAGGTGACACATTCACAGGTACTCAGGATTAGGGCATGGACATCCTTGAGAGGTCATTACCCTGCCTACCATAACAGGCTAAGTCCCCTTTGTTAGGTACAATTAAAAATATATAAATAATGCAAAAAAGATCTAAAAAAGTATGTTCTGAGTTGTTAACGCTCTTCTGTGAAGGGTCCCCTTATGAGGCACATTCAACTTCGTATTTTTTTATACTTTCATATTATTTGGATTTTGGGGTGATAAGCCTATTACTTTCATAAAAAGCTCCCAAAGAGATAAAAGGAATAAAAAATAGTTATCAAAGATAGTGGGCCAGTAAAGGTATCAGAGGATTATATGGGCATTTGGGTAACATAAGGGGATTTATTCATTGATTGGTGTAAGACTTTAGTATTATTTCTCTAAGAAGGATATAAAGAATAAGGAACCAATCTTATTTCACAATTCTAAAAGAGTTTAATACATTCTTACCTGACCCTCTCTTAACATAAGGCCAAATGTAATTTCTTGTTTTTTGTAAAATTTTTATTGGCATTATCTAAAATAAAAGATCTACATAAAATATTTTTGTGGGAAGTAGGTATGAAAGTAGCTGGGTAGTAGGTTCCATGGACTCATTATCACAAGAGAGTGATGCTTGAAATTTTCTCTAAAAAAAGGAATAAAAAAGAAGAAAGGAGCACACACACACACACGCACGCACTTTCTTAGTGTATTTGTTTAAAGTGTTGTGTTTTTTACACAAGTATGTAAGAGGCTCCTGTGCATCCTTAACACTTCATTGTCTCCCTAACTGCTGGAGACCTAACAGAAAGAAACTCAAAGTACTGCTGGGATGAATGGGTCCGAGAATCACACCTGCTTGTCTAGGAATAGAAGACTTATGATTACATATGACAATTCGACGACATAGATTGTTCTCTAGTCCTTCCATACTATTAAGTATTGTAAAATATACATGGAATAAAGAATCAAGATAGAAGATCTGTAGTCATGGGTATTATTTACTTACAACCACTGTTAAACCTGTCAGACATTACTGACAGGGACTGATGAAGCCTGTACCACAAGGAAGAAGCCTGAGACTGATTTTAATATTGCAAAAAAGCAATTTTCACACTTATTGAGTCTCCAGACGTCTTTACATTCTTAAAGCTTATTGAGGAACCCAGAGTTTTTGTTAATGTGGATTATAGCTATTAATACTTACTATATCATAAATTAAAATGTGATAAGTTTTAAAAACATTTATCCGTTAATTTAAAAATAACACCACCAAACCATTACATGTTAACATAGGTAATATATATATATATTTTTTTAGATTTTATTTATTTGACAGAGAGAAACACAGTAAGAGAGGGAACACAAGCAGAGGGAATGGTAGCGGGAGAAGCAGGCTTCCCGCAGAGCAGAGAGCCCGATGCGGGGCTCGATCCCAGGTCCCTGGGATCTGACCTGGGCCGAAGGCAGACGCTTAACGGCTGAGCCACCCAGGCGCCCAACATAGGTAATATTTTTTTAATGAAAAATAACTTTTTCAGAACGGTAAGTCAGTAAGAACCGTGGCAATGCTTAACATTTTTGCAAATCTCTGGTTAAAACAGGTGGACTCGCTTATCTGTTTCTGTATTCAATCTGTTCGCCATGTAGCTTTTGGGAAATTCCACTGTACATTGGTGAGAGAATAAGAGTGAAAAAGGCAAATAACATCTAAATATTATTGTGAAAACAGCTTTGACCTTATAGACTCCTTGAAAGGATTTTTGGGGACCCCCAGAAGTTCACAGGCCATACTGAGAACCACTGTTTTAAAGAAATCTTAATCGGGACAACGAACCCTAATCCTTCACTGCTCACCACGCACAGTTCAGAATGACTAGGGTTTCTTTCTATAACTGTGTGTTGTAATTGTTCTAAAAATTTCATGCATCTATCATACCTCCCCATCCTGACAATCTAATTACAAAGACTCACTGAGAAACAGTGTCTAACATAGTATCAGAGTTCTCGTTTTTGCCTGAAAGACTTAAGATTTACCTGATATCAATGCAGCTCAAGGCTTTTGCCACAGACAGGTTGCCACCATTTGCTTTTCATTTTCTAAGCCAAGATATTTCAGAAGTAATCAGTAACTTTTCCTCATACTCCTTTTTATTTTAATAGAGGTATACTCGGTATACCTGTGTATCAAGGTAGGCCTTATAATTTAACCAAACCCTAAGCTGGTAGTCAAAAATGACTATGACCATTATAGCTTCAGCAATGGGTCAGATTAGAATTTGGGCTTCTTGAACCAAGCACAGGGCTGATTTATATGACATATTTGGGTAGATGTATTGGCATTAAAATGACTTTGAGAATAATAAATTGAATAAAATCCTTCAACTAAAGAAACTGACCACAAATGTAAAGAGGTACAATGAAGCAAAAACATGAAAAGAAATGATGAGTGACAATTACAGTACCTCAAAGAGCAAGTTAAAAGTTGAAAAGTGTTTCTTAGATTTAAAAGCTTTCACAGAAGAACAAAAACAGTAGGACTAGACATACACTTCTTAATAGAGAAAAATGGTAAGATAGGGGAATCACTGAATAAATGACAAAGAATAAATTAGATGATTGATTTTATGTATCTTTATTAGTCTGGAAATATTAAGAGTTTATCATTGGTTGTGCATTTTTCAATTTCGGCAAGTGTCAATGTGTACTGTAAGAACTGATTTCTAGGGACTCTACCGAAATGGATTATTTGGCCCAACATTTTCTGTGCACTTAAATTTTGGAGTTTGTTTGTTTGGTAAGTTTTTACTCTTTTTAGGAAGAGCCTAAATTTATTAAACAAGTAACCTGAACTTTAAATCAAAACTTTGGATTCATGGTTTATGATTGAGTAGATGATGACAAAAATCCCACGTCACTTCATGCCTCTTTTTTCTTTCTCGATTTTCCTTATCTTCTTTTCTGTTTTTTTCATGCTATAGCTCTACAATTTGGAAAAAGCCGTGTGAGAACTGAAGAGATAAATGTATCAGACTAGACCAGGTATCTCTGTTATCAGCTTACATAACTCACCATGCTTTTCCTTTATGTACTCAACATGTATTATTTTTGTCATTATTTGATTAATATCTGTTGCCCCTCTAAAAGGGTACTATATGGTGAGATTTTCAAAGGCTGGAAATGTGATTGCTTTGCTTGCCACTATACTCCTAGTCCCTGACATGTAATAGGTACAGGTATATATCTGTTGAATAATGCACACACATTCATTTGCTACCTACCTGCTCAGATTATTTTGGTCCTAAGAGAACGGTTTAGGTTTTCCTTTTAAGGTAACTCCCTGATGGAAAAACTGTCCATATTCCTATATGGAATCCTTGCGAGGGTTAACACATATTCCTAAATATCCATACAACCCATCATAACTATCAGTATTTCATAAAGAAATAAAGTCACAAAAGGAATAGCTTCTGAATATGGGAAAAATAAACTATTAGAGATAAAAAGTATAAATACTTTTGGTCTATTAAAAGAAGGGGCAAAACTTAAGCAATAAAATGCTGAAAACCATTAAAATATGTATCTTACCTTATATTTTTCATTTGCAAATAAAACTGAGGCTCTGTGAAATTTGCATAGAGGGTTCTTGGGATCAATGACAATGGCTTTGTTTAGGGTATCCAAAGCCTTCTCAGATTTTTTCAGTGCATGCTGAACCTATAAGAAATAAAGATCATAGTAATGTTTGCTTTTGACATTTATGAAGAAAAGGAAGAACCAAATACTGTGACTCAAATCAACACGAAGATAATAAAAACTATTGAGGCATCTGGCTGGCTCAGTTGGTAGAGCGTGCAACTTTTGATCTTGGGGTCATGAGATCGAGCCCCACTTGGGCATACAGATTACTTAAAAAAAGTACTAAAACTACTAAAGTTGTATGGTGTGAGAGGGTTTTCTACAGAGTTTAAGAGGACTTAATAGCTGATTACCAGACTATTAACAGATTATCTCTAAAATCTCTTCTAATTCTAATTCAACTGTTTAACTTTCAAGGTGAGAATATGAAATTATGTCAAATAACTTGCTCTAGGACCAGAACCTAGGTCCTCTGGCACCCAATCCACCATTATGCATCCAAAATAATAATCCACAATGATTATTTTACCTTTAGAGCAGATATTTACTATCTTTAAGTTTAAAAGACAAGAAAACCTTGATTTTTCCCCTCACAAGAAAATCTGTACTATTTAGCTAGAGAATTCTCATTATTTCAATGTTTGTTAAATATTAGGCTTTTCAAAACTATGTTCAAAGAAACACTAGAGGATTTGGCTCTAAACCCTTACTAGCAGCCCTGCTTCACTCAGAACAATTACATTTCTACTTATTTTAGGAATTTATTTTAAAAATAATTCTTCTGCTTTACATATTTGAAACCACTATCTGTAATATGGGGAAGTAAATATTTTAAATAACGTTAAAAACCCCATACAACCCCAAGCATCACTATTCATTCATTTGTATATACCCATGCTATGCTATGCTCCTCCTTAGACGAACTCTATGTCAAAGTGTAAGTGCATGGATGTGGCTGTGGAACCTGAACAAACAAGAAAGTGAAAGTAGGTACTTCCAAAGTCTGGTGGCTAATTTCATGTACACGATGATCTTTGTAGAAGGTTATTACTACCTGTGGCCAAATATTCTGCCCACCAGATTGAAATCCTAAACACTAGTGCTCTAACAGAGAAAAGCGTATTCTGTTACCTGTAAGCTTCTTCAAATGAACCACACAAATTTTTAAACTATTTCACAATCACTTTAAGAGAAAGCCTACTTTAAAAGATGTCCAATTTCGGGATGCCTGGGTGGCTCAGTGGGTTAAAGCCTCCGCCTTTGGCTCAGGTCATGATCTCAGGGTCCTGGGACGGAGCCCCACATCAGGCTCTCTGCTCAGCAGGGAGCCTGCCTCCCTCTCTCTCTGCCTGCCTCTGCCTACTTGTGATCCTTTTCTCTCTCTGTCAAATAAATAAATAAAATCTTAAAAAAAAAAAAAAAAAAGATGTCCAATTTCATTAAAAGTTATCAAGAGGTACTTAACTTTGATTTGCTTAAGTGATGAAGAAAAATTCTTTGTTGATATATTTTGCATAGTATCTAACTATGAAAAAGTTACCATGGCAATCAAAAAACATTTTAAAGAACTATAATTCTTCTCCCAAAATGAACAGTAAAATTCACAACTCACATAATTTCCTCACATTGTATGCCCAGTCCCACAAAAGCCAAGCTCACTGAGAGAAAGTGAAGCGTAGGGGAGGTAGAGAGGGAGGACATGCTAAGAGGCAAGGACAAGAACTACTGATACCATGCTTACAGAGAAACTAATAAATGAGATTTCAAAAAGCAAACATACTTCTCCAAGTAAGGTGCAACTTATTATCACTTAAAAAAAAATAAACATAAAAATAGTGATTCAAAAACTGACTCAATTGATCCCCAACAGTGATCCAAAAACTGACTCAACTGACCCAACCCAATTAGAAAAATGATCTTACACTATGCATGGATTTGAATCATTTTAATACCCTATCCTAGAAACATTCTACATATCTTAAGATTAAAAAAAATTAAGTTTCAGTTCTGATTTTTAAAAGACAGTTTTTTTATGACAATATTCATTATATTGACAGGTATATGTTAGGGCTAGTTACCATCTCCTTTTGACTTTCTTTTGAACTTTTTCTTTCTTAAGAAAAAAAAAAAAAAGTAAAAGCCAGACTCCTTTAGAGCTTGTCTGTAGTGACTTAGTTGTGTTGAATAAGTCTAGTATGAACAAAGTATTTTATTGAACAGAGTAAATCCATAGTATGTTGCCTAACAAAACTACTGTTGCTTTATTACATTACCTTTTGTTTTTATAAAATGTACCAAGATTTGAATTGTAACTTTTATTTTACATGTAAAAAACCCAGTTTCTTTAAAAAGAAAATGGTGATCCATATCACCTTTTAAGAACTTTAATTAGTTCTGGGAGAGAGTCCAAAATGGCGGAGGAGTAGGAGACCTTAGTTTTGTCTGGCCCCAGGAAATTAGCTGGATAGCTATCAAATCATTCCAAACACCTGCAACTCAACTGAAGATCTAAGAGAAGAATTGCTGCAATTCTACAAATAGAAAAGTGACCACCTTCTGAAAGAATGAAAGACAGAAAAACTCAGCTCAAGAAAGAGAACAGGAGGCAGTTCTGACTGCCAGGGACCTAACCAGTATGGATAACCAGTATGGAACTAGAGTTCAGAATAACGATTATAAAGATACTAGCTAGACTTTAAAAAAGCATAGAAGACTCTAGAGAATCCCTTTCTGGAGAAATAAAAGAACTAAAATCTAATTAAGTCAAAATTAAAAAGGTTATTAATGAGATGCAATACAAAATGGAGGCTCTAACTGCTAGGATAAAGGATACAAAAGAGAATTAATGGACAATAAAGAAGCCGAGAAAAAGAGATAAACAACCACTGGATCATGAGGGGAGAAATCAACAGAGAAGTGATACTAGAAAGTGAAACAATATCTCAAACAATCATCTGGGATCCCAGACAAAGAGAGAGAGGCAGAAGGTATATTGGAGCAAATTATAGCTGAGAACTTCCCTAATCTGGGGGAGGAAACAGGCATTCAAGTCCAGGAGGCACAGAGAACCTCTCAAAATCAATAAAAATAGGTCAACACCTCAACATATAATAGTGAACCTTGCAAATCTGAGACAAAGAGAAAATCCTGAAAGCAGCTCAGGACAAGAGGTCCATAACCTACAAGGGTAGAAACATTGGGCTGGCAGCACACTTATCCACAGAGACCTTTCAGGCCAAAAAGGATTGGCATGGTATATTCAGGGAGCTAAATGAGAAAAATATGCAGCCAAGAATACTTTATCCAGCATAACTGTCATTCAAAATAGAAGGTGACATTAAAAGCTTCCAGGACAAACAGAAACCAAAAGATTTTGTGATCACTAAACCAGCCCTACAAGAAATACCAAAAGGGATCCTTTAAGCAAAGAGAGTCCAAAAGTAACATAGACCAGAGAGGAAAAGACAGTATAGAGAAACAGGGACTTTATAGGTAATACAATGGCACTAAATTAATATCTTTCAATAGTTACCCTGACTGTAAATGGGCTAAATACCCCAATCAAAAGATACATGGTATCAGATTGGATAAAAAAGCAAGACCCATTCATATGCTTTCTGCAGAAGACTCATTTTAGACCCAAAGACACCTCCAGATTGAAAGTGAGTGGGTAGAAAACCATTTATCATGCTAATGGACATCAAAAGAAGGCTAGGGTAGCAATCTTTATATCAGACAAATTAGATGTTAATAGGCTGTAATAAGAGATGAAGAAGGACACTATATCATTATTAAAGGGTCAATCCAACAAGACCTAAAAATTGTAAATATTTATGCCCCTAACATGGGAGGAGCCAATTACAATTTATAAATTGTTATTTATAAACCAATAAGTAACAAAATTAAAGAAACACACCGATAATAGTACAAGACTTTAATACCCAACCCACTGCAATGGACAGAACATCTAAGTAGAAGATTAACAAGGAAACAAGGGCTTTGAATGACACCCTGGACCAGATGGATTTCACAGATATATTCAGAACATTCCATCCTAAAGCAAAAGAATATACATTCTTCTTGAGTACACGTGGAACATTCTCCAGAACAGACCACATACTGGGTCATAAATCAGGTCTCAACCAGTACCAAAAGACTGGAATCATTCCCTGCATATTTTCAGATCACAATGCTTTGAAAGTTGACCTCAACCACTAGAGGAAATTTGGAAGAAACTCAAATATTTGGAGGTTAAAGAGGATCCTACTAAGGAATGAATGGTCAACCAGGAATTAAAGAAGAATTTAAAAAATTCATGGCAACAAATGGAAATGAAAATAAAACTGTCCAAAATTTTTGGAATGTAGTAAAGGCAGTCCTAAGAGAGAAGTATATAGCAATACAAGGCTTTCTCAAGAAATGAGAAAGGTCTCAAATACACAATCTAACCTTACACCTAAAGGAGTTGGAGAAAGAACAGATGAAGTCTAATCCCAGAATAAAGATTAGGGCAGAAATCAATGAAATAGAAAACAAAAGAACAGTAGAACACATGAACAGATAAACCAGGAAATCGTTCTTTGAAAGAATTAATAAAAATGATAAATCCCTAGCCAGACTTACTGAAAAGCGAAGAGAAAGGACCCAAATAAATAAAATCATGGATGAAAGAGGAAAGATCACAACCAACACCAAAATAATACTAACAATTATAAGAATATATTATGAGCAACTATATGCCAACAAATTGGGCAATCTGAAAGAAATGGATGTATTCCTAGAGATGTATAAACTGCCAAAACTGAAACAGGCAAAAATAGAAAACTTGAACGAACAAACCCATAACCAGCAAGGAAATTGAAGCAATAATCAAAAATCTCCCAACAAACAAGAGTCCAGGGCCTGACAGCTTCCCAGGGGAATTCTACCAAACATTTAAAGAAGATTTAATACTTATACTTATTCAAAAAGAAATGGACCAAATAATGTACAGAGCTACTGAATCACTGTGTTGTACACCTGAAAGTAATGTAATATTGTTACACTGTGTATCAACTATACTTCCATTAAAAAAAAGGAAAAAATAAAAAAGAAATGGAAGGAAAACTTCCAAACTCTTTCTATGAGACCAGCATTACCTTGATCCCAAAGCCAGACAAAGACCCCCAAGAAGAATTACAGACCAATATCCCTGATAAACACGGATGCAAAAATTCTCATCAAGAAACTAGCCAAAGGGTTCTGACAGCACATTAAAAGGATTATTCACCATGACCAAATGGGATTTATTCCTGGGCTGCAAGGGTGGTTCAACATCCACAAATCAATCAATGTGATACACTACATAAATAAAAGAAAGGACAAGAACCATATAATCCTTCCAATAGATGCAGAAAAGCCATCTGACAAAGTACAGCATCCTTTCTTGATTAAAACTCTTCAGAGTGTAGGGATAGTGGGAACACACCTCAAAATACCATAAAAGTCATATATGAAAAGCCTATCAATGGGGAAAAATTGAGAGCTTTTCCCTTAAGGTCAGGAACACAGCAGGGATGCCCACTCTCACCAATGTTGTTCAGCATAGTACTAGAAGTCCTAGCCTCAGTAATCAGACAACAAAAAGAAATAAGAGGCATCTGAATCAGCAAAGAAGAAGTCAAACTCTCATTCTTGGAAGATGACATGTGGAAAACCCAAAAGAGTCCATCCCAAAATTGTTAGAACTCATTCAGGAATTCAGCACAGTGGCAGGATATAAAATTAATACACAAAAATCAGTTGCATTTTTATACACTAACAATGAGACAGAAGAAAGAGAAATTAAGGACTCATCCCATTTACAATTGCACTCAAAACCATATGATAACCCACGAATAAACCTAACCAAGGAGGCAAAGGATCTGTACTCAGAAAACTATGGAACACTCATGAAAGAAATTGAGGAAGACACAAAGAAATGGAAAAACTGGGTGAGGGACATTAAGGAGGGAATGTGATATAATGAGCACTAGGTATTACACGAGACTGATGAATCAATGAACTCTACCTCTGAAACTATTAATACACTATATGCTAATTAATTGAATTTAAATAAAAATAAAATAAAAAAGGAATTTTAATTAGTTTTGACATCACTCAGCAGCTAAACAAAGGGAATCATTTGTCTTGAAATAATAATTACTGAAATTAGGAGCTAAATATTAACATGGAAAAAGTGCTTTCAAAATATGAAGTATCTCATGTGTGTCTTACAACAGCCCTATTAGATAAGATGGCATTGTCATTTATAAAATGGGAGCTCAGAGAAATGGGCTTGCCCGATGATTTCTCTTTATGTCAAGAAAAAAGGTGTTATTTTTGGCTATAAAATAATCCACAGTATTGTTCTAAGAATATAAACAAAAACAAACAAACAAAAAGCCCTAATTTTCACCACAGCAATTAAGTCAATAACAAACACATTTTGAAAGGGAGATTCACTGAAAAATATTTAGAAAGCTACTTACTACTCCAATGTGGCAAAGTAAAACTGAACTTTGAGGGTTGATATCAAGTGCTTTCTGGAAATGCATTTCTGCAAGGCTGAATTTTTCTTGCTTGTAATAAATCATTCCTAAACCATACCTGAAAGTACAAAATAAAGTATAATTTTAGGGATATGAACTTTTGGCTGGTAATTTAGTTCAACTAATAAAAGGGTATGTTATGGAATCTGGCTTTTTAATAAACAAAAGGGAAATACTGGTGGTCTCCTCAGAGAAGGCAAAAACTATCAGTCATGATAAAAAATATCATTGAAGCATTTTATTGTTTAAAAAATTTTTTTTATCAAAGTGTTTTAGACAAATCACTTTTATAAGTAAAAACAGTCAATCAAATAGAACTTTGACAATGGGGAAAAAAGAAACTATATCCTTAAATCCATCATTACAATCTAGATTTAACAGCTCATTTTTACTGACTGGCTAATTATGTGCCAATAACTTTGTTAAACTCTTTATGTGAATTATCTCATTTGATCCTCAAAGGAAACAAGGGGATAGGTATTGTTATCACTCACATTTCAAATAAGGAAAATGAATTTAGAGAAGTTACATAACATGCCCCAAATTATGCAGCTAATAAGGAGTCTAGTCAGATACCTCCTTTGATTCTAAACCCTAAACTCTTGACAATGCTATTTCCATATTATTGGTGAAAATGCATATATATCATTTTAATTACATATGCATAGTGTCACATTCAGCTTCCTCTCTCTTCACTATATCAAAACATACTCCCTATAGACTTAAGAATTATAAATTTTAAAAGCTATGTAACAGCAATTAACTTGATATACAAGTATTGTGAATTTTCAAAACATCAAATGAACATAATGTGACTGATTTACATTTAGGAGATCTTTCTTGGCTATAACTAGATAATGAGAATGGGGAATAAGCACCAAATGAATCAATAAGAAGAAAGCACAATATTTCTTCTTATATTTGGTGTGAAGAAAAGGCATAAAAAGTTCTGTGCTAATAATGGTGATGGTAGAACAACAAAAGAAAGACTATTTACACTAGAGTTGGAATAATAAATTAACTTAGTGTTTAGTTAGATACTTAAAGTTACCTAAATACCTCAACACTTAAATTCTTCCTATAAATGCTTGCCAATCTGAATCTTTTTTGTCTAATTGAAATAATTATTTTTATAACAATTTTTGATATGGTAAGGTTTTTTAAGAATGCAACTATTATAATATAGGACATACCCAAACGTTTAAAAAAAACACAAGTCCTATTGAGAACTGAGTTCTTAAAATATCACACTTAAAGTACTTTATGTGAAGAGAAGGCAGTATCAGCAAGCTTGACTGTTTGCTATGTCAGAAGAAGCTAGCAATTACTTGTCAGGCTTTTAGGTAATGTAACTACTTAGATATGAGATATAATCCATTAAAAACAGATATACATGGATCAAAAAATACGTTTTTTAATAATACAGTGATTCAGATTTAGTGGCAGAATGAAAATTCAACTGCTATAATGATTATCTCAAAAGATAAAAAAAAAACAACAACCCACGTCTGACATAAAAACTGTGGCAGAGTTACGATATCAGAATTACACTTCTTGATAGGTAAAACTATTAAGTCAGTCAAGAAAAATACAATAAAATGTCAGTAGTCAATACAGTGTTGAGGTAGAAATGAGAACAAGCTTTTTAATGCCTTCTTCATTTGTTAACTATATAAGAACCAGGTAACTTCCTCAATAGAGACATTGCCTAATGAACTGGAACTCTGAATTCTAAATAAAACTAATGAACTAGACTGGTATTTAATAAGCCAGAACACTGTAAAGAGCAACAACTAGTGGATAGTTCTCAATGTTTATCTTCTACTATCTGATAGGTGATTATACTAGTCCTCTCCACTTCCCCAACCATGTTTTATCTGAATCACTCTCTCAGTGTTCTAAGAAAAAGAAAAAAATCAAATAACAAAATCAATTATTTTCAAATTTGGTAGAAGAAAAGGATCTAGTGTTTGAATATAAGGATCTAGTATTTGATCATTAGTTAACAGTTTGTTAAAGGTACACATTTCATGTAAAAAAAAATTTTTGGTTGCAACTTATCAACCAGTATATACTATTCCTAAGTATTAGTAACCAAATTCATGACCATAAAGATGTCTAACAAGAAAAATTACTGAGTATCAGTCCCATCAGTAAGATATTGTCTTTGCACTTCATTAGCACTTACCATGCATTATAATGTCTCGGATTGACTCTGATAGCATTTCGAAAACAAGCTAATGCTTTGTCTAATTCTTCAGTTAATACAAACTCATGCCCTAATAGAGTATAGGCATAAGCATAATTTGGATCAACCTGGATAGCTCTCTGGAAGAATTTAATTGCAATATCATGTTCCCGTTGCAAACTGAAACAGTTCCCTGCAGCACACCAGGCCTTAAAAAAAAGGTGGAAACAAAAACCAAATATAGAATTAAAATTTTGTTTCAATTTTTCTAACAAAACCAAATTTGTGACTAAAACCAAGACTCAGATCTCACTTAGAACAGAAAAACAAAAACTGAAGTTATCTTTTTTTTATATTTATTTGAGAGAGAGAGAAAGAGAGTGTGAGCGCACGGGAAAAGGGCAGAAGGAGAGGGAGAGGGAATCTGGAGCAGACTTAGCACTGAGCCCTGGAGCCCATCGGGGGGGTGGGGAGCGGGGAGAAAGTGCTCAATCTCACAACCCTGAGCCCTGAGATCAGGACCTGAGCTGAAACCAAGAGTTAGACGCTCATCTGACTGTGCCACTCAGGCACCGCCCTGAAGTTTTAATAGATAGAGTACAGTTGATCCTCATTGTTCATGATTTCATACTGGTGAATTTGTCTACTTGTAAAAAGTTATAGTATTTGTAAAACCAAACTCTATGCTTGGGAGTGCTTTAGTGGTCACCCAACCTATGAGTTGTCCACGAAGCACACTCTCAGTTGAGGTCAAAAAAGACGATTCTATGCCTCCTTGTTTCATCTCTCATACAGAGATGACCAGAGGATAGAGTGCAGGGGGTGGGGCAGTGCAGTGCAGGGCAAGAAGCTCTGGCTCTGGGGTCAGCTGGACAGAGACTGAATCCTAAATCTGGCACATGTCATAGGGTGGCCTCAGGCAAATCACCTTAACACTTCTGAACTTAATTTTCTCTTTTATGTAAAATAAAGATAATAAAATCTACCAGGATGGGTTGCTTTTTAGGATTTAGGATTACAATCTGTGAAGTGTGTGTGTGTGTGTGTGTGTGTATGTGTCTATTCCCCCCAAGAGCAATGATCCAGTCTTTGTAAATTCAATGTTACAGAAACTACTGAACATAACTACCAAAAATAATGAGAATTAACTATTTTTAATTTAATTCTAAGATTAAATATGTTATAAAAGTACCACTAACTATTCTTGAGATGCAACAAAATACAATTCTTACAGGACTGGAGCATGTAAATGAATTGTGCCTATGTCTTAAAATGACAATTAAAAAAACTCACTATTTTATCTTAATTCAAAATTAGCACTTTTTCCAATCTACATTAATTTCTGCTTAATGAACACTAATCCTGCTATCAGCAATTTTTTTTTTTAAAGATTTATTTATTTCAATGAGAGAATGTGCACGTGAGCACACACAGTGGGGAGAAGCAGAGGGAGGGAGAAAGAAACCCAGGCAGACTCTGCACTGAGTGCAGAGCCTGACCCAGGGCTCGATCTCATGTCCCTGAGATCAAACCTGAGCTGAAACCAAGACTTGGATGCCGAACCGACTACACCACCCAGATACCCCAGCAACAGCAGTTTTAATATAGCCAAATCTTGATTAATCTTGAATAAAATACATGCTTATGAATCTGCACCACATGTTCTAGGACTTTATCTTCTCTAAGTTCCTCTCTGCCTGTACAGAAGGGTGCAAAAGTAAGTGTGGATGATGCTAAATGGTGTTTGAATTATTTGCTTCATCCCCCCTTCCGATCAAGGGGGATCAGAAGACAACTACATAAGCGAAGTATTTCAGTTATCATACCTCTGGTGAATTTTTATCCATGTCTGTTAAGTCTTTTGAAAGAACTGAAAGAGCAACATCTTTTTGAAGATGCCAAAGTGTTGTAGAGTAGATCTCCATGCCTTCAACTCTGTAATTCTCAATCCTTCTAACCTCTGAGAATATTCTTTCAGCCTAAAATAAAAAAACTAGTTAATGGGAAAATAAGTTGATACAATTTACATATATACAGGGAGAGCACTGGGCACTATTCTCATAGGACCTAAATGCTGCTTTGTTTTATAGTTTTTATGTGAATTAGTAATAACATAGGGTCGCAATGAACAATGTTCCACAAAAGGTCACATATTGATGTAATCATATTCACACTTAACCTAGGTACACACAACTCATGGTAAGAATATTAACTGTGAAAAGAAAACCTATGTTTCCACCAAAATGACAGGGGAAATCTATACAAAGTTATAATTTATAAAGGACAAGTCAATTATTTTATTCTCAAAAAACACATTTCCAAGTTTTAAAAATGGTTTTACAGAATAACACTCTTAGGAAAAGTGAGAGAATAATGATTTCTGTAACATAAAACTACTTGTGCACTGACTTTTATTAAGAGGTCAAGTTAAAAACTTTAGGGGTAATACGGTTCAGTTGGCCACCAATGCTATGGCATGTTGAGCACTGAGAATACCCACCAATGTGATACCCGTGCGGGAACTGTAGCTCCAGGCTAGTGATTCCCTTCTTCTCTGCAGCACTAACCTGACTTTAGGGTCCCTCCTCAGCTACTTTTTTCCTCCCCACACTCACAGCTCCCAGAACGGTTTCTCTCACCTTGAAGTTTGAGGCTTTGGGTTATATAAAACCAATTAGTAGTTCCCTAGTTTATTCATTCAAAAGTTTAAAATTCTGAAAGTTTAGCTTAGTTTAGAATAAAAAATATATGGACTGTTCTTAATGAAATGAAGATGGCAGAAAATACAGAAATAGCATTTATAACACCAGGAAATCCAAGAAATGGCCTTATACTATCTAGGATTAGCTTAATGATTTGTAACTTCCCTGAAATCCCTTAAAAGTTATAGGTAAGTTTTTCCAATAGGCACTGGTTATAAGAAGACAGACCTAACCACAAGTCAAATATAGGTTTTGGAAATCTTTTGGTTTCAAAATTTTCAGGATCTATTGCTCCCTCTGAAAAGTGATTGTGGTACAGACAAAAAGAAAATGAAAAAAACTCATGAAATTGAGTTGAAACAAAGGCTTCTGTTTAGTTACGTACTTGGGACACTGCTCTATAGAGGGAAACAATAAAAATCATGTATTTTAAAGTACTAGTGAAATAATAAATTAGAAATAATTTTGAAAGGGGCTTGCTGAACATAGCTTTTGCCTATGTATCAGTAAAGGCTCATTATCCAAACATGGAACTTCTAGCAATGAATAAGGCTGGTCTGTCTACAGCAACACTTCATTCTTTACTGTACAACAATACATGAGTTGGTATCTTCTTTATTTATTCTCTGCCTGGAAGAACACTTCACCCTCAGATCTTTGCATGGCTCCTGAAGGAATCACCTCCTTTCTCTGAGCACAGAAAAATGTAAATGTATCATGTTTCATTATCCTGTAACCCCCTTATCATGCTTCATTTTTTCCTTCCTATGACCTATTGCCTCCTGTCCTTAATACATGTATTGGCTTACCATCTCTCTCTCTTACTAGAATGCAAGCTTTATAAAGGCAAGCAATTATCTGTCTAGCTCTATTAGAGTCTAGAAGAGAATCTAAGATATAACATGCACTGAATAAATGAACTGAAAATAAACAGGGCAAAAATGTAACTTTGTTATAAACATAATTATTTTAGAAAAATTTTATAATATATAGATTTCTTAAAATTTTATTTTATTTTTTTTAAGATTTTATTTATTTGTTTTGACAGAGAGGAGCGATCATGAGTAGGCAGAGAGGCAGGCAGAGAGAGAGAGGGGAAGCAGGCTCCCTGCTGAGCAGAGAACCCGATGTGGGGCTCGATCCCAGGACCCTGAGATCATGACCTGAGCTGAAGGCAGAGGCTTAGCCCACTGAGCCACCCTGATTTCTTAAAATTTTAAACAATTTTTTTAAGTTTATGGCCAGAGAGAGAAAACGCTCGGAAGGTAAACTGGGTAGGAAATTTAAATTGGAGATTAGAATTTTCTTTGGCTTTGTATTAATAATCTTCTCTTTTTCTGGTATAAACAGACAACTTAAGCAATGAATGTAATTAAAATTAAAAGGATAAAAGTCTTGAGAAGGACAAGATGTCCTCTATTATATACAGTTTTCTTCATAGCATTTTTCAAGTATATAAAACTTATTAAATGCCAAAAATTCATCCCAGTAGGAACTCTGCATATAGTAAAAAAAATTTTATTATAAACACCTATTGCATGGTAATATATACTTTCAGATCCAACTGAGTAGGGTACAAATATTTCACATAAGAATATACGAATGTGGGTGCCTGGATGGCTCAGTCAATTAAACATCCAACTCTTGATTTTGGCTCAGGTCATGATCTCAGGGGCTTTTATTTTTTTATTTTTTTTTAAGTTTTTAATCATTTATTTGACAGAGATACAGTGGGAGAAGGAACACAAGCAGGGGGAGTTGGAGAGGGAGGAGCAGGCTTCCTGCCAAGCAGGGACCCTGAGGCGGGGGCTCAATCCCAGGACCCCAGGATCATGACCAGAGCCAAACGTAGATGCTTAACAACTGAGCCACCCAGGCATCCTGGGTCTTTTTTTTTAAAAAAGATTTTTTATTTTAAAAAAGATTTTTATTTATTTGACAGAGAGACAGTGACAGGAACATAAGCAGCGGGAGTGGGAGAAGGAAAGCAGGCCTCCCGTTGAACAGGAAGCCTAATGTGGGGCTTAGTCCCAGGAACCTGGGATCATGACTGAGCCACCCAGGCGCCCCATGACCTCAGGGTCTTGAGAATGAGACTTGTGTAGGGCTCCACGCTCAGCACAGAGTCTGCGTTGGATTCTCTTTCTCCCTTTCCTTTGTCCCTCCCCCTGCCTGAGCTCTCTTGCTCTAAAATAAATAAAATCTTAATAAAAAAAAAAAAAGAATATATGGATTGGATTCCCTACAAATCTATCTCAAGCAATCTCCTCAAATTTAAATTACACACCCCTTAACACAAGAAAAAAATGTCTATTTATATATCAAAATGCTCAGAAAATAAATATAAAGACATTACATAATAAATATTGACCTTTTTTGTTTTTGTTTTTTGTTTGGTTTTTTAATTTTAAGCAGCTGCATATCTAATGTGGAGCCCAACGTGGGACTTGAACTCATGACCCTGGATCAAGACCTGAGCTGAGATCAAGAGTTGGATGCTTAACTGATGAAGCACCCAGGTGCCCCTAAATATTGAACTTTAAGAGCTAGCTGTCTCAATCTCAGGCATTTTAATTAAATTTAAATTATCTCTAAAAAAGCATGTATAACAGTTTTCTATACTTACTTGCATGTACTCTGAGAGTTCAAAATAAGCCCTTCCAATTTGGCACAGTACCCAACCAGTATTGTAGTGGTGAGAAGGTAGGTGGCTCAAGATATTTATAGCTTCTTTGCAGTTGTAAGAACACAAAGCTAAATAGCCTTTCCCCATTTCACGAAGAAGGCTCATCAAACCTTCTAGGAGAAAACAATATAGTAATCAAAGAAGAAAAACACAATAAAACAGTTTTGTTTTCTAGAAAGGGTAATTACAAAATAATCTATTAAAAATCCCAACATCAAAAAAAATAAAATAAAGATAAAAATAAAAATTCCAACATCTTTCTAGAAAAAAATGGAAGGTACTTTAATGAACATTAAAAAACTTACTTAAAATAAGTGAATAAAATAAAATGCAAAGAAGATGTTAAGCATTTAAAACAGACCTGCTGCTGCTTTCTGTAGATTAAATGCCTGGATCTGAGGTGTGATTGTGGAGATTTTCCCTTCTGAAATGATGGAAGAGTCCAATTTTGTAATTTCCAGGCTATCATTTATGTTAGGTTGAGTTATTCCTCCTTTATTAGTTTTACTTTTAGTTTTTCTGTTTGGGATTTTAGGTGGAAACTTCATTTTTAATTTTTTGCTATTCTCCTGTAAAAAGGAGGAAAATTCCACACTTTTTAAACTCATGTATTTTAGACTTCTCAATCCTTCCTCAAGTACAAGTCACAAATACAAAAAAAAAAATTTAACTGGTTTAAATTTTTCTCAGAAAAAATTTATAATAACAAAAATTTTCAAAGTCTTATTTAATTTTAAATGCAACAATTCTGAAAATAAATTGTATTAATGAATTAGTGTGTAAGGTATATCGGTATTGTTTGCTGCTCTTTTCTGAAAGTGTATAACTTTATTATTTAAAAATAAGAAAAAAACAAAAATAAGAAAATAAATGGATGCAATATTACTTGTCTCAGAGCATTATAATTGATTTTATAAAATTATTGATTTGTTCATGTCAAAGTTAAAAATTATCCATAATATTTTTCAACAAACCAAGAAAATTTACCAAGGGCATGAGGTCCTCCAATTGTACAAAGATATGTACAAAGAACACACAGGAAATTTCCATTTATCCTTTCCCCAATTTTCCTAGTGAGAATATCTGACATAACTACAGGCCACCATCAAATCCGGGAGACTGGAATTCGTTCAATACTATCAACTAAATTACACATCTTTTTTGGATTTCATCAGTTTTTACACATATTTTTTTTGATGTGATAGCTCTATGAAATTTTATCACATGTATGATTTGCATAATCAACCACCACAAAAAGGATATAGGACTATCTGACCACTGCACAAAAAAATTCCTTTTTTTTGTTATGTTGTTATGATCTAGTAGTCCTATCTTACCCCCAAGTTCTAACTCCTAATAGCTACTGATCTGTTTCGCATCACAATAATTTTGTCTTATGAACAGCGTTTTATAGTATTTATTAAAGAACCAAGAAAATTTATAAATGTTATTGATTGGTTTATAAATTTAAAAAAATTAGAAAAATTTAAATAGTCTCTGAATTTTACTTATTAGAGATGGCGGGGGAAGCATTAAGTAAATGTGACATACGGAAATCTTTAAATTACCTTGGTTGTAGAGCTGTCACTAGTAAAAAGTCGTGAACTTCTTCGAGGCAGTGCGTTTGGGGGAGAAGTGATAGTGGGGCTCAATACCTGAGGTGTTGTACTAAAAAAATGATAAAAGTAGACGTCAAAAAAAACCCACAACAAAAGCCAGCTTATAACCATTAACTTTTGTTTCAATTCAGATACATTAAAAAAAAAAAACACATTCATCATGTTTGTACTCTAAAGTTGATAAGTTTGGTTGGTCCTTTGTCATCCCTCTATGAAAACTCAGAATTTAAAAGCTATCTGTGTTAACATAAAATAATAAAGATTATAGCACAGAGCTTCACTCCATCTGAAATTGCTAATTTGAATTTAAAACAATCCACATAAAAACTGTGGATCAAAAATGATAAACACATCTATAAACTAATTCTCTCTAGCCCTCATTTGCAATAATAGCAAGTGAGAGGAAAAAAAGATAGTTGGACATGGATAGCCTAAATGTGGGATATTTGCCAGCAAATAAATACCATTAAACAATTATTATTTCTTTATAAATTCAAACAACCACATCAAGGTTTATTCTGTTTAGAACCAAAGAAATCTAATAATTGCCTGGGTACATTTTTTTTTTTAACTTTAAAAGGCAAACTCTAAGATACAAGGATTCCATTTTTAGAAAGTAAACAAACTTAAAACCTTACTACTAAGGTTTAGACTTAGTAGTCTAAGAGTCCATAGACTCTTACCCACTCTTAGTGGGTAAGAGTCTATGGACTAAATGGTTTATAGTTTATGTGAAATCCCACTAGTTACCTGAATTTGAGTCAAAGAGGCTTCTGAGAATAAAATAGACACTGACCAGTGAGTATTTAGAAAGCCCAGGCTGCTCATACCTTTTCAAAAGACAGAATCTCAGTGTAGGGATTACAGCAAGTGAGGTCACTTGGGCTGGTGAATTAATTTTATTTTATGATGCATTTTTAATTTTTATTTATTTTTTAAAGATTTACTTTAGAGACAGAGGGCAGAGGGAGGGGCAGAGGGAGAGAGGCTTAAGCAAACTCTTCACTGAGTGTGGAGTCCTACATGGAGCATGATCTCACAATCCTAAGATCATGAACTGAACTGAAACCAAGAGTCAGATGCTTAACTGTGCCACCCAGGTAATTTGATATATTTTCTTTTAAAAATTAGGATTTTATTCTTATTATTTTTAATTTTTTTTAAAAAATATTTTATTTATTTATTTGTTAGAGAGAGAGAGAGAAAGAGCAAGAGAGAGTACAAGTAGGGGGAACAGTAAGCTGAGGGAGAAGCAGGCTCCCTACTGTAAGGGAGGGATGAAGAACTCAGTCCCAGGACCCTGGGATCATGACCTGAGTTGAAGGTAGATGCTTAATCAACTGAGCTACCCAGGTGTCCCCTAGGATTTTTTTTAAAAAGGAGATTAGGGTTCATAGCAAAATTGAGAGGAAGGTAGAGAGATGCACCATATTATACTCCCTGCCCCCACACATGCACAGCATCCCCCCTTATCAATATGCCCCACCGGAGTGGGACATATAGGTGATGAGCCTACACTGATGTATTATAAAGCCTACAGTTTATGATAGAGTTTACCCTTGGTTTTGTTCATTCTATAGGTATTTGTGAATATATAAAGACATATATCCATCATGGTGTCATACAGAATATTTCACGGCCCTCATCTTCTGCTTTCTGCCTACTCATCCCTCCCCCTCCAACCCCTGGCAACTACTGACCTTTTTTATTATTTCCATGGTTTTGCCTTTTCCAGAAGCTGATTCATTTTTAAGTACAATATCCTTTATTTGAATGATGTAATTTATATTATAAATGTGAATTATATGTTGTCAATAATGTTACCTGACTATAGAAAACAGTTTGCTTGAGAAGTGGGAGGGAATAATTTCATCCATGGAGCAGTTTATAGGGAGAATAAGCCTAAGAAAAATGCTGAGATTTCTGAAAAGTCACAAAAAGTTGCATGAGTATAACATCAATCTTGTGGGGGTAGAAGTAAAAATAATAACAAGATGATTCTGGGGCTAGGAGGATAAGGAAGACAAACTCCTCCTATATCATAATTTTCGTTACGGTTCTGTTAGCTCCAAAGGCCAATTTGACAAAAGAAAAAAAATGTCCAAAGTCTGACAGGCATCAGGAAAATGAATCAGGATACTGCGTGAGTTTGAAACATTGGTCGTAGCAACATGAAATGTCTCATTTCTTTATAACTTGCATCTGTTTAACCAGGAATTTGAGAATGAAAGGAATGTGCTCTAGAATCAGACTGTTGAGGTCTGAAATCAATTCTATCACTTATTACCTATGTGATTATGTGCCAGTTATATTAAACACTTTAAAAAAAAGTTCTGTAGGGACGCCTGGGTGGTTCAGTCAGTTGAGTGTCTGCTTTCAGCTCAGGCGGTGATCTCAGGGTCCTGGGATCAAGCCCTGAGGCAGGCTCCCTGCTCAGCAGGAAGTCTGCTTATGCCTCTCCCCCATCCCCTGCTCATGCTCATTCTCTCTCAATCTCAAATAAATCAATCTTTAAAAAAAATAAAAAGTTTTTATACATTATCTAATTTTATGTTTTCATAATAAAATATGAATTGTAGCTATAAAGAAGATGCCTTGGAAAATTATAAAAATGATTTTTAGAGGTTAATACATGTAGAGAAAATCATGACATACACACAAACTTTTGGGGGGAAATTTAGCTAAGAGAACTATGCTATTCTAATCATCTCTAAAAAATAACTTTCTTTAAAAAAAAGAAGAGACTTCCACGACCGGTGGTAAATGAAGTAAAACGGACCAGATTTACTATCCTGTCTTTAATGACTAATAACACTGAAAATAATTATGAAACAATGCTTTTCAGATATTGGACAACAAGCACATATGCCTGAAGAGAATTCTGAGGACACAGTGCAGGGAAAGGGAACACAAATAGAAGTCAGTGGTCTTCCTGTGTTGAGAAAAAAATGTTGAGACTTCCAAGAAGTGAAGGCAGCTAGAATATTAAAGTCAGAGTACTAGAAAGGGGAGAGCTACAAAGAGGGAGAGCTTCAAAGATCTGCTGGAAGTTTTCCTAGAATCTGCAGTTGAAACTGAGTAATGCAACTGTTTGAGTGTGTTATAATAAAAAAACTCATCTGGTCTTTGTCCTGAATTCTTGAGAAGCCGTTTCTAAATGCTCAGAATTTCTCTCTCTCTTTTAAAAGATTTTATTTATTTATTTGACAGAAAGAGACAGCGAGGGAGGGAACATAAGCAGGGAGAGAGGGAGAAGCAGGCTCCCCGCAGAGCAGGAAGCCTGATTCGGGGCTCAATCCCAGGACCCTGGGATCATGACCTGAGCTGAAGGCAGATGCTTAACGACTGGGCCAACCAGGTAGCCCAATGCTCGGAATTTCTCAAGTGATATGAATGTCTTTGTTCTTCACGGTGGGCCCCTAAGACCACACCTGAGTTTATGCTAACGAAATGACTTGTGGTGGGGCCCTAGATAGTTTCGGGATAGTGGGCTGGCCTTGCTGGAAAGACCAACCAGTGTCTAGAGGGCTGAAGCTTTGAGTTGGCTGTTAACAGCCTGACCTTCTCTAGGAAGGGGAGGGTGGCTGGAGAATGAGTTAAATAACATGACCAATAACACAAGCTATCATCCCTCTGTAATGTAACTCCAATAAAAACTTTGACTACTGAAACTCAGTTGCGCTTCCTGGTTGGCAAACACACTGAATGCGCTGTTGAGGTGACACATCTCACCCAAGGGAAAGGACACAGAAGCTCTGTGTTTGGGACCCTCCCAGACCCCATTCTATGGGGTCTTAGGTCCTGGTCTGTTCCTGACTGGTATCCTTTATAATAAAACTGTAAGTATAGAACTCTCCTAGATTCTATGAATTGTTCTAGCATATTAAGCCTTAGGGGATAGCAAGAACCCTCAAATTTGTAGGTAGTTGGTCAGAAGTGAAGGAGGCCCAGGGAAACCCTGAAATTGTAGCTACCAAGTCAACAAGATTTGTTAAGTCTTGCTGGTACTATCATCTTAGCCTGCAGAGTCTATGCTATGTCTGGATAATTAGTATCAGAACTTACTACAGTATTACAGTGAGGAAAACTACCTGAATCTAGGGAAAAACTATCAGAAAGGAGCTGGCAGAACAATTCTTGGAGCTCACCCTGGAGATTTTCAATAGCCAGAATGAAGAAACCTCACACTCAACAGGTCACTGAGTACTCAAAGGATACTGCCTCAATAATGGGGCAAAATTAGTCCAGACTAAAGGCTACTCTTGTCCTACCAACAAAACTTAAAAATTAAGACCTAAAAGGAATAAACTGTTAACAAGTAACTGCCTCCCAGAATAAAACAGAAATACTTAAAAGAAGATAAAATAGTCCAGCACTCAACAATGTAAAATTTCCAATAACTGCCATAAAACAACAAAACTAGGCATACAAAGAAGAAAAATATAACCTATATTGAAAAGAAAAAAAAACCATAAAAAACAGACCCAGAAATAACACAGTAAAGCAGTAGACAAGATCATTAAAAGAGCTATTGTACATATATTCCATATGCTCAAAAAGGTAGAAGAAAGAATGAGCATGTTAAAGGGGAGAACCAAATCAAACTTCTGGAGATGAAAAATAGAACATCTGAGATTAAAACTGTATCTACATCCTGGTTGGGGTTAATAACAGAGTAGACACTGCAGAAGAAAAGATTAATTAACTTTAAGACATAACAATAAACACTACCCAAAATGAAATAGAGGAAAAAGACTGGAAACAAAAATGAACACAGTACTGAGCTGTGAGGGACAACTTTACAGTCTAATAAACACATACTCAGTGTCCCAGGAGGGGAGAGTGGGACCTGACCTGAAAAAATACTTGAAGAAATAATGGACAAAAATTAGCTAAATTTAGTAAAAACTACAAAATCACAGATCCAAGAAGCTCAATCACTTTGAAGGCCAAGAAAGGCAGCACATCATGATCAGATGACTTAAAATCAGAGATAAAAAGAAAATTGTAAAATCATCAGAAAATAAATACATTACATACAGAAGAACAAAAAATAAGAATGACAGACTTCTTGTCAGAAACAAAACAAGCTAGAAGACAGTAGAACAACATCTTCAAAGAAAAAACTATGAGCAAGAATTCTATATTTAGTGAAAATATCTTTCAAAAACAAAAACAAAGGTGAAATAAAAATCTCTTTCAGACATACAAAAGCTGAAAAAATTCATTACCAGCAGACTTGGACTATAAGAAATTTTAAGTCTTTCAAGATGAAGGAAAAGGATACCAAATTGAAATGTGAACCTATAGAAAGAAATAAAAAGCACCGGAAATAGTAAATATGTGGGTAAATACAAAACAGATTTTTCTTATTTTAAAAAATCTATCTAGAAGATAACAGACTATCTAAGGGAAAAATTAAACAATGTACAATAGGGTTTACACACATGTATAAGTAAAATCTATGACTACAATAGCATAAAGATGGGGAGAGGAGCATGAAAGCACACTGTTATAAGGTTTTATACTATGTATGATGTGGTGCAACATTACTTGAAGATAGACTTTGATAAGTTAAAATATATACTATAAACAATAAAACAGCCTCTAAAAAGACAAAATAAAGAGTAATTGTTAATAAGGCAATGCTAGGTTGAACTGTGCTTCCCCAAAAAATATGTTGAAGCCCTAACCTCCAGTACCTGTGAATATGACTTATTTGGATTCAGGCTCTTTGTCGATGTAATCAAGTTAAGATGAGGTCATTAGGGTGAGTTCTATTTGAGTAAGACTGATGTCCTTATAAGAGGGAAATTTGGATATAGAGACACACAGGGAGGATGGCCATGTGAAGACAGAGGCACATATTGAATTATGCTCCCATCAACTAAGGATGCCTGGGACTACCAGAAGCTGGAAGAGAGAAAGATCTTCCCTTGGAGGCTTCAGAGGGAGTATGGCCCAATCAACACCCTGACTTTGGGTTACAGCTTCTACAACTGTGAGTGGATACACTTCTGTTGTTTTAAGCCATCCAGTTTGCAAGAACTTTATGGCAACTGGAGGAAACAGACAGGCAATAAAGGAGATTAAATGAACTGATAAAAGAAAAAAGCCCCACAAAATCATTAATAGTTGATATTTTTAAAGTTAGTATAATTGTTTAGCTTAAGTGAAATATATAATCCCGTAAATTATGTTTATATATGCTTTAGGATAAGCATTTACTCAGCCTATATAATGTTCTGCAGGAGGCCTCAGGCTCCATCTCATAACCGAGCTCCAGGCCATCCCTGTCATGTGTCCGTGAGCTGGCACTCATGAGACTTGCCATCCTGGCATTTCAGAAATATTGAGGCCTTCTATACTGTATATGTACATGTGTGTCTATTTTAAGACTTACAGTACATGTTCACTATTTTACAAGGAGGCAGAGTTGTATCATTCTTTTAAAATATTAGCTATGATTTATTTTTGAGTACTTCAACAGAAAAAAGAAATCCTATTTAACATCATTTCTGGGTGGCAGTGGATTCATTATTTAAAGATTTACCAGAAGATTAATTCTATGATCTGTATATAGAAGTGCATAATAGGGGAAGGGGAGAATGAAACCTATCTGTACTTGACCAATGAAGGTCATGTAATAAGAAAATTATTTTAGAGAAGTGTTCAGAATACCTAGTTTAAACAATCCATGAGGGAATTAGAGTAAAATAAAAAGATATTTTGGTTACTTTTGTCTTGATTTGTATCAAAATACTCAACTAGAAACTACACTAGTCTTTTCAGTAAGTTTGAAATGCTTTTTTTTTTTTTAAGGTTTAAGTAATCTCTACACTGAGTGTGGGACTCAAACTTACAACCCTGAGATCAAGAGTCACATGATCTACACTGAGTCACCCAGGCACCCCTAGAAATTTTAATTTGACATATTCAAAATTTATAATAGTCATTCCAGAATTCTTGGGAGAGTCAAAACCTGCCTAAAGTGAATAAAGTCATGTTTTATAGCAAGAAACGCCAACAATATCAAATTATGACACTATAGTAAATACCTTGTTTGTGGGCCAGAGCTTTGTGTTTGTGCAACAAGAATTGGGGTTACCTCTCGACTATTTCCACTCTGTGAGAAGACAGACTTTGTTCCAGTTTGGCCGATTCTGGCAACAGACTGTAAAACACAAAAAGTCTAAGGTTTGTGAATTATAAATTGCACTGAAAATGGTAAAAGACACCATGATGCTCCCATCTACATTTTCTCAATGCAAGATTTCATAATATATACTTGTCATCTGAGAACACAAATTATTGTCATTATTGTCAATTAATATGTTAGGATTAACATCAAACTATTTCCTCCTTTTAACTTCAGTAATTTTTTTTTTTTTTTTAAAGATTTCATTTATTTATTTGAGAGAGAGAGAGTGAGTGAGAGAGAGCACAAGCCGGGGAAGTGGCAGAGGGAGAGGGAAGAGCAGATTCCCTGCTGAGCAGGGAGCCTGATGTGGGGCTCCATCCCAGGACCCTGGGATCATGACCTGAGCTGAAGGCAGATACTTAACCGACTGAGCCACCTAGGCACCCGCTTAACCTCAGTATTTTTATCTTTATACTATCCTTTCATTTTCACTTTAGTTTTTAAGGAAAGGCTCCCCAAACTTCCCAAAAACTCCTAAAAAGGCCATTATTACACATTTTCCAGGTGGGGCTAAGTGTTACAAGAATTTTAGGACAGCTACTAAGATTTATAATAACTCAGATTTACAGTCTAATATAAAAATAATAATACAGTAAGATTTTATATCCCTTCATTGACACTTAAGAGATATTTTATAGTAGTTCAGAGGAATAAATTTTTAAAATCTATCTGATTATTTTCCATATCCCAAGCATTTTGGTCTTAGAATTAACATTTCTTTCTAGTGTGTTCAATTTCTCACTAACTGGTCTCTGTTCCCGTGGAAGAGAAAAAAGACTTCCTGCCCCTCTGTCTTCTCTAATTTATCACCTTACTTCTATTCATTTCCATCACTTGGCTTCTTTATAAAATGGTCTCTGATTGTTGCATCAATGGATAGTTTTAGTTTTTTTACTACCAGATAATTGTCTTCAAAATTTATTATTATTTGATAGCCACTATACATAATTCTCAAACGTTATACTGATAATTAATAATAATAATAACTTTCTCATCTGATATGAAAGCCTTATTTTGGCCTTTCCTATATTCAACACCAATGATCATGTCCTCCTTTTTGAAACTGCATAATTTCCAAAATAGTATGGTATCTTGATTATTTGTCCTAGTACTTCATTTGCAGGCCCTTCCTTCCTTTCACTGTTTTAAATTAAGTATGCTATGCTCTGTGTTTCTTTGCTACTCTCTTTTCCTAGGAGAGCCTGGATTTTTGGCAGCTTTAACTATTATTTCCATCACCAGACCATATTCTTTCCTCTACGACTATCCATGAAATAGTTTCATCTAATTTACCACCACCTCAAAAAAAAACTTTATAATTCTTCCTCTTCCTCTTCCCCAAGCTGGAACCTCTACATTCACCCAGGCCACAAAACTTAAAAGTCAATTCTGGCCCTTCCTTATTTAACAAAGATCTGTGTACTGTACAAAATATTGTTTGATATTTTTAGTTGATACTACAGCAGACCGACAAGTAGAACTTTCCTATGAATGTGTTATAGCAGGGTAAGAAGAGAACAGGGGCAGAAGAGGATAAGACAGCAAGTGGCTTTGTTGTATGGGCACTGAAATCACCTACCCGGCACTGACTAACTTGTCCTTGGTTGCTAAGGCTTGCCTGCAAATACTTCATCTGGCATGCTGATTACTATCCTACTATGCCTTCTTGTAACTGTAATAAACTAATTTCTACAGTTACTTCAGGTAGCTGCCAACTCTTAAAAACGAGATTTAAAGTAATCCACACATTAACTACTTTGCAGCCCCCCCCCCTTTTTTTTTTACTACTTTCAAGAGTTTCTATTATTCCCAATTAAGAAGCTATTATAGAAACGAAACTTCAGACTCTAAGGAATTTTTGGAGTAAAAAGAACAAGAACAAACATCTCTAGGAGGGTAAAGGGTTTATATCAGTCATTTACTAGTACGACTTACTTAGTTTCCATTTCTTAAACATCTATTAAGGATGGCAATACGCATTTTAAATACACAACCTAATTTAATTTTCACAGAAGGTAACCCTTTACCACAGACCTGTTTCAAGCAAATGGCACTTTGATCTCTAATGCCATAGACGTATATGAAAGAACATTCTTTAAAAAGTCTCAAGACATGGGGCGCCTGGGTGGCTCGGGGGTTAAAGCCTCTGCCTTTGGCTCAGGTCATGATCTCAGGGTCCTGGGACAGAACCCCACATTGGACTCTCTACTCAGCAGGGAGCCTGCTTCCTTCTCTCTCTCTGCCTGCCTCTCTGCCTACTTGTGATCTCTCTTGTCAGATAAATAAATAAAATCTTTAAAAAAAAAGTCTCAAGACTTGTGGCAGTATTTACCATAAGGATACAGTCAAATATTTTTTATTTTACCATACATTTACTATAAAGTTACTATACATCTATGAGAATCCGCCATAAAAAACTATTATCAGAAATAGCTGGCTTTATGCACATCAATGTTTTTTCATGTTAATTAGTACACTTAAAAGACAAATACAGTCGTGAAAACAAGTAAAACAAGAGCAGGTATAATTTCTGTTATTTATGTTCAAAGTGATAGAAACCATCCTAGTTTAGTTTAAAAAAGGGGAATTCAAAAGTAAAAATCAGAATGCTTATTTAGCAACTATACTTGTGAGTTATAATTTCACAGGCCAAAGAGCAACCAGCTTTATGTCTCCTACTGTAACCAGCAGCTTATGACAAGGATGACCTTCTTTTACATTTAGATCAACAACTCTAAGGCAACGGTCATTATATAAAATTAGATTCTCTCTGAAATTACCTTTAACAGATCGGAATTTTAAATGAATTTCTTTCATCAACATCAAAACTGCATTTTACATGGAAAATACCTTTTTTGAAGGGGCTCCAGTAGATGGCACGTCAATTACAGAAGATGTATTAGTGTAGTTTTGTAAATAGGATCCATCTCCAGGACTTGGGGTTTCTAATGGCAAAATCCCAAAACTGAGAAGAGGTTGAAATCAAGGTGTCAAAAAGTCATCAAGGCATATATAAAGCAGCAGTATACTTAAATTAGAAGGTCTAAAAGGAAGAGAATGGCAAATCAGTCTTGGGGGCAGTGAGGATCTGAGGGGCAGATTTAAAATAAGCTGTGAATGTAGACTTTTCCACCCACCATAACTAAATTAAAAAAAAAAAAAATCAAACAAGGAATTAAATTGAGCAACAACTACTCATATCAGGAGATTTATTGGAAATGAAGAATGGGTTTGTAAAAGTGAAGATCTAAACGATCAAATTATTTCATTCTTGGAATTTACAGGATTTAGACACTGTTACAGAGAGACCTTCTCTAGAGACCATTGAATTCATCTGTGGATTCAAGGAGTTATAATCTCATGGTCATGCTAGTTTAGTAACTTTCTGACCCCGGGACCCAATTCATAGCATCTGTTCTAGCACAGAATTTTTTATTTTGACCCTTTTGGATAGGTATCCTCTGGGCTGGGTTCCTGTATTTATACACATATATACTTCTAATAATTTTGACAAAATATTTCCTATTGATTGGTGTCAATCCTTCTTCCATGGTTTGGAAAACTATTTTAACAATAATCACTGCTGTCACTCTGATTATATCATAAACATTTCACCATTTCAAAAGGTTCACTGATATTCACTAACACATAGGACAGTATCTTTTAACACATACACTAGCTGAAGAAGGAATATTTAAGAGTTTTCCATTTTTCTTTAATAGTATTAAATTTTTATCACAGGTATTATATTTCTTTTACTCCATTTTTTGAAAACAGAATAGGTCCATTATTGACTTACTGAATGCTTCTATTTCCACAATGATTTAGAAGTTGCTGTTCATATTAATTTATATTACTAATAATATGAATTATTACATATTACAGATCATTTAATATTATAGCACATTTTAAAGCTTGTTTGTCTTACCTTGGGGTTAATGGGCTAAGAGCAGCTGGTCCTCCTAATAAGCTTCGACCAGTTTTTGGTTTATTTTGAACCTGTTTAGATAATATGGAAGTTCCTGTTCCAAGAGGGACAGTATCTGGTGAAATTACAGCTGAATCAATATAAGACACTGAAGAATCTGTATTCAAGGAGTACTTTGCATTGGAAGATTCTAAATTCAGTCTGTTTAATTCCTAAAACAGAAAAATTCTACCATGTCATTTATGATACATTATTTAGTTCACTCTTTCCTGTTTTCATAATACTTGAACACTAGTATATGATACACTTACAATGGTGTCCTGGGGTGTTTCCGTAAGAACAGTCTCAGGCTGTCTATGAGATAAACTATGATTAGATACTAGTGTTGTACACGAGCTGGGCAGACAGTTGCTAAAGTTCTGTAAAGATGTTAATTTAAATGTTTGGTCAGGATCTGGCTTTTCACCTGTGAAGGGAAAAAAATATATATATGCCTCTGAGGAAATTAGGATTAATATCTTTTTTCAAGAATGCATAAATTAGTGGAAATAAAGCCTTATCCAGGTCTTAAAGTTCTCCTGTTTCAGCTAATCAAATTTACCTCCCAAAAGTCCATCTATCAATTTATTATAAAAATTTACCCCTCAGATAAAGCTATACATTTAGAAATTAAATAGAACTACAAAAGCACTAATTTTAAATATAATAAATCATTGGAAAATACAGATTTCTGTTTCTTTTAAAGCAGAAAGCAACTAGATCTCATTTTACTCAAAGTAAGGAGTGATGGTCGAGAGCTGAAACCCAATAGACAGTAAAGTTTTAAAACACTTCTGTGTATACATACACAATGTTTATAAAACGATCATTGATGTGTTCTAGAGCACATATATCTAAGGCACTCTTTCCCCATACTGTCCAGGTCTTATTTACATTAACAGCTTCAGCTCCAGGCATTCTATTAATTTCTTTCCTTATCTAGAAAGCTAGTGTTATACTCACAATACAACTCATTCTAGAGGACACAAGGCCACACCATTCCTTAAACATGATGCTATTACCTTATTTCTTGTTCTCAATTTTAACAGCTTTTAGCTTTGAAAAATATTTTTCTTGTGAATAATTTGTATCACTTTCCAAAAATTGAGGAGGAGGAAAAAAAAGAATAAGTAGGGGAACCTTCCCCTAGCTACCTCTACAAACCTACCTATTTCACATAATGATTCAAAGGGGGACCAGAGGAAAGGATTTAAACTAAGGCTCTTTTGGTAACATTCTGATCCTTTGGCAAGCCGATCTGTCTTGCTGTAAAGACAAACAAATAGATTAGACAAGCTACACAACCCAAAACATTATAAAGAAATTTTTGATACAAAAAATTACTCTTATATATGTACGTAATACATATATATATGTAATACATATTTAAGTTCTGCAAGTACTCTTCTTGACGTTGCCATTTGCAACGACATGGATGGAACTGGAGGGTATTATGCTATAATATAGCATACCTATAATACCTCCCTAAATTACCAATTTCCCCTTCTTACCATTTATGGCAGTTCAAATCAAAAGTCTGGTGAAAGCGAGCAGAACATGAATTGAAAGGAATGCTAGCCTAATAAACTATCATTGCTTCTTGAATATTATAATTGCTTTTAATTTCCTGTCAGATACTAAAATTACTCAGGATGGACAATATCCAAATATTTGTCTTATTCTTAATTTTTAATGTAATGTCCCAGCAGTAATTTTGAAAGTGACTTAAATGTTTTGTTTTTTACTTCTTCATCATTAGTATTTATTTAATTTTAGAAATACTCAGGGTGCCTGCATTTAATTTTTTTTATTAACATATAATGTATTATTTACCCCAGGATACATGTCTGTGAATCATCAGGCTTACACACTTCACAGCACTCACCATGGCAAATACCCTCCACCCTCCCCAATGTCCATAACCCAGCCACCCTATCCCTACCCCCCATCTCCCAGGCACCCTTAGTTTGTTTCGTGAGTTTAGGAGTCTCTTATGGTTTGTCTCCTTCCCCATCCCATCGTGTTTCATTTCTCTCCCACATCCCCCCACAACCCACCCCCCTGCCTCTCAGATTCTTCATATCAGAGAGATCAGGTGATCAGGTGATAAATGTCTTTCTCTGACTGACTTATTTCGCTTAGCATAATACCCTCCAGTTCCATCCATGTCGTTGCAAATGGCAAGATTTCGTTTCTCTTGATGGCTGCATAGTATTCCATTGTATGTGTGTGTGTGTGTGTGTGTGTGTGTATATATATATATATATATATACACCACATCTTCTTTATCCATTCATCTATTGATGGACATCTAGGTTCTTTCCATAGTTTGGCTATTGTGGACATTGCTGCTATTAACATTTGGGTGCATATGCCCCTTCGGATCACTACATTTTTATCTTTAAGGTAAATACCCGATAGTGCGATTGCTGGGTCATAGGGTAGCTCTATTTTCAACTTTTTGAGGAACCTCCGTACTGTTTTCCAGAGTGGCTGTACCAGCTTGCATTCCCACCAACAGTGTAGAAGGGGGTTCCCCTTTCTCCACATCCTTGCCAACATTTGTCGTTTCCTGACTTGCTAATTTTAGCCATTCTGACTGGTGTGAGGTGGTATCTCACTGTGGTTTCGAAATGTATTTCTGATGCTGAGTGATGCTGAGTGCTTTTTCATGTGTCTGTTGGCCATTTGGATGTCTTCTTGCAGAAATGTCTGTTCATGTGTTTTGCCCATTTCTTGATTGGATTATTTGTTCTTTGAGTGTTGAGTTTGAGAAGTTCTTTAGAGATTTTGGATACTAACCCTTTATCTGATATGGAAAGTGACTTAAATGTTTTAAATGATCAGATTTTCTAATGAAGTAGAGGTGGTGGCTTTTTTTTTTTTTTAAGATTTTATTTTTAAGTAATCTCTACACCCGATGTGGGGCTTGAACTAACTCTGAGATCCCGAGTTGCACGCTCTACTGCAACTCTACTGAGCCAGCCAGGTGCCCCAAGGTGGCAACTCTTAATGAAAAAAGTTAGAATTGAGATGAATTGAGGAGAAAGATTATTTAGATGGTACTGGGAAGAAATCAGTTAATCTAAGAATCAGACTTATTGTGTCCTAAACATAGAAGTCTCATGAGCTATTGTAGACAAAAAGACCAATGAAGAGATAAAAAAGATATTCTAACAAACTATAGCTACAAAACTACAACAGCTATGTATTTAGATTACTGGGTGCAATTTGGGTCATAAGACAGATACATGATGGCTGAAATGAAAAGCCACTTTTTTGGAACAGTTTTCCCCCACTAGATATTTAACCTTTTAATATTTATGATGAATAAAAGGAACCCATCCTTATTCTTTCAAAGAAGGGGAGAAAAAAACCTTCTTTGTGGTTAGATTCAACTGTACCTTCAAAACTATTGTTTAAAAATAATTAGTAACACATATATAGTATTTTTGTGATTTCACTATTTCATTTTTATTCAAAACTTCATTTTGAAATAATTTTAGACTCATATACAAGTTACAAAAATAACAGAGTTCCTATGTACCCTACACTCAGCTTTCTCAATGACATTCGACATAACCATAGCAGTTATCAAAACTGGGAAATTGACCATAGCATAAACTAAACCACAGACTTTATTTGGATTTCAGTTGCTTGTTTGTTTTTTAAGATTTTATTTATTTATTTGACAGAGAGAGATCACAAGTAGGCAGAGGCAGGCAGAGAGAGAGGGGGAAGCAGGCTCCCTGCTGAGCAGAGAGCCTGATGCGGGGCTTGATCCCAGGACCCTGAGATCATGACCTGAGCTGAAGGCAGAGGCTTTAACCCACTGAGCCACCCAGGTGCCCCTGGATTTCAGCATTTCTTACATGCATTTATTTAGGAATAGTTTTATGAAATTTTATCACATATATAGATTTGTGTAGCCACCACCACAATCAGGATACAGAACTGTTCCAACAGCCCAGAGAAACTCCACACCTGCCTCCGCACAGCCACACTCTTGCCTCAATTCTACCTTCTGATCTGGCAACTACTGATCTATCTCTATCATTATAATTCTATCATATCTATGTTTTATGAGGAATTCTGTTGCTCTGCATCCTCATCAGCACTTAGTATTGTCAATTCTTATTTTAGCCATTCTAACAAGGTGTGAAGTGGTTTCTAATGGTGTTTTTTATTTGCCTTTCCTTCATAGCTAATGATTTGGCACATTTTTTCACGTACTTACTTACTATCTGTATATCCTCTTTGGTGAAATGTCCATTCAAATACTTCACCCATATTCTAATTAATTTCCTAATTTCTAATTTTCTTATTATTAAGAATTTAAGAAACAAAACTGTTTCTACCAAGTTTTTCCTACTTACCATCTTACCCTTCCTTCTTACCCAGGTAGAACTATTCCTTCCTTCAGACAAAATACTGCTCATATTTTATCAGAGCATTTTTATTGTTACAACAAAAACTTACAAACTTTTGTTTACAGCTTCTCTATTACAAGTCTTTGAGGGCAAGGACTGTGAGTTATTTATCTTTACATTTCCAGTGTCAAGTACTGTGTCTAACCATAAATAGAGGACAGACCTCAAAATTTCTTGAATAAATGACAAGGATAATCATAGTTGCATCAAGTAAAATTCATCACTCCAAGTCCTTTTACTAAGATAAATGAAGATAGTGATATTATATCCTTATTCTTGTTCTCAAAAGAGTGGTGTCATCTGAAAATGAGCCCCAAAATTCAGCCAAATAATTTATTCTGTTCAAAAAGACATTTTCAAGGTTTTTAAAAAGCTACTATTCAAACTAGCCTCAATTTATCTTTTTTTTTTTTTAATTTTACTTATTTATTTGACAGAGGAGAGAGATCACAAGTAGGCAGAGAGGCAGGCAGAGAGAGAAGGTGAAGCAGGCTCCCTGCTGAGCAGAGAGCCCAATGTGGGGCTCGATCCCAGGACCCTGAGATCATGAACTGAGCTGAAGGCAGAGGCTTTAACCCACTGAGCCACCCAGGCGCCCCTAGCCTCAATTTATCTTATAACAGATGCTTTCCTAACTCTTTAGACAACCTCAACCATTTCTCCTACAATACATAATAGGTGACACACATGCAATGCACTCCCATGGGCAGTTGAACAATTCCTGTTACCTAATTATATCTCTACCCCCTACTCCCCAACTCAGAGTATTTCAGAATAAAAATCAGTGAGAACATTATAGTGATGACTTTGAATACAGTCTCACTTGCTTTCAAAAGACTAAATTTAAATAAATGTAAAGAAATTTTAAATACATTTAAAATTCTTTGCAAATCACTATTATTTCAACTACCACTGTAGGAAAATTCTTATGACATGCCTCAAGATTAGCATGGCAAACCAGATGGGAATTACTATTATTTATTACTGAAATTTGTCTTCAAGCCTTGTTCTAAGGAGCAAAAGTGATATTTAATACTAGAGAAAGAACTTCACTCATTTCTTTTTCCTCAGTGGATCACATGAAGATATTCTCCTCACCCAAGGTAAAAAAAAAAAAACCCCATGTGTGCACTCAATTATTAGGTAGTGTTGCTATAGCTACTATCAATAAAGGCAAAGTGGATAGTCAAAATGGGATCAACATCCTTATTACTTTATAGGTTTAACAAGGTCATAGAACGAGAAGATTGTGTGTGTACTCTTCAGCCAAGTGCTGTGATAAACATAGAAAAGTTTTTTTTAAATCACAAAGGCTTCTAGCACTGGAAACAACCTTCTGGTAACTTAAATCATTCTTACTTACCAATATACATGTCCCAACAATGAAAGAGTAAAGCAAGCTGAATCACCAAACTCAGTAACAATATCATCATGGCTTTTCTGCTTATTAAACACTCCACCAGATAAGATCTGTTCCCCTTCTGCAAGCCTTTAAAACACAAATTTACAGATTAACAAAAGTCGGTATAAAAAGTACTGTGTGTAAAGACATTCTTCATTAGCAATGTACTTCCTTATATGGAGATAGATTAAGTCCATGGTACCTTCACAACAGCAATAACCATGTGTTTAGAATCATTTGGAAGACTGGGAATTTATGATCTTAAAATTCCAGTCTTGCCTTTAAAAACAGAACCAGTTAAATTTAGTCTCTGTATGTACAAATGCAGTCTGAGCAACATACACATTACTCAGGTCAAAAGAAATGGAAGGCCGTCATGCTGGGGGAAAATGTGAATGGTTCTTCATTAACAGATGTAGTGGTCCTTTTTAGTTCTATAATTCCTTGAAATAGGAATCAGCAAGCAAATTAAAAAAGACTAACAGATTTTAACTAAAAACTGTGTACTTAATGGTCTCGGTCATTTTTAGGTTTACAAATAAAACCTGAATAGCACTTCATCTCTTTTTGTCAATTATGTTTTCTTGATATAGAAAATCATAAATGTTTCCCAAAGGCAAAAAAAAACGACTTGACTTCACTATCTATTTTCAGCACATCAGAGTTTGTAATGGTTTCTGTTTTAAAATTTTTTCCAAACATCATGTGGAAAACTCTCAAGTAAGTTTACACATATCCTAAACATAAATGATATCTATAGTTCTTTTACTGTCAGTGGGACTTTTAAGAGACCATGAATACTTTTAAGTGGAATGTCTAAGGTAAGAATTGGCTTAAGAAACTAGCAAGTTAAATAAATTTTTAAGAATATTAGAATCTTTGAAGTAAAAATAATTCAATAACAAATATTTCAGAAATTTTACAGATATTTTAGCTAGCTTTAATTTGTCATCAGTTAGACAGTAGACAAATACAATTATTATTAGTCTGCGGAGACTTCATGAGGCTTATTTGTGTCCTCTCGCTAAACTTACGAACTAAATTCACATATAGGCTTTTACAGTTATCTATTTAGTCTTTTAGCATTATTCCAACTCTTTCAGCACAGAAAAGAGTTTAACAGAAGATAACTACCTATATCTATAGCTGCCTCCAGATTCAGAACAGGGATAGCTGACTTGATTTAACTGTAATATTCAAAAGAAGTGGTGAATCTGCCCCCTTGCTTCAAAGGGGTAGGAGCAGTAGTTCCCAAACAGAATCATCTTGAAAGACAATTATGCAACTACCTAGACACAATGAAGCGTTAATCTCAGGTGAACCGGTAAAGAGGTTTTCAGGCTTATTCCAATTGAAAGCAAAGAAAAGGAAATAATACTTCAGATAACTTTGGAAAATGACAGGAATTAGTTATAACTTAAATTTCTCCAGAGTTAAATTCTATTATTTATTATCATAACAATGAAATTTCTTCATAACAAAAATGATAATGCCATAGGCAACAGTATAAACATTTTAAGTTACTGAAATAGACAAATCTCTACTACCAAAAAAGAGAAGAGAAAGGGAGTCAGAGTTTAATCTACCAAAAGGATTTTATCCAAAATTCTACAGTGTAAGTAAATAAAATTAGATAGAAAAGATTTAAAAACTTACTTGCTGAGATCAACACAACATTTTGCAAGCAGGTATTTACACTGCGGTGTAGTACAACTGTGTCCTTTCAAGAGTCTATATGCTTTATATGCCTTTCCTGAGCGGTAATAACAGGTTGCCAATAAAAACAAGGCTTCCTCTGAGTGTACTAAGAGCACATATGAAAAAAAAAGGCTATCATTCAGTATGTTGAATGGTAATCACTGTTTATCTGGCAATAAACAAGTTTAGCAACAAAAAATTAGTTGTTATTTAATATAAAACAATCATCTGTTAATCCAAATTTGAATTGAGAAATACTTTACTGATAGAAATCTTAGTTCCCCAAGTCCTGATTACCTTCTTACAAAGAACCAAGGAAATAACACAAAAAAGGCAGTCACGGTATTTTCAATAAATCCTTAAGAAACATGTGCACTTGGGCACACACACCCACACCTATCTTTAAACAGAGCACCAGGAAACTGTCTTTTTTTTGGTAATATTTTTCTAATATTACCAAATATTAGAAAATATTAGATAAAAATCTAATACTCTTTGAGAGAATAGAAATTAAATTTCATGAGAGGGAAACTCAGAGTTATAAAGTTAATTATAAATCTGAGATTATTTTCTACATTAAAAAGGACAAGATTTAAAAAAAACATACACACTTATTTCTAACACCAAATATACACTAAATTATATACAAGATAATTTAGGACAAAAGAAAAATTCTAAATTGTGTGAATACCCACAATGTTTAAACATTCCATTGACCGACTTAACACTTCTATAGCAACAATTATACTGCCCTGCAATGGCAAGAGTGGAATTATTCAATCTGTCCCCTAGTCTTAATATTAGGAAATGCCCCTTCTTACTTAATGAAATATGGCATTTTTCCCTTATTTACTGTCTCCCAAACCGACCATCATCTCACTTCTATCCTTGCAAGCTCCCAACCAATCCAGGTGACAATCTACGGAAGCAACAACAAAGAAGAAAAAGGGAAAATCACCAATCTGTGCTTCTAAAAATGGGTTATGTAATAATCTCAGTGGGTTGAGGGATGTTCTAAAGCAGTGGTTCTAAAGTGTGGTCCCTCTACCAGCATGAGCATGACTTGGGAGCTTGTTAGAAAGAGAACTTCTTAGCTTTATCTCAGACACACTAAGTCAGTACAGTCATTCTGGGAGTGGAGACCAGCAACCTGTGTTGTAACAAACTCTTCCAGTGGTTCTGATACATGCTGAAGTTTGAGGATCACTCTTCTAAAGTATAAGGTAAATTTGCCACATCCTCTTAAAAACTTAACTTCACTCAAAGTTTGGGATAAAAAAGTAGTTAAGTTCACCTAAAGTTGGAGATAAAATAGTCGATAATTTGTAAGTTTACTCCTACAGAGGTTTTTTTGGGGTCATATATAGATGCAAGCAAAAACTAACAGAATCCTTCCTCTCTAGTACATCTTATGATTTTTCATGCATGAAAACTTAGTACAAAAAAACAAAACCGCAGTGAATGATATGTAGTAAGTGATAAGAAATTTTGGCATCATGTTAATGGGATGGACCTAGTATTAATGCATCAGAAGCAAAAAAATGAATAGGGAGCTCTACTGTAACAAATTGTTAATTTCACTGAACTGTAAGTGCTAATTCACATAAATTAGAAAGTGTGATTCCTTCCTGATTTTGCAAAGGCCTAGTGTCCCCTTACAAGTTTTTTTAAAAACTGTTGATTATACCAATAAACAATGGCTCCCCAAAATTAGTTTAACTTTTAGCTATAACAATGCTTCATCAAATGTTTTGTTTACAAATACTTGATTATGTTTAGGTACATTTTCACTGCAGTAAAATTCCCTAATAACATAAAGATACCAAATATTCTGTGTGGTGTGTGTGATTTCAGTGTCATACTGCAGTTACCTTTTTGAAGTGTAATAACTTAAAATCTACCAGTTCAGATGGGAATATGGGTTGGAAGTTTAAACACACCTTAAGGTTAATGAAGGTATAAGATATTGAAGTAAATCCAGAACAACTTGAAGGGTTGTAAAAGACATGGAGAGACCTGGGTGGCTTTTGAGGCTCCCCAAAAATAACCTGACAGTCCTAAACACTGAACCAATAGTAAGGAGTTATAATAAAGCTAAAAAGCATACACTATTAATAAATGGATTTCATCTGGGACAGTAACTAGAACTGATTGACAGTGGCTGCCTCAAGTGCAGAGTTCAGAAAAACTCTAAGGCTGACCATGGCTTAACTAGTAAGTGTGCAGACAGCAAAGTAAGGGGACCTAGAAATGGTTATAGATGTCTGCATGACATTTATTTACCATCCTTTACTTAAAGCCTTAATTAAAATAGGTGATTGGGAATTATATGGTCCATAATACACTTTATAATCAGAAATAAAGTAAACATTGACTCCACATGCTCTTACTGTAATATTGAGAAGTCAATCATGTATTAGTTAAATTATGGTACAACAATATGATGGAACACTCTAGAATTGTTAAAGAAAAAGAAAGACATAGAAAGATTTCCAGAATGCATTGTAAGTGTAAAAGCAAAAACAGAAAAGAAGTTGTGGAACAACACTGAAGCTCCTTTTCTTACAAACAGATTAGGCTTCAATAACTGAAAGATCATTTCATATAAGTCCAAAACATTATCAGGGGTTTAGTCTTGCATCCTCCAGATCATTTCCATCAAATAGGAAGGTGAGTTAGTCTCTCACAGCTTTCAAATCAGTTAAGACACCTCTTCTTGATGCTGATGTAGTAAATGAGCAGCCTTTTTCCAAAGTGGACCAGTTTTGGCAAGACTTAGAAGTCTGAGGAGGTGGGAATGCAAGCTGGTACAGCCACTCTGGAAAACAGTATGGAGGTTCCTCAAAAAGTTGAAAATAGAGCTACCCTACGACCCAGCAATTGCACCATTGGGTATTTACCCTAAAGATACAAATGTCGTAATCCGAAGGGGCATGTGCACCCGAATGTTTATAGCAGCAATGCCCACAATAGCCAAACTATGGAAAGACCCTAGATGTCCATCAACAGATGAATGGATAAAGAAGATGCGGTATATATATACAATGGAATACTATGCAGCCATCAAGAGAAACGAAATCTGGCCATTTGCAATGACATGGATGGAACTGGAGGGTATTATGCTAAGCGAAATAAGTCAGTCAGAGAAAGAAAAGTATCACATGATCTCTCTGATATGAAGAATCTGAGAGGCAGGGTGGGGTGTTGTGGGGGGATGGGGAAGAGAAATGAAACAAGATGGGAGGGGGAAGGAGACAAACCATAAGAGACTCCAAGACTCACGAAATGAACTAAGGGTGGCTGGGAGGCAGGGGGGTAGGGATAGGGTGGCTGGGTTGTGGACATTGGGGAGGGTATATGCTATGGTAAGTGCTGTGAAATGTGTAAGCCTGACGATTCACAGACATGTACCCTGGGGCAAATAATACATTATATGTTAATAAAAAAAAAGAAGAAGAAGATGAAGTCTGAGGAGATGAAGGTTCTCTAGCCTTGATAAAGTCTACAATTATCATAGAGAACTGCTTAAGATTACTCTGCTTGCTGCCTTGTCATGAACTCGACATTGTGAGTATTCAAAGGGCATAGAACCTATGAAATCATCTATGATGTATGAAACACGTTTCTTTTTTTTTTTTTTTTTTCATCTTGATTATCTTTCAAGTTCTTAAATCAAGGATGGGCGGTACAGCGCATGCATCGGAACTATGGACTCTAGAGCCAAACTGCTTGGGGTCAGATTCCAGCACCACCACTTATTGGCTTCATGACTTATGGCAAATTAACTACCCTGTCCCTCACTTTTTTCATCTGTAAAATAAGGACATAAGAGATATTGATCTCTAAGGGTTGCTACTAGGAGTAAATGAGTTAATAAAAAGAGTACTGAGGATAGTACCTGACACATAGTAAGAGGTATATGTGCTATTATCAAATTATCATTGGCTTTCTCTTAAATTTAATTTTAATATATTTATTATTATATTATTAATTATTATATATTATTAATATATTATTATATATTAATTATTAATTTATTATTAATTATTAATATTAATTATAAATAATAAATATCATATATTAAATATAAATTAATTATAAATTATTATTTATAATTTTTTATAATTATAATTATAAAATTATAATTTTATAAATATAAATAAAATAATATAAATAAATATTTAAATAATATAAATAATATTTATATTATATTATATATTATATTAATAATATAAATAAAAAATAAATAAATAATATAAATAAAATAAAAATATAATTATAATTATTTATTTATATAATTATAAACATTATTTATAATTATAAATTATATATTTTATATAATAAATTTATTTTATATTTTATATAAATATAAATAAATATAAAAATATTATATATAAATATATATAATATTATTTATATATATAATATAAAAAATATTATATATAAATCTATATATATAATATAAATTTATTTTATTATATTTTATATAATAAATTTATATAATAAATTTATAATATAATATAAATATGATAATAATAATAAATATATAAATATTTATATTTATATAATAATATAAATAAATATATTTTTATATATAAAATATAAAATATAAATAAATAAATAAATATATAAAAATAAATATAATAAATAAATTATATATTAAATATAATATAATATAAATTATTTTATATTTATATAAATATAATATATATTATTATATTTACATATATTTATATTTATATAAATATAATATAATATATATTAAATTTATATATATTTATATAATTTATATATTATATATAATATATATAATAATAAATATATAAATATAAATTATATATTTATATAAATATATATAATTTATATATATAAATATATATATAAATATAATATATTAAATATAAATTAAATCTAAATAATTAATATTAATTATTAATTATTAATATTATATTATTAATATAATAGATAATAAAATTAAATTTAATAACCTGAATAAACATTTCATAGTAATGTGGGGTATATATACATGACACTGAGCCACAAGCTCAAATAATTCCATTTCATTACTAACTTCTCTTTTGCTGAAGGATTTAAATTGCCTGGATGCTGTGTTTTTCAGATGCCGCATGATTCATTCCATTCTTTAGAGTCATTTATTTTGTTGAATACCTCATTTACATAAACAAGTTCAGTATTTTAAAATTATTCCCACTTTTTATTTTCTCTACAGTTTATATTCTAAATTTCAATACCAATGGTTTATATTTATTGTGTATATAATGGGTTAATAATGGTTTAAGAGACTTTGAAATCATGCTTAGAGTAAATATACCACAGTAAGAGGGGTGGAGGAAATTTCAGAAAGGCTCTTTAGTGTTGGGGCGGGGCGGAAGTGGTCATACATAAGGAGAAAGCACGTGGCCAGATTATGCAGGGCTTTTCAAGCTGTTTATAGGGATAAATCCTTACAGCAACTTGACATCTCTGAAGCATTTTAAAAAGAAAAGTAAAGAGAATACGTTGATTTGGGAAGTGGAAAGGGAAGAGGCAGGGAAGGGAAAACCAGTTAGGAAGCTTTTTTAGTAAGAGATGTCTTAAGAGTTTTGCAACTTTGCATGCACTGAGTCTGGTGTATGTGATGTTTGTGTGAAACAGCTAAGTTAATGCAATGAAACAGTTGAATTTTGAATTAAAAAAAGGTTGTTGGGAAGAGTTGAGGCTTAATCACTAACACATTATAAAAATGAAAACTATGACGATTAGATAGCATCATCTTTTTCACTGGCAAGCATTTAACTATGATAGTAAAATGTTAGGGCAATGGGCCAGACATCCTTTTGGAGCTCCATCCCCCTGCCTCGGGCCCCAAACAGAACAAAATGACCTGAATTTTTAAACTAGATATATGTATTAAATTTTCCAATAATGACCTAAAAATGAAACATTATGCCACATCATTAGTAGCATTCTGGCCATTTCCCCTCAATGATAACCTTAACATAAATTGGTAAATAATTTTTTTTTTTTAAATGTTGCCATTTGTAGTCACATATCTCTGTGAGTTTAGGCTCTCAGTATCACAGCTAAGAGATGCTGAACCTTTTACTCTGGTTCACTTCTCTTCAACTGAGTCCAATTTACTGAAATCAATATACCCAGTGCAACTTCCACATCTGGTCCATTAATCACTAAGACAAGTAAAAACTAGTGAACAATTTGATGGTAACATAAAATGTTTTCATACTCACAGAAATTGGAGTCAGAGTGATTAGGTTCTACAGTCAACCCCTGAATAATGAGGGGGATAGGGGCACCTATCCTGCAGAGTCAGAAATCCGCAAGTAATTTTTGACTCCCCCAAAACTTTACTACTAAAAGCCTATCGCTGACCAGAAGCCTTATCGATAACACAGTCAGTTAATACATACCCTGTATGTTACATGTGTTATATACTGTATTCCTACACTAAAGATAAGAGATAAGAAAATGATATTAAAAAAAAAAGAAAATGCTATTAAGAAAATCATAAGGGTGGGGAGCCTAGGTGGCTCAGTCAGTTAAGTGTATGACTCTTGATTTAGGCTCAGATCATGATCTCGGGGTTGTGGGACTGAGCCCCACATGGGGCTCTGCGCTAGGTATGGAGCTTGCTTGAGATTCTCTCTCCCTCTCCCTCTGTTCCTCCCTGCCCCCCTGCCCGCTCTCTTGAATAAAATAAAAGTAAAAATTAAAAAAAAAAAAAAACACATTTACAGTACTGTACTGAAAAAAGTTTGCATACAAGTAGACCTACACACAGTTCAAATCCTTGTTGTTTAAGGGTTAAGTGTATATTGAGATACACTAAGACTTACTAAACAACTTTCCAAGTGTCAAGTGTTTTATCAAACACAGAAAGTAAATTGAACAGCTTTATGCAGATTCATCTGGAATCCTGCCTCAATTCTACGGGAAAACCTAATCATCTTTTTTTTTTTTTAAGGATTTTATTTATTTGACAGAAACACAGCGAGAGAGGGAACACAAGCAGAGGGAATGGTAGTGGGAGAAGCAGGCTTCCTGCCAAGCAGGGAGCCCGATGTGGGGCTCAATCCCAGGACCCTGGGATCATGACCTGAGCCGAAGGCAGATGCTTAACGACTGAGCCACCCAGGCACCCCGGGAAAACCTAATCATCTTAATTTGAAACCACTAATTCACAATCTTTTGGAGCCAAAACATAATAAACTAGAAACTGCCAATCCTTTAATAAATTCAAAAAAGAAGTATAAGACAGCAAAACATGAGGGTTGTACAGGTATCAATGAAAATATATGTAAGTAGATGATGCATGATAAACCTTGCTTTTATGTAACTGAACAAAGTAGTATAATGTATTACATTATCTTCTAAGCTTCCCACTCTTCTAAAGAAATCTTTTCATTGGAGTCTCAGACTCCTATTGCACAGATCTTCCCCATTCTCCTCTCTAAACTCCAGTTCTCCCCTGAAGGACCTGACAGTACTCTCAAAGGGATGCTCATATCCCATTTCCCTCATATCCCACATATATCAGAGTCAAGGTAAGGTTTCCTCTTTGTTTTTTTTTTTTTAAAGATTTTATTTATTTATTTTCGAGAGAGCGCAAGCATGAGCAGGGGGAGGGGAGAGGGAGAGGCAGATTCCCTGCTGAGCAGGGAGGCGGACACAGGGCTTAACCACCAAGACCCCAGGATCTCGACCCAAGCTGAAGGCAGATGCTTAACTGACTAGCCACCCAGGTGCCCCTCCACTTTGCTTCTTAAAACTATTTCCAAGCATTACTCTTTGCCTGTTTGCGAAATTCCCTGCTCCTGAGTACATGCCTTCCCATAACGCTTAGCTACTAAATTCAGAACATTCTGCTTCGTTAATGGAAGAATTTTACAACTGGTTGGCTCATGGTCTTCTGCTCCCATGTTATTCACATACATCTCCCAATTCAACCTCATCTGGACTCCTGGCATTTCTCTGTATCTTATTTACCAATCTCCTTCTGTGTTAACTTTCCTATATAGTTTCTATTTCCTGGTTCCAGATCTTGTCTATATTGGTAATGTTCTTATCCCTTTTCCTTTCTTGCGACACATGCCTGGCAAACACCTAGTATCTACCTTCTTATGCTTGCAGTTCAGTTACTAAGCACTTGCGACTAGAGTTAAATCATATAACTGAATAGAAAGGTTCCACTAGCAATTCATACAAGAACACACAAAACACATAAAAATAAAGTTCATCTATAACCATAAAAAAATTAAACTTCTTGGCAAGTAATCCAATGGGAATGTCACAAAAAGTAGAAAAATTGAGTTAAGCAAACACACACCTGAGTAAAAAGAAGGCAGCACCGTTTCTGGTTGGGAAGGCTATCTATAGTAAGATGTCAATTTACAGAATTATATGGTTACAGGTCAGTACTGATCAAAATCTTTGTGAAATTTCAAAGCAATAATAAAATACACATAGAAAAATGAAGGCTAAAAAAGGGTAAAGACTTCTTATCAAAGAATGAATTGAAAAGAAAAAAATGATGGGAGACAGGCCTTATGAAATATTAAAATATAATATAAAGTGTTAACTAAAAATGGTATGATATTGGGTTAAAAATAGGTAATAGAAGAGAGGAGAAATTCTGGAGACAGAACAAAATATTGTTTTAAAATTTAATATAAAACCAAGTAAAGTACCATGTAGGAGGGAAAGAAGCATTGCTTATATAAAATATTGAATAAATTAATAATACCATGATAAATTCTTTAAATTTTTTTAAAGCACCAATAACCGCATATACACTGTAGTGGTAGAAAGATGGTAATTCTCTAGCTACTGAAGCAATAGGATAAAGTATTAAATGACCAAGCTGGTGAATTCAACTACATAAAATTTTAAATATTGAAATAATAAAAACCAACAGAATTAACATTAAAAAGCAACAATCTGGGGCAAATATATCATAAAGATACAGCTCACAGAAATAGGAATAAATTTAAAACAAACACTTGAGAAAATATCCAGGATCCCTTATAGTAATAAAAATGCAAAATACCCCACAATTCTCAAGTAAGCAAAAATATATTAAATTGATCAACTCTGATTATTTACAGGATTATGAAAGAAGTCTTATGCTATTGGTAACACCCCAAATTTATTATTGCCAACTAGGGAAAAAGTAATTTGTTGTAGAATTGATCACACTGTTTAAGCTGTAAATTCCATTCTAGAATATATAACACAAAGACAGAACTTAAAAGAACAAAAAGCTGTACCTAATTATCTATATTAGCATCTTAGAAAGAGAATTACAATTAGTGACAGAAACAAAACATACATTACCAGATGTTTACTGAGCATTTACTACCATGCTAGAAGGCTGTGCCAAGTGCTTTAAATACATTATCTCATTTCATTCTTCAATGTTATGAAGCAATTATTACTATCTTTATTTGATAGATGAGAAATCTGAAATACTCAGACACTGAGTAACTTGCCCAAGGTATACAACTGCATATTTAAGTGACAGGGTTAAGGGTTTGTACCAAGGCTATAGACTAAACTCTTGCTCTTAGCCACAGAATATAGACTTTTCTAACTAAAAACCTGGAAAAAAAGTATCTAAAGATTGGAAAATGATTAAGTAAGCCATAGTGTAAAACTTAGAACAACTCTACAGTTACTAAAAGTATCATGCAAGATACTTTTAAGTTTTTATGAATTAGTGCCAATCATAAAGGAAAAACAAAAGTGATCCCCAGAATCTTATTATATGTCATAAGAAATGACAGAATTCCATATATTTTATTCACTTCTGGTTCTATAGAAATGAAGAGATTACAAACCTTCAGCATACAGTCGTTCTGCAAGGAAAACTGCATCTCGGTAAGCATAGTGGTTTAGTGCTTGCCATATAGCAGCCTGGAAGTAGAGGAAAAAGAACATAAATATACAAACATGTAGAGTTTCAAAATAAGTCCTAGCAGAGCCTTGCATATAGTAAACAAATCAACAACCCTAGTAATAAAACCTCAATGCCCATCATGCAAACTCCATAGTTTGCTAGATAAGGCTCTTTCTTTACAGTACGGCTCCTAACATCTGAATTTACTCACTCAACTCTCTATGGACATTGAGGCCTCCTGTGTGCCTTTGTACTTCCTTTTCCCCCATAGAGGAATGTAGGCTCCCTCATCTACCTCCTTTTACAAATTGCTCATCCCTAAAGACCTTGCATAATTAACATCTACTTCATGAAGTTTCCTGGCTGATTCCTAGCCATTTTTTTGGTAAACATATCTCTTCTAGGGAGGCACTCATATTTTATTAGAGTTACTTGTTTATAGGTCTGCCCACACCACTAAACTCTACAGCTCTAAACTTACAGCAGTGGTTTCAACAATTTTTCATGATATACATGAAAGGTATGTCATCCTCCACAAAAACTTCCCCATCTATTACCTTTAATGCAACCCCGTTCTCACCCACTCAAGGAGGCATATTAGGAATATGATATATTAGGAAAATATTATTAGGAAAATAATATATTAGCATATAAGTAGAGCTATTATAGGAATAACCTTTAATCTATTTGAATATATTTTTCTATTATTTTATTTTATAAAAGATTTTATTTATTTATTTTGAGAGACAGAGAGAATCTCAAGCAGACTCCATGCTGAGCATGGAGCCTGACACAGGGCTTTTATCTCACGACCCTGAGATCATGACCTGAGTTGAAATTAAGAGTCAGATTGTTTAACCAACTGAGCCACCCAGACACTCTATATTTTTCTTTTCTAGAGTTAGGAAACATATCTATAAAGTATATATCAAAAGAATACTTTAAGTAATAACAAATGAAAACATTTAGACCCATGTGCTCACTCTCTAGCTTAAGAAATAAAATATTACCACTATACCTGATGCCCCCTCCCTATATGCTCATCAGTTACATAACCTCTTTCTAAAACCACCACCCAAGTTTTCTTTACAATTTGTATACATATGTATGTATCATCTTTAAGCAATGCAACATTTAGTTTTTCCTGTTTTTGAATTTTAAATAAATATAATCATATTGTTTATGTTCTGCTATGATTTGTTTTTGTAATTTGATATTATATTTTAAGAAATATTATATTTTTAAAAATTCATTCTCAATCTGTGCAGCTGGAGTTCATTCATTTTGACTGCTATAAATAATATTTTCATTGTATATATACCAAAATGTATTTTATCTATCTATGACATATGAACATTTGGGTTATTTCTAGTCATTTTTCCCCCCAGTTATAATAGTGCTGCAAAAAACATTCTTGTATTTGTCTCTTAGGGTATCTGGTTAAGAATCTCTCCTAATTAGGATGCATATTTAAGAATGAAACTATGGGGCTGCTCAGTTCATGTTCACATACATGTTCATCTTTACTAGGTTATGCAAATTATTTCCAATTTGTTTGTTTACATTCCTACCAAAAATGTATGAGTGCCCCTTATTTCACATCCTTGTCTACACTATCAAAAAATTTTTTAAGTTTATTTATTTACTTACGTTTAGTAATCTCTACACCCAATGTGGGGCTCAAACTCTATGACCCTGGAATCAAGAGTCACATGCTCTAGTGACTGAGCCAAACAGGTGCCCCAACATTTTTAGTTTTTGCTAGTCTGATAGATATAAAATGTTTATCTTGTGCCTTTAACTAACATTTCTCTGAATATTAAAATGAGGTTGCGTTCACTGGTAATTTATTTCATGTTTATTGGTCTTCTGGCAAATGACTGTTTATGTGTTATACATTTTTCTGTTAGGTGATTTACCTTTCCTTACTATTTTACCCAGCATTTTTAGGAGCACTAAACCAGAGAGGTTTCTTTTAAGTTCCAGTTTGTTATATAACACTAACTTTTAGTCTGTCATATAAATTATGGATATATAAATTATGTGTTCATATATATTTAAGTTTTGCCTAGCATTTTTAGGAGCACTAAACCACAGGAGTTTCTTTTAACCTCTCTGGGTTTCTTTTAATTTTTAGTCTATCACAAGATATAAAAATCATTAATTTTTAAAAATTCATAAACTTATAAATTGAGATATCTTCCAAATGATCATGATACAACAGTATTTTTTTATTTCTAGCATGTATACCAGCTCATAAAGTATTGAATAATTTAATAGAATTAAAATAAAACCCTCAAAAAAATAAAATAAAATAAAATAAAATAAAACCAGCAAGATGGGATTACCTAATGAAGACCACTAGCTAACAATGTAACAGTAAAGCTAGATTACATTATAACAAGTGATTAATATGCCTTCAATATAGTAAAAGCTCACATATTTGAATGAATAAGCAAATGTTTAATAACATTTCTATGGGTATTATTAATTATAATTTTTTATATTAAAATCCTAGTAGTAGTTGATGACCTACTTAGCCCAAGGGTGTACTTTTCTATTTCCTCAAGAAAGAAATGGTAAATGAATTTCATTTGGGGTCTCTAGATCCTCTCGTTTAAGCTTACTATCTATACAGTCTAAATTTTTTAAAGTCTCAGAGATGTTCTAATTTGGCCACTTCCATCCAGACACAAGGGAAAGGAAGGAGGGAATTTAAATTTAATTTTTAATAAACTATACTAACCCAGACAGCATTTTTTCCCTCTAATGTTAGTAGGTCTTTTTTTTAATGAATAAATACTTTTTTTTAAGATTATTTATTTGACAGAGAAAGATACAGTGAGAGAGGGTACACAGGCAAAGGGAGTGGGAATGGGAGAAGCAGGCCTCCTGCTGAGCTGCCAGCCCCATTCGGGGCTCAATCCCAAGACCCTGGGATCACGACCCGAGCCAAAGGCAGACGCTTAATGACTGAGCCACACAGGCGCCCCTAATGTTAGTGTTCTTAATCCAGTCATTTCCTACTACTTCAAGAACTATCTAAAACTGCATTCGAAGTGTGGTCCTTGGAGTGGCATCAGTATCTTTTCAGAGTTTTCTGGGAGTGTGGCATCTCAGACTCCACCCCAGACCTACTAAATCACAATCAGCATTTTAACAAGATTCCCAGGTGATTTATATGCATATTAAAATTTGAAAAGGGGCGCCTAGGTGGCTCAGTGGGTTAAAGCCTCTGCCTTCGGCTCAGGTCATGATCTCAGGGTCCTGGGATAGAGAACCCTCCCACCCCCACCCCGCAAAGGGCTCTCTGCTCAGTAGGGAGCCTGCTCCACTCCCCCCACCATCTGCCTCTCTGCCTACTTGTAATCTCTCTCCGTCAAATAAATAAATAAAATCTTAAAAAAAAAAACAAAAAACAAAATAAAGTTTGAAAAGGACTGATCTAAAAAAGACTTACTCTAATTAAAAACATCCCTGCTCAAGAGACTCCCCAAAGCCAAAGAGAGTTGTCTCATCTAATGTTAATTCAAGATGTTATGAATAAAATAATTTCTAATCCTTCAGGCCTTATCCCTTAGCTTTAAAAGAAAGGCCTGAATTACTCAAATTCCAAAGCCTCTTGTTTGTAGGGCTTCATGTTCTTTCTTGGCCCCAACTCATTTCTTACACCTAATAAAATATCCTACATACTAGTAGAAATGAATCACAATACCATCTCCATCCACAATCCACCCAAATTAGTCGGGCTACAAAGAAATCTCCCTTTGGTCTAAAATGTACCATTTTGCTCTCCCCCAATATTTTCAGTGTTGGCATAACCTATAGGATGATTCCAACAGTATACACTTTATGACTTACCTAGTTTAAATAAGAGAAATCCTAGAATTTTCAGATACTTATAAACTCCATACTAAAGATAATTTGCTATCCGAAAGCCTGATTGATCTCAACATCCCTACTCATAATTTCCAGAAGACAAAGGGATTCATACAATTGTAATTTTGCCATACTTCAGTTCTCTGCCAGCTGCCATATATGCTTATTTCTGCAACACTTCCATATGATTTAATCCCAGTGTCCCTCAATTTCATAGAAAGGAATACTTAGAATACCAAAATATCATTACTTCACTAAAAAAAAAAAAAAACCAAAAAAAAAAACCCGAAAACCTTCATTCATAATTGGAAGGTCCTCTATCACCTGTGAAATAAAATAGATGGAAGAGGAAAAAAAAGAAGACGCCATAAATACCAATAGGACCCACTAAAAAGGACTTTTAGGTCACTATATGATTCTTCCCCAGTTAGAGCCACCTAAATAAGGAAGGTGCCACAGACAAGCTATGCTAAAATAGCCAGAACCCTCAATAAAATGTTCCATATTGCTGCTAATAATTCTTCCACATGCCATTAATGAAGGATCTGAGGTTCCTACTCTTTACTCCTCCTTTTCGTCTTTTAAAAAAAAAAGATTTATTTGTTTGTTTATTTATTTATTTGAGAGAGAGAAAGCAGGAGTGGAAAGGACAAAGGAAGAGGGAGAGAATCTCAAGCAGACTCTGTGCTGAGTACAGAGCCTGACATGGGTCTTGATCTCACAACCCAAGATCATGACCTAGGCTGAAACCAAGAGTCAGACACTTAACAAACTGAGCCACGCAGGCACCCCTCCTTGGCTTTATTTCTGATAACATTTGCCTGTGGTGGATATCAACAATATCCTCAGCTATTTAGAGTTCAAAGGTATACTATTAGTGTAGGAGGATTTTTTTTTTTTTTTTAAACTGATTCCAGCATGATTGACCATGAATGAAAACCAATGGGCAGGGGATAGTAGTATCTTTTTAACTTTTCTGAACTGGAGAGTTCTAGTACTCATTCATTCAATAAATATTTACTGAGTGCCTACTATGTGCCAGGCAACTTTCTAGATTCTACGGTAATTAACCAATAGTTTGTTATCATGGAGTACCTTTCATTGTTGCTCCTGTCTAGATCAGTGGCTATCAATCCTTGCTTAACAATGCTCTACCTTGAGTCCACTGCATCCCAATCCATTGAAGCTGGGATGGAGTTTAGATATCTTTATTTTAAAACTTTTACACAGGTAAGCATTCAGTGCTCAGAATAATTCTTTTTTTAAAGATTTTATTTATTTGAGAGAGAGACAGCAAGAGAGAACATGAGCAGGGGCAGGGGGAGGGGGAGAAGCAGGCTCCTCACTGAGCGGAGAGTCCAATGTGGGGCCCGATCCCAGGACCCTGGAATTATGACCAGAGCCAAAGGCAGACACTTAACTGACTGAGCCACCCAGGTGCCCCTCATAATTATTCTTTTACTTTTTTTTTTTTAAAGATTTTATTTATTTATTTGAGAAAGAGAGAGTGAGCGAGAGAGCATGAGAGGGGAGGAGAGCAACAGGGGGAGAAGCAGACTCCCTGTTGAGCAGGGAGCCCGATGCGGGACTCGATCCAGGGACTCCAGGATCATGACCTGAGCCGAAGGCAGTTGCTTAACCAACTAAGCCACCCAGGTGCCCCTCATAACTATTCTTTTACTCTTCTAAATAAGTAGTTGTCTGTCCTTTTACAGCACACTCTTTTGTGAAAATCTGTAGAAGCTATGGACCTTCTTTTCAGAAAAAAGCACATGTATAAATATATATATATATGTATATATACATACAGAAAAATCTGTGTACGGTGTTAGGTGTTCACAGATATTTTGATTAAGAATCACTGGTCTAGCTAATGGGACACGGTATTAGAGCCTGATACATAATGGGTTCCAATAAATATTTGTAGGATTGAATTTAGATTTTGAAAGGAGATGAGACAAGTTAATGACCTAAAAAGGTACTTTCTCTTTTGCATACAGGAGACTACTACAGTACTAGGGGCTAGAGGAGCACTGCTGCTGTCAGGATTAGGAGAGGTGCTCCTTGTTTGAAACTCAAAAACATCCTTTACCACATAAGGTCACAGACGCTGGGTTAAGTATACATGAAATAATGAATGTATTGGTAAATTAGTTTGGGTACATTACGGATTTAAATGGTTCAAATGGTCTACTGTCTAATAATCACTTACAGAACTGCACCTAAAGAATGGCATCTAGAATCTATCCCCACTTTTCTAGTCCTATTCCATAACAATCTTCTTCTCTTTAAACTGTTAGCCGCCTAAATGGTCTTCCTGCCTATAAGCTGTAAGGTAATCCACCCTGTCCCAGAATTATATTCCTCAAACATAAATATCATCACTGCTAAGATGGCAGTGAAAGGCCTGGGTTAAAATCCATGTTACACGATTTACCAGTTCTGTGTCTTGGGCAAGTAACAATGTCTCATGTTCTAGTCTCGTCTCTTCTTTTAAAACATGAGTCCAGTAAAGTACATAATGTTTCCTAGCACATACCTAAAAATTACTCAATAAATTTCAGCTATGCCAACACCATTATCATCATCCTGTCTTCCGCCGTGATCAAAACCATCTAATGATTCCTCTTAGATAGCTCCACAAAGTTTACAAAATATCTACAGAATAAAGCACAAACTCCTTAGTAAACTATTCAAATCCCATCTGGCTTTAATCTCCCCTTTTCAGCTCTGTTCTAACATCTCACCAAAGCTGCCCATGGTCTAGAACCAGAAAAAGCCTCCATCAGTCACTAAACATTCACTGTATTTTCATACTATAGAGTCTTTGCCTATTTGGGTTATCCATCTTTAATTTCTCCATCTCCTGAAATTTTAGTCATCCTTTCTTCAAAATTCAGCTTACATGTTCCTCTGCCTTTCCATGAAGCCTTTACTGATCTAAACCTTGCAATATTAATTACTCAATCCTTTGAGGTCTTAGACAATTTTGTTTATACTTTTAAAAATATCAGGCTGTGAGTGCCTGTGTGGCTCAGTTTGTAAAGCATCTGATTCTCTTGATTTTGGCTCAGGTCATGATCTCAGGGTCGTGAGATCAAGCCCCACACTGGGCATAGAGCCTGCTTAAGATTCTCTCACCCTCTCCTTTTGCCTTCTCTCCTTCCCCCGCTCATGTGCACATGCACTCTTTCAAAAAATAAATAAGTAAATAAAATGATCAGGCTATTTGATTAGATTTGGTTATATTATTTGTTTAACTAGGTTGCAACTTCTTGAGGAAAAAAAGCCAGATTCTATTTTTCTCTATAATTTCTCGGTTATACTACCTAACTTGTTATTTCCCTAGTTATCCTAGATAACTATCTTTAAACATAGTGCATGCTCAATAAATGTCTGTAGAACGAGTATTTGTTTTGGAACTCTGAATCTATTTTCCACTTACTGAACTACAAATTTTTAGAAACCCAATCTGGAGGTAAAATATAAGGTAAGGCATTATTAATATAATTAACTTTTACTAATATGAATAAAAGGGAACATTAATGTTGACAATATAAAACAACACAAAATAACATCTAGCTGTTTCTTCCTTGACACAACAACCTAAACATTAAAAAGGAAGAGAGCAAGAATCTAGTGAGGAAATACCAGTTAGTCTGACAAAGGGGTTGGAATAGATCAGGTTTGGGGGCAACGAGATTTCTTAATGATAAATTTCTTAACGAAATTAAATTCTTAATTTCTTAATGATCTATTAATACCTGATATTAAGATTTTTCTGGTTAATAGCAGCCTAGATCATGCCATATACTTACCTTCATACCATCAGATCATTTGCCTTATCATCTTACTCAATATGCCCACCCTGTGCTTGCTCATTCTCTCTCCCCCCCCGAAATAAATAAATCTTAAAAATAAACAACACACAAATAAAAAATAACCAACTTGAGAGAATCAAATTCTTCAGGTGGGCTGTAGAAAGCCAATATATTGGATTTTCAAATCTCTGCCCATTATAAATTATGAATTTTGAATTATGAATTCAAAATTATGAATAAGCCAGGCATTATTCCACAGGCACCTATTTGGTTATTGTCATTGTGGCCACTGCATTTTGTTTTGTTTAAAGTTTATTTATTTAAGCAATCTCTACACCCAATGTGGGGTTCAAACTCACACCCCAAGATCAAGAGTCACATGCTCTACCAACTGAACCAGCCAGGTACCCCTATGCTTTTGTTTTTTTATCAAACGATTAGGACGATGAACTTTAGAAAAAAAATGTGTGGTCCCGGGAAGAAGTGAATGTAACAGCAGGTCAAATATGCCACAGAATCTCTGCTATCTGCTCTACATCCCCTCTGTACTATGACACAGAAAAGACATAGATAAAAGGTAATAAGATAAACTATGAGTGTTTCCCTCAGAGAACTTCAACATTTGCATGAAGAATACTGGAAAAAAAAAAAAAAAAGTCATTCAGAAAACAACAGGCTAAAGGGTGTTCAAATCTAATTTGACTCAACAATTTCTTGAATGTTTAATATATTCTCCCAACTACCAACTCACAGATGAACCCTAACTCTAACTCGCTAACACTAATAACCAAGATGACCAAGACCTTCGTTTTAATCATCTGTAAAATAAGATAAAAACATTACCTCTGAGATAAACCTAGTACAGTACTTGGCTGAATTCTAAACCCCTGTAAGAATGTATCTGTCCCTGTGGTGTTCCACTAGACCATACGTGACCTAGGGTTCTGGAACCATGCACGTAGGTATCTTTCAAAATGATACTCATTTAAATTAAGCAACTACAATATATATGAAAGGAAGAAACTCAAAAAACATTTACTTTCTAAGGCAGATCATTTCCCCTCCTGGATTACTTTAATAGTATCTTATTTGTCTTCTCTGAATTCTTTTCCACCTTATGATCCATTCTCTCCCTGTGAGCTTTTCACAAATCAGATCTCATCATATTATCCCTTTGCTTGAGACCTTTCACCAGCTTCTCATTGCCTTTAACAATAAAAATCCAAAGCACAAAACCAGGGAGGGTGGTATAGCCCATGTTTGCCTCTCCAATTCACTTTCTATCATGTTCTTTTATGTTCTCTGTGTCAGGACAATGACTTTATTTCAACTCCTCAAACCTGTCAGGTTATCTTCCTGCCACAGGTCCTTTAAACATACACATAGTTCACTTTACCTGGCACATTTCTCTTTTCCTTCACACAAACTTGATGTGTTGATTTGATTCATTCTTTGGACTTCTTTCTCAGGGAACACTTTTTTTGGAGACCTCTGATGAGGTCGGGTATCCTTATTACACACTCTAATAGCATCAAGTACCTTTCCTTTGTAATACTATTGGAGGAGACTAGTTGAGTAATGTCTTCCTCATTATAATATAAACTCCAGGAAGGTAGGGACTACATCTGGTTTTGTTCATTATTAGATTCCCAGCATCTGTTATGTACTTTGTAAGCAAATGCTTAACTAATATATGTTGTATAAATAAAAAACTGATCTTTGATTTCTGCCAGTCCTCCCATTCTTAGCATCTTAGGTTAGTCTTAGCCTTAAGTTTCTCTGTATTATTATGTGATTGACCCTTGGACAACATATGTTTGAACTACACAGGTTCAATTACATGTGGATCTTTTTTGATAAATACAGTACACCACTGTAAATGTATCTTCTTTATGATTTTTAAATAACTTCTTTACCTTTATAATACAGTACATAATACATATATAAAATACGTTAATCGACTATTTATACTATTGGCAAGGCTTCCAGGCAACAGCGGGCTATCAGTAAAGTTTTTGAGGAGTCAAAAGTTACACTCAGATTTTCAACTGCATGGTCAGTGCCCCTAACTCTCACATTGCTCAAGGGTCAACTGTCAATAGTTAAGGATCTCTGGAAATCTCCACTTAAAGAAACTCTGTGGCACATAGAATTACTCTTTTGTAATGAGAATAGTTATCACCTAATTACTCTTTTATAAAATATGGGTATTTCCTAAGAATCTACTTGTTTAATTTTGTTGTAAATGAAAGAACCTGTATAGAATAGAAAGACTACACTCAGGATTTAATTTTGGAGGTATGTCTTCGGAGGTTTGTGGGCATTTCCAAGAGTGTGACTTTAGGGGAATTATTTAACTTTTCTCAGCCTCAATTTTCTCTTCTGGAAAAGAGAGCTCTATTTCTTGGATATGGATTAAATGACATGATACAGATATGATGGTGTTCCTAGCACATAGTAGACACTTAAAACCTTATCCTTTCCTGTCTCCCAGTATAAACAAATTCAATACATTTTCAGTTTCCATTATTATAACATCTCCCAGCATATCTGCCACAATTGCTTATTTTGTTAACATATAAGCCACAAAAGACTCAAATGATTCATCAGCTACGTCAGTACTATGGATCACCAGGAAGGTTTGACACACACACACACACACACACACACACACACACACACACACAATGGCCATAAAGTCCTAGAACTCTGGATTTTTTTCTGTCCTATTAAAATTAAAGAAATGAAAAAGTATCATAATCAAAGGTTCTACCATTTCTGATATAGAAATCAAGCTTTGCTCAGAAGATTATCATTCCTTATTACCAATTCTTAAGAGTGTCAGAAAGCAATAGTTAAAGGCAGCCAACCCAAACTCTCATATACTCCAGACACAGAACTTGCTGCTTAGAAAACCCCACATACTTCCATCTTCCATCACTACTCTGCTCAGGCACCTCAAAGTTACTCAGTGATGGCGTTTTTTTGGGAAGAATAGGGAGAGAAATGGACTGTTGTCTAAGGTACTACACATTGGTAGCTTATGAAGAGCAGGGCTAAGATTAGTCCCTTGGCTAGTTATCTACTTCTGCTCAACTGCTGGTAGGGACCTGCCTCTAAAAGCATATTATTCTGTGCCTCACCTCAGGAGTTGTACAAATTAAAGCCAGATGGATGAAATGCTGCTAAAGTTATGAAGACAAACAGAGCAACACCACCCCCATCCTCAAAAAAAAAAAAAAAAAAAAAGTTTAAAAGAGAATTCCTACTGATTAAATGAATGGGTTAGTTCTAGGTTGCAATAATTTTAAAGATGAATCAACATAAAATAAAATGGCAAAGTTCCTTCCTTGCTTGCTCTTCTTAAACATGTAGTATTGTGTAAAATGTAAAATAAACCTCTATAAATTGTACAACTAACTCAGACTTAAATGTGATCATATAAATTTCTTTGTTTTATTCTTGTTTTTGTCAAACGAAAATAGCTGCCCTTTTTTGGGCCATAAAAGAAATGGATAATAAAAGCTTCAGACAAGAGGCATGTGGGTGGCTCAGTGGGTTAAAGCCTCTGCCTTTGGCTCAGGTCATGATCTCAGTCAGGGTCCTGGGATCGAGCCCCACATTGGGCTCTCTGCTTGGCGGGGAGCCTGCTTCCCCCTCTCTCTCTGCCTGTCTCTCTGCCTACTTGTGATCCCTCTCTCTCTGTCAAATAAATCAATAAACTCTTAAAAAAAATCTCATTAATAAAAGCTGCAGACAAGATAAGACGGTATAAAGAAAAAAAAATCACTGTGGAATTTTTCTGTTATACATTACAATCTAATTTCTAGAACTCTTATTTAGCTTAGGTCTACATCAGTGGTTCTCCATCTGGGTGATTTTGCTCCCCTAAGGGATATTTAGTAATGTCTGTGTGGGGGAGGGGGGGAGGTTTTTGGTAGTCACAAACAGAGGGGGCACCTAGTCAGTAGAGGCAAGGGATGCTGCACAACACTCCACAACACATACAACAGAGTTCCCCACAACAAAGAATCAGCTTGCCCCAAACGCCAATAGTGCCAAGAATGAGAAACCCTGGTGTACATTACCATGTAACTGGATTATTTTACTAGCCTGTATGTCTCCCTAACTCTTATCTTGTCCCTCCTTCCCAACAGCACCAAATTAACCTTCCCAAAGCAGTGCTTTCATTACAAAATCTTCTGTTCAAAACGTTTAATGGCTATTTATTACCAATACCTTAAACCCCTCAACCTGGGTTAAGTCCTATATAATCTGAATCTCCCTGGCTAGCAAAACCTTATCTTCCTGCTCTCAATTCCAACATTCTAACCAAGGCTATGATATTTTACCGTTTTGTTTTTGGTTCCTAAACACCATTCTCAAATTTGGGCTTTTGCTCATGCTATTCCATGCCAAAAACATTCTTTCTCTTCTTTACCAATTCATTCTTCCCATCTTCTAAAGCTTTAAGTTCTACTCCATCAAGAAACCTTCCTATTTTTCCAGTCTACATGGATCTATGTCCTGAATTTATTAGTATCTGTGTAATCATATACACACTGACTTAGAACATTATCCAATTGTTCCTGTTAAACATTCTTCATCTTCCCAATAAGACTAGACCCCTCAAAAGATCAGAGGTTATGTCTCTACATTTCTACTGGTTGGCTTCACAAATATCTCTAACTTATTTTGTTCAAAACAGATTGTCCTTCTTCAGATTTGTCCCCCTCTCAAAGGATTCTTCATTTATTAAATGGTACCACCAAGATGAAATCCAGGCAGCTGTTCTTGATCCCCACCCTCTCCCATTCAATCAATTTGCATGTCTCCTTGGTTCTACCACCAAAACATCTCATGAGTATCAACCATTGTCCTACTCCACTACTACCACTCAGTCTAAGTTAGTTTCATCCTAAGACTGTTTTACTCTTGCCTCCTTCCTATATAGTAACCAAGAGATCTAACATCTACATCAGATCAAGTCAATCCTCTTCTGAAAATCTTTCAAGGACTCCCCATACACTTAGAAATAAAAACTGAACTCCTTATAATGGCCCCCCATTAATATGCAACTCCAGCCACACTGGCCTCCTTTCAATTATTTCAATGGCAAGTTCTGCTATGTCTTAGGAACTTTGCACATGCTGTTTTCTCCTCCTGTACTGCTCTTCAAATTACTGTTTCCTTCCCAACCTTCAGATCTCAGCTTCAATGTTATTTGCTCAAAAAGGACTTTCCTGACACCATTTTTAGAGAAGATTTCCTTCTCTAAAATGTCTTTTCTATTCTTCTGTGCTTGGTACATAACTGGTGCATAACATTCTTTCCAATTTGATTTTTCCTCGAGACTGCTTAACTTTTGCTGTTTTGCAGTACCTCTTTTGGTAATTCAGTTGTAAACCTGACACCTGGGCTTAGGTCAAGTCCCTCCTATTAGGTCTCTCTCCTCACATCCTATTTATAGTGCCCTTTCCACAGTTTGTAATTATTAATTTGTGATTATTTGTCTAATGCTTTCTCTATAGACCATAAGCACAAAAAGGGCTATATCACAACACTAGTCCATAAAGGAATTAAATTACCATATATTTGCAATGATCTCCTCTTTCACCCCTATTCCCCAAAGCTTATTCTCTCAGTTCAGTACTACGTAGCACTGTCTTCAAGATATTATACCTAAATATAAGGCAATCTCCTATTTTCCAAAAAGAAAATTTCATATACAAATGTGTTCAGCTAACTTAAGTATATGTTTTTTTAATAAAGACCAAATAGTAAAATGCCTATTGATTTATCAATTTAGTTATACATATCTATTTTAAAAATCACAAAATATATTTAGAATTTTTTTCTATTTTCACTGAACAAAATAATTTTACTAAAACTATTCACAACTTAGATATCAACAAAGCCATTTCTTTTGGTCATCTAACATAATTTTCCTAAACAAAACACCTTCAATTCTAAGTTATTTGAAATATGGTACCCTTTGAATCCATATTAGAATGCTGTAACTGTAGGGGCACCTGGGTGGCATAGTTGGTTAGGTGTCTGATGCTTGGTTTCAGGTCAGGTCGTGATCTCAGGGTCGTGGGATCAAGCCCCATGTTTGGCTCCAAGCTCCACATGGAGTCTGCTTGGAATTCTCTCTCCCTCTGACCTCTGCCCTCTCAAATAAATAAATCTTAAAAAAAAAAAAAAAAAAAAAAAGATGCTGTCCCTGTACATCTTATTCCAAGTCAAAAATATTCCTTCACTATCTAAATGATCTGTTTAAAACAGTACTATGTATATAGTACCCACTTACTATACTGCTTATTAAGGTGATTTTTACAAGCCTTGTTTACAATTACATCCAACACTTCTGTGAAGTTCTATCCCCAGGAATAATGGATAAACCCATTAAAATGTCTGTTTTTTTTTAAATCAATTTCATCAGCTGAATTTTATAAATACCAAATTAACACTGATTGAAGTCATTTAGGCTAGTGCGTCTTCCCCAAATAGTTATATTAAAAATAACTGACAGAATTTCTACCTCATAATAGGGGAGATGTTTGTAAAGACTCTATAATGTAATGCTTTTCGATGAGAGACAATTTGGAGGAGGAGCTAATATTTAGGCTTAGGTGGTTTATCAGACTGGCTACTCTATGGTAAAGAAAAAAACTTTAAAGAAAAAAAAAAACACAGAAAACAGTTGCTCATCTTTCCTTTCAACTTTTTCCTACGCCTAGTAATTTCACGATGCCTTAAACAATTTTCCAACTAACTCTCATTCCTTTACAAGTACAATTACTTATCCTAGTTTAAAAAAAATAGTATCTGTCCTATTTTTATTTTCTCCTTACTAATTCTTCCCATTTTCAGCCCTATCCCTAATCACTTGATCTCTATCATCGTAGCTAAAGTTGCTTTTTTCTCCCACCTCTTCTTGAATGGATTCTTCTACCATAAATCACAACCAAAATTCTCACGTAGCCATATCGTAAAACTTCTACCACAGTCCCCAAATCCAATGGACAAAGGTAGTATGAGGGGGTGAGGACAAATTTGACTTTTAAGCCTTAAAAGTCCTGAAGTGCCTTACTGCTAAGAGTAAGGAAAAATGAGTAAACCTGATGGGTACTACCTAGGAGTAGGCTACACATTTCTTTTCTTCTCCATGTTTTTATACAAGTTGAAATTGTTATTAAATAGTGACCATAGGCTAACAATGAAACTAGTTTATCACTTGAGAAGACTTCTGGGGCCAGAGAAAGCAAATGTATCATTAGTTAAGACAAAATTACAAGATGGGGCGCCTGGATGGCTCAGTTGTTAGGCAGCTGCCTTCAGCTCAGGTCATGATCCCAGCATCCTGGGATCGAGCCCCACATTAGGCTCTCTGTTCAGCGGGAAGCCTGCTTCTTCCTCTCCCACTCCCCCTGTTTGTGATCTCTTTCTTTGTCTGTCAAATAAATAAAATCTTTAATAAAAAAAAGACAAAATTACAAGAATATGAAACAGAAATTAAACAACCTGAGTGATCTGCTTATCCATTAAGAAGGTACAGATAACTTCTAATTTCACATTAGGCCTCAAAAAAATGATCTTAAAAGGGATTCTTTATCAGTAAGAGGAATTTGCACGGCAAGAAATAGCTTTGGAAGTATTGATACAACTTACAAACAGGTAAATTTCCCAAGACAGAATCCCACGTTACATTAGTTCAAATACTAATAGCTGTTATATGTAAAGAGCTGTATGTAAAGAAGAAGCCAACTGGGAGAAATTTCTATTTCATCCTGCCTAGAATAATCATGGAAATATGGAAGTGGCGTCGCATTAAAATATTTATCATTTGACATCACAGGCCTATTAAGGGTTATGTTAAGTAATTTCTAAAATCGATTTGCTCTGTAACTTCCAAGTAAAGCAAGCCTATAACTCAATGACAGCAGTTGGTAGAGGTCAATTCTTCTATTCAAGGCAAAGATCCTACGGTGAATCCAAAGTCTCCCAGACCTGGTCCGTCGGTAAGGGACAAAAGATTCAGTTTCTTGAGATGGCAGGGGGAAAACGACTTGGCACTGCATCACACTTCAAATCCAATCGGGTTTCTCCCTTGCCAACCGAGCACTGTGCGTCAAAGCATACCCTGGTGTCGTAAGGACAGTGAAATGGATGTAAAAAGCCTTGTCTTTCATTTCCTGAACGCCTTATCAACACGCACAATAAAACACTCCTTATCCCCATCACAGGTCACGGGGAAAACCCCCCGATTTGCCGCTGCCACCCCCTCCCCTCGTAGAGGTGCTCGCCCCTCAGCACTGGGCCTTGGAGTTTTCTCTTCCCGGATCGCTGTCGGGGGGGCTGGGGGTGGGGGGCGAATTCACTCAGCGAGGACAGCAACGAGGGCTAGGAAGTCTGTGACCAAAACAGAAATCGGGATCAAAAATACCGATCCTATCGTCCCTCCACCCGCTCCCGGGGCACAAAAACAAAACCAAACACCCCCGCCAACTTGCCCCACCATGACGAAGGTTGCCCAAGCTCTGACCAAAGGTGCCTTCCAATCATCCTCCGGGCGAGAGAGCACCTGGGGCGAGTTTTCGGCTCCCCGCCCCCCGCCCCTCGCCTTTCACCCCGGCCGGGACCAGGCCCCTGGACTGACAGGAGGGGCTGGCCGGACGCTGGCCTGCGGGAAGAAGGAGGCATTATCGCCAACCCGCGCTCGTACCGCGGGAGGAAGCAACGCGGGACCTGAGGTAACACGGCTCGGGCTGCGGGCGAGGCCTCGGAGCCGACGAGAAGACGGGCAGGACCCGGCAGCAGGGGAGGCGGGAGAAGCAGCGGGGCCTAGGCCGCACCAGGCCGCGGAGTGGCCATACGCGGCTTCCCGACCGAGGCTGGGAGCCAAGCCTCAGCTAGCCGGGTTATCATTACCTGGACGGGTTCCTGCAGCACCGTCATCCTTGAGGCTCAGGCCTACCTTCTGCAGTGCCTCAGGCCCCCCCCGTAGCGGCTCCGGCCCGGCCAGCCCCGGCTCATTTAAACTCACCAGCGACCGTTACCGGGGGATGGGGGAGGCCGAGCGATTGCCGAGTACCTCCGAGCGGGACACGGAAATACCCGAAGTGGAGAGATCCGCGCGGGAGCTAGACGGAAAAGCCCGAAGGAGGCCGGAAACGCCCGAGGCCGATCGGCTGAGGAGGAGACCGTTGCCGGAAACTGTCGAGGTTTCCCGGAGACTACCGAGTCCGATCCAGAGCGTAGTTTTCTCCTCTCGGCCACGCCTTCACTCACGCACGCCACGCCCAATCGGCCGCCCTAAACTGCGCCACGCCCAATCGGGGACCGGCCGACTGGGCGTGGCTTGCTGAAGCTGGCGGGGAGCGTTACGTGGCCGGACTACGGTCTCCACTCGCCACTCAACCTCTGCGGATCAGTTGGTGCGCGGTAGATTAAGCAGAGGGTAAAACACGAGAGTTTGGGGCTGACTTTAATCAAGAAGTATTTGTTGAGTTTAGTTCATTTATCATTCCAGAAGTACCTATCATGGCTCAAAGGGAAATAGGAAATTTGGAGAGATTGCCACCCTTCAGAGGTTTAGTGTGGACCCGGGGCTGTCTACACTGAAGACGTTACGGTCTCTTTAAAGGAAAAGCAATGTAGCAGAGTGCTGCGTTATGTGGTGCCCATTATGAGTGACTTCAAAATTGAGAGGGGAATAAATTGGGATTGGGATTAAGATGAGGAAAGTTTCGTGGAAGGAGAAAGGGAGACTTAACCTGGATTCTGAAGGATGGGTAGAATTGGAAGAGAAAACTGGTAAGTGAAGGGAAGCCGAAATGAGATCAGTCTGGTAAGAGTTAAGGCATTAACTGGAAATAATTACTTGGGTGACCAGATCATGGAAAATCTTAGGAGGCAGGCAGAAATTTTTATCCCTGATAGGGAAAGGCAGTGTGTTGTGAAATCTAGAGGTGTGTTTGTGATGTGTTGGGAGATTCGGAGGCTTGATTTTGAATTTTACCTCTGGCACTAACTAGTTTTAGGTCCTTAGGCAAGTCATCTCTCTGAACTTATATTTCCTTAATCTGAAAAAAAAAAAAAAAGACTAAAAATTAAATGCATTGTTGTGTGTTGGTGTGTCTTAATACGCATAATAGGCTTTATCAAATTTCCTTCCTATTCCCTCTCCCCTTAAAATGTGTGAACCAGGGAACTATTAAAATTTTGGGTTTTGGTGGATGATGAAAACAGTTTTTGAAAATTAATTGTCTTAGGCCTAGGTCTGTAAGTCAGAGCCCATAACTTCTCATTGATTAAAGCAAGACACAGGGCCAACCTGAATTCAAGGAGGAGAAATACACTCCACCTCTAGGTGGGAGGAGTAGCAAAGTGACTGGGCAGAGGGCTAGTGCCCCTGAGGAGTTGATTGCTGGACCATCTTTGGAAACAATCTACCAGATACCAGATGAGAATCTAGTAATGGTAATGGAAAGAAAGAGATGGATGAGAGATACCACCCTTAAAATTTCATACTTTGAACTGAATGGAACACTCCACATTTATTCTAATAAATGCAGAGAACGATGAGACTGTTGCTTTTATTATCTGGATGACTTCTATTAAAGTAGACTAAAGTCATATTTGCATTTTAAATTGTGACATTGTTCGTGCTAAGCTTGTGGTCACTTTACACACACAGCTCTTTTTCAGGCAACATGCTGCCAACCCAAGTCTTGTACTTGTGCAATAGATTCTTGTAAACTTGAATGTAGGAACTTACAACACAGCATACATAATGATGATTTTTTTGTATGTGAAAATGTTTATCTAGAGTCAGCATTTAAAGAGACCGTGATGCTTGGCGTTCTGGTTCTAAAGCTTAGAATTTGCTTAATCTGCACCCTCTTCCCCTCCCATCCCCCAAAAAGGTATCTCTTTTCTAACTGTTCCTCACTGGGCTAAGACATCTGTTGTGGTTTTCTTCTCATCCACAGCAAGGCCACATTGTTCGAAGTTGTGCTTTGGTGGGGTCTTTTAAAGCATTTTTACTTCCTTCTGTGTTCCTGATTGACCTACTTAAACTTGCCATCCAGCAACCACTCGGGCGTCCTGCTGTCTGTCATCCATTATCCACATATGTTCAGCTGGTGAGCAGATCTGGGTTGCAATAGCATTATTCCAAACATGGTAAATTGACTCTTCTCCTTAGCCTGCCTGTTGATCTGTTTTCATGTTCAGTCAGATTCGGAGTTGGCTTTTTCAAGAAGCTAGACTTGATATCATTGCCAAGATATAGGTCGCACTAAAATATGGTCCCCAGGAAGCTTACTATTCTGAATTCCTTCAGTACCCCCTTTCTGTACCCTTCTTTTGTCCCTGTTGAGGTTGCAGTCTTATCCTTCTTCTATTACCTGACCTTGAGGCTTTTACCTCTGTGTTTCCTCCTCCCTCTTGGTCAAATCATTCATTCATTTCCTTTGGCATCTCTGATCACAGTCTTCTAGTTTTCCTTCTACCGCTCTGTTTTCATCAGTTTCTTTTGTCCCCCTACCCCCAACATTGCAATGCTTCAGGGGCCTGTTCTAGGCTTTCTTTCTTTGCAAACCCATCCGTTCTCTTGGCCTCCACTTTCATCTAAAATTGTTCCGGGGCACCTGGGTCGCTCAGTTGATTAAACATCTGACTTTTGATTTCTGCTCAGGTCATGATCTCAGGGCTGTGAGATCAAGCCCCAAGTCAGGCTCCGATCTGGACTTGAAGCCTGCTTAAGATTCTCTCTCTCCTTCTCCCTCTGTCCCCCATCCCCACCTCCCTCTCTCCAAAAAAAAAAAAAAAAAAGTAAAATTGTTCCAAAATCTCTATCCCTAGCCAGACTGCTTCTTGGAACTCCAGACCCGAATGCCTAGCTCTCAACTGGATATCTCACAGGTGTTGTTCAGAATGGCATCCCAGTCCTCATACTTGAAGCATTCCCACCCCAATTTAAGGTACTAGCAGCCTTTTTGTTGTCCAAACCTGAAACTACTCTCTCTCTCTTTGACCCTAGCATCTAGTGACAAAAGCCCTACTAATTTTTCCCTGGATGTACTTCCGTGTCTTTTCTGTCTCTAGCCTTACCTGTCCTCAAAACCAAGTCTGATCACGTCAGGACTCCCTGCTAAACCTTCCCACCCAACTCGAGATTTCCCATTGCTCTTCCATTAGTTTCCTCATAGATTTGCCTTTCCACAACTTCCACCCCTGAGGCCAAACCCTTTCCCCCCTATTTTGTCACTTCTCCACAAATTTATTGCTGTTTGCTAATATGATAGGTAAGCCCCAAGTCCTAATCACCTCTTATTTTTAAACTCTTATTTTAAAAATTCTGTTAATTGGTCTTTTGTCAGTTTAATTTTCAGGGCCCATGCTACAAACCTAAGAGGGTAGAGGGAAGGTCACATGAGACATATAGCAAGAAAGTGGCCATCTACAAGCCAGGAGGAAAGCTCTCACCAGAAACCAAAGTTGCTAGCACCTGGATCATGGACTTCTAGCTTCCAGAACTGTGAGAAAACACATTTCTGTGTTTAATCCACCCTGACTGCAGTGTTTTGTTCTAGAATCCTGAGCAGATCAATATAATCAAGATGATTTATGTCTTATCTCCCTAAGACTGTCTTATATTTCCCTATATTGCTCTTTGAAAAGCATTATATATTTAGTATGTGCTTAAAAAAAATGTAGACTGATTAAAGTGGAAGCCTTTACCCATATTACTTCTTCTTGAAATACTTTGCCCTTCCTCTTTAGCTAAACCCAACTCATCCTTTAGGCCTCAGCCTTGATATTATGTCCTCGGAATATTCCCTGTCCACCTAACCAAAATTATTAGCTCCACCCTATGATTATCTTTTACAGCATCTTTGTTCTTTTCCTTCATAGTCTGTGTGGTAATTTTAATTACATTTGTTTAATAGAAACTCCATGAAGACAGGGACTTTGGCTTACCCTGATGTCCCCATTACCTAGTAGAGTGCCCTTCACAAATATAAAGTTATTAAAATATTATAAATTTATCTGATGATGAAAAGACATTACCACTCAGTGTTATCTCTTAATGGTCATAAGTTGATGCTCCTTTGACTCTCGCTTTCTGGACCCAAAGAGCATGCTGGTTTTGTACATAAGGCCCTAAGGGATTTCACATCAAAGCAGTCTGAAGTGTCGAGGCTAATCAGAAATGTATCCTGGTTGAGGTGCACCCTGAGATGGGCTACGGGGCCTATGGCAGGGAGAGGTAGGCAGACTTCAAAAGCACAGAGAAAAAGATAAACAAATAAGCTTGCCTGGAGGGAAGTCTGTATAAGCTTGGTTGAAATGGTAGTGTAGGGCACAGTTGATAAGCTTTGGGTTCCAAACTGATGACTTTAGGTTGATAAAATAGACCTAGGGAGCTGCTGGTGGTGATTGAGTTGGGGAGTGACTCCATGAGAATGGAATTTGAGAAAGATTATGCTAACAGCTGAGGATTATGTGAATTGGAGGAGAGAGAGAGTAAGAGCCAGGAGTGCAGCAAAGAGGCTGCTAGGGAGTCGAGGCAACTCCTAAATTTCCATTATTCTTGGATCCTAAGAATAGGATCCTTAGGATCCCCCTTGGGATACGGGATTGTTGAGCCCAATGGGCAAGAACGAATACTTGAGATGTTTTACGGGGCAAAAAGGTGTTTTTATTATAGCAGGGGGATGGGACCGTGGGCAGAAAGAGCTGCATTGTGATTGTGAGGAATGGCTGATCTTACAGGGTTTTCTATCCTATGGAGGTGAAGGTGATGCTAGGGCTCCAGGAAATTGAGTCTATAGTCCTGGAGGCCTGGCTATTATTAAGATTGTGTTTTTCTTCAAAACCATGAATACAGTTACAAACTATAGTGAAGCTTCACGTTCTACACGACTGCGATCTTTATCAGTTGACCATTTATTTTTCCCCTGCCTTTGTTCTTGTTCCTAGTTTATTTTTACTTATAAAAATACATTATATTTATGATAAATTTATACAATTTATATTAAAATAAATTTATACCCAGTTATTTTTCCCTTGCCTTTGTTCTTGTGCCTAGGAACTAGGCAGTTCCTAGTGCCTGAGGAATGTTATATGTATATCTCACCTTATGGGGTCTTCTGTGGGGGGGGAGTGTTGTGGGATGTCAGCTTCTATGTTTTGCCCTCAGCTTGCTCTCTCATCAGCTGAATCCAAAAAAAAGATGCAAAATGAAAATAGTTCCATGTTACTCATTTACAGTGAGAAATATTCTTCTCCACTTCCTTCTCTTTAGGACGTTCAGATTCCAACCAGAAGGCTGCTTACTGAGTGCAGACAGACCAAAAGAGTGAATTGAATGATCTTGCTGGCTACTACCTCCTTTTGCTCAGAAGGGGCATATATGCCCGACTGCTAAGTAAAAAAATATTTCTCTTCTCTGGAGAGGATGTTCACCAAATAGTAGACTCTCTGTTTCTCTCCTTTTTAGGTCCTAGGCAAACTTTCAGTTTTCTCTTAATAAATTGCACAGCAATTAATTCAACACAGATGTGATTATGTTCCAGTCTTGAGTCTACACTGTAGTTGTCTTGAGTCCACCTTGTTCTTGTTGTTCGTTTGTTTTGTGTGTCACACGTGTATGATTTGGGAGGTAGGTGATGAGCTAGGTTCAAAATATACTGAATTTGAAGCATCTCTGGTGAGAAAAGTCCAAATGCTAATTGAAAATGTGAAGCTTGAACAATTTAGGAAAGAAGTTGGGGCTAGAGGTGGAGATTTTCCAGGGGCGCGTGGGTGGCTCAGTCAGTTAAATGTCTGTCTTCGGCTCAGGTCATAATCTCAAGGTTCTGGGATAGCGCTCCGAGTCATGGTCCCAGCTCAGCAGGGGATCTGGTTCTTCCTCTGTCCCTCCCCCTTGCTCGTGCTTTCTCTCTCTCTCAAATAAATAAAATCTTAAAAAAAACCAGATTTTTCAGGTAGAATGAAATGCATTCTTTTTTGGTTATGTAATGCCTTATAAAATCTTTGCGAGAGTATTTATCATCACATTCAAACTATTTCTTTATCTGCATCCTCTAGACCAAACAGGAAGCTTCTTGGGGGCAGGGATGGCCTCTTAACTCATTTTAGTACAAATATGTGCATCGTGTAGGTGTCATATGTGTTAGTTGAATGGATGGATGAATGAATGAGAGTAATCTGGATAAAGGAGATAGAGGAGAGCAGGGTGAGTGACAGAACTTTGGTATGATAAGTACAGCAGGGAAGGCCCAGAGACAAGAGCACTGGAGCTAGCCACAGAAAAGTCACTGGTGGGGTGCTAGGGAGGAAGTCAGAATTTGAGAAGTAAAAGAAGAAGTTTGTGGAAAGAGAAACCAAGAAAAGAGAATTATTTATAGCACTGAAAGCATGTCCCCAGATGCCGAGAAAAAGTGCTTGCTGAGGTGTTGAGTCTCTTTTTCCTTACTGAGAGCCATCCATGCTGTGGGTGACAGGGCCAGCTGTCACAGATGCTTGCTTGTTCCCTTGTCCTCTTGGGGGCCAGGACTCTCCAGAGGGAATTGCATAGGCTCTACCAGTTCCCCCTGTTGCCTTAATGTCCTGGGTTCTAATCTCCGATCTGTCATGACTCAAAGTGTGACCTTGGGCAAGTCACCCCCTTCTGTCTGTGCCTCTAAAGTCCCTTGCAGCTGCCAGGATGTCTGGGGGAATGCAGTTGGGATGACTGGTGAGGATTCTGACTTGCTCTCCGTTGCTTTTCAACTATAAATCACGTTGCCAGATACCAGCTGTCCTGCCCTCTGCTTTAGATTCTCGGGTGGGCCCCAACCCACCTGTTTTTGGGGCCCTCCCAATGTCGTCCTCCCATGATTCAGCTCTCAGACCCATTGCTTGGCTGCATTGCCTTGATCACAGCACAGACATGAGTTTCAGCCATTTATTTAGACAGACTGTTGAGTGATTGGGCCAAACGTGTAGCTTTCTCCACTTATGCTAAACAGTTGAGGAAATGAATTTGGATGTGCCATCATGGCCCTTCACATTTTGATTTTAGACCTTTCCATTCCTTCTCTGCCTTTACCTTTGGTTCTCTGGGTTTTCAGGGTCGCTAAGACTTCAGGTTTTCATTGCTTCTTTCCTTTTTCTTTGGTCATAAGGCATCTTAGCTAAAGGGGATTGGGTTAATCATTCTCCTTGAGTTATATAGCCTTCTTTCATCACTGGTCCATACCAAGCTTCTTGTTTAATTAGTTAGTTATTCCTTTTTATCTTGTTGCTCCATCTCATCCAAACAATACTCATCATAAGCATCCCTCAAATATTTTCAGCGTGTATTTTGTGTTTGTATATGTTCTTGAATAATGGGTGATGCTTCTAGCATGTGTGTACTTAATAAAATTTAATAATATATCTTATTCTCCCAGTATGGCCAATATGTTATTTCAACATGTTAATAATATAAAAATTATTGAGATATATATTATTCTTTTTCTTTTGTACTAAGTCTTCAAAACCCAGTGTGTTTTTTCTTATAGCATATCTCAATTTGGATGCTAATTTTTTTTTTTTTTTAAAGATTTTATTTATTTGACAGAGAGAGACATAGTGAGAGAGGGAACATAAGCAGAGGGAGTGGGAGAGGGTGAAGCAGGATACTAAATTTTCATCACAAATACTTGATCTGTATTTAGATTTCATAATTTCACAGTTACAAAAGTTAGACTCACATACCTAAGTTTTCCAAGCATACTTGAAAATTTTCCGGTAACCAAATCAAGTACCAAAAACCCCATTTTCCTTTAATATTTGCATTCAAATGGACAAAATCACTTCCTCTATTTTAAAAGAATTATATCAGTATCAAAAGTATGTCCAAATCAAGTAAATTCACCAACTCCTGTGTCAACTCAGTATTACTAACATGAAATTCAAGGATATATTGCATAAAATGAAAAGCAACTCCAAATTTATTAATATCCACAAAACATTTTAACTTTTCTTGTCATTTTACAGCCACTTTACATAATGCTGTTGATTAAAATCTGCATATTTATGTTAGAGAAGTGCATATTAATTTGCATTGTGAGAGGCTTCAATTTTAGCACAAATTCTTGTACCTACCTAGCTAAGTTGTGAATAAGCATTTTCTTTCCTTGGACCTTCAGTTTTAGCTCATTCATATGCAGTATGTTATCAGTGAGATTACATGCAGATATTTTAAATTTATAGAACTGTAATTGTGGTTTATATCTTTTTTTTTTTAAGGATTTTATTTATTTTGACAGAGAGAAACACAGCGAGAGAGGAAACACAAGCAGAGGGAATGGTAGCGGGAGAAGCAGGCTCCCTGCCGAGCAGAGAGCCCGATGCGATGCGATGCGGGGCTCGATCCTAGGACCCTGGGATCATGACCTGGGCCAAAGGCAGATGCTTAACGACTGAGCCACCCAGGCGCCCCTGTGGTTTATATCTTAGTCAGCTTCTTACTCATCACTATATTCTTCGGGATATACATCTAATCTTTTGCTTCTAAGTGGTCTGTACCCTCTCATGGCACTGTCTCAGTAATGGAGACCCACATTGCTTCCCCCTTTGGCCACAAGTAATGCTGCAGCAAAGAACCTCCTTATTCATGCCTCTTTTGAACTTGAGTGAGATTTCTGTCAGATGATTGCCCTTCTAAACCACAAAGCCCTTCTACTTCTATCCCCCCTATTTCTTAGCTCTTCTATTTCTTTGCCTTTTTTTTTTTTTCTTCTGGAAGATATTCTTTCTTTTTGCCTTTCAATACCCTACTATGTTTTCCAGCTATGTCTGTCATGGTACTTTTCAAATCCATTGTGCTTTCTATTTTTTTTTTAAAGATTTTATTTGTTTATTTGACAGAGAGAGAGAGATCACAAGCAGGCAGAGAGGCAGGCAGAGAGAGAAGGGGAAGCAGGCTTCCCGCTGAGCAGAGAGCCCAATGCGGCACTTGAACCCTGGACCCTGAGATCATGACCTGAGTGGAAGGCAGAGGCTTTAACCCACTGAGCCACTCAGGTGCCCCTGTGTTTTCTATTTTAATGATTAATTTTTTTATACCTAACATTGCTTGTTTTATGCAAGTTTTTTCTTATTTCAACTATTATACTTTTCATATTTGATATACTTCCTTCTATCTCCTTTAGCATGTTTACTAATTTCCTTTTAAAATCTTAGCCTGTCGTCCTATTTCTACTTAAGGGGCCATCTATAATCAAGTGGGCTGTATCCTTTTGGATTAGTTGTGCTCCTCATCTGTCTTGTCATTTTGCCTAAGGGCACATAGGTGGCTTGTCCAAAAGAACAAGCCAGTGCCACTGAGTCAGGGAGTAAGGGTGGAGGTGAATGAGCCCTAGTACTGAGAATATTCTGCACCCCCCGCCCCCGCCCATCAGAGCGGAGCAGCTTTAGTAGGGGAGATTTTTTTAGATTGCAATTCACCAGCCCTGAAAGTTTAGGGGAGGAGGGAGAACACACTGTCCAACACTCAGTTGCTCCCTACCTGTTTTTTTTACTAGCTCTTCACAAGCACAGTGCGTCTTCAGGGCCCTGATGTTACCCTAACCAGCACCTGGATCACAGGTGATGGGGCATTGCTGTCTGTGCAAAGGCAGTAGTGGGGAAAAGGGAGATCAGAACCCCAGAGCTCCTTTGTTTTGGTCATTCCACACCCATGCCTGGCCACATCTCTCCCGAAACCAAAGCCACCCTTCTAACACACACACACACACACACACACACACACACACACCCCAGTTCAAAATAGGGCTACCCTCCAAGGGGTTTCTCCCAGTTCCTTTAATTTCTTGGTGTTTTCTCTGTATAATTCCTCCACTGCTGATCTTGGGAGAGGGCGTAGCAGCTACACTATTTCAATCAGGCCCCAGGCTCAGCTATGTTGATTATGTGCTCTGTCCTAGACACTGTTCTAGGCATGATACCTATATTAAGTCTAACACCTTTTTGCACCATAAAATGTCTCAAGAATTCTTTCTTGACCCTTGGGCTCAATGATCCCGTATCCCAATCAGCTAGGATGCAAGAATAATGGAAATTTAGATTTGTTTCGACTTCCTAGTAGCCTCTTTGCTGCACTCCTGGCCCCTACTTTCTCTCTCTTCCAATTCACATAATCCTCATGACCAATCTGTGAGGTTATATTAGCAGCCCTATTTTACAGATAAGAAAACTGAGATGTAAAGAAGTTAACTCAAGGGGCGCCTGGTTGGCTCAGTCGTTAAGCGTCTGCCTTCGGCTCGGGTCGTGATCTCAGGGTCCTGGGATCGATCCCTGTGTCAGACTCTCTGCTCAGCGAGGAGTCTGCTTCTCCTTCTCACTCTCCCTCTCTCTCTCTCTCCCCCTCTCTCTCTCTCTGTTCTCCCTCTCTCTCTCAAATAAATAAATAAATAAAATCTTAAAAAAAAAGACCTTAACTCAAGGGGTGCCTGAGTTGCTCAGTTGTTTGTCTGACTTTTGATTTCATCTCAGGTTATAGTCTCAGGGTCATGAGATCGAGGCTCTGAGCTCCGAGGGGAGTGGTCTGCTTGAGATTCTTTCCCTCTGTGGGCCCCGCCCCCTGACTTACACATGTGCTTTCTCTCTAAAATAAATAAATCTTTAAAAAGCTAAGCGAACTATGGGGCGCCTGGGTGGCTCAGTCGTTGGGTGTCTGCCTTCGGCCCAGGTCAGATCCCAGGGGCCTGGGATCGAGCCCCGCATCGGGCTCTCTGCTCTGCAGGAGGCCTGCTTCTCCCGCTACCAGTCCCTCTGCTTGTGTTCCCTCTCTTGCTGTGTTTCTCTCTGTCAAATAAATAAAATCTTAAAAAAAAAAAAAAAAAGCTAAGCGAACTAGCTTGCCTAACCCACTGAGTCAGGACTCCAACTCGGGCGGTTTGGCTCCTGAGTGGGCCCTCTTACCCCCTGACTTGCAGCAGAGCCCGATTTACCCAGTGCTCTGGGGACAGCTTCAGAGCATTGCACCGTGGTGTCTAGCTTGTGAGCCATCGGCCAGAAGAGAGGAGGGAGGGTGACAGGGACAAGGCATTAAGAGCCAGGCCTGCTGTCAGCAGCATTTGATCCCGGGCAGGAGACTCTGATGGATTTCTTTCAGGACAGCACACAAGGCGTGCGTGGTTAGCAGGGAAGGGAGAAGATGGAGCGAGTGTAAGCCCAGCCCAAATGAGGGCTGATGTCAGTTCTCTGTGCGTCTGTCCCTGGGTTTGACGTGGGCTGTAAATGGCTTGGTGTGAAATTCTGTCCTGCGTTTTCCATCTACTGAGTCTGAAGTCCTTCCAGCGGGGGCATCCGAGTGGGCTGGAGCCCCTCTGGCTGGGGAACCATGCGAGGCCTCAGAGACACAGGTTAGGCAGCCAGTACCTGCTACTGTCCTTGCCTCTTTACACTCCGCTTCTGTCCTTCCCGCTTTCTTTCTTTTGTCAGCAAGCGTCAGAGGGAGAAGCCTATGTCAAAGACCGGGCACCGGCTACTCTACAGGGACAAGAAGGTCAAAGTCAGTGACCTTGAAGCAGAATGAGGGCGGCGGAAGTGAAACCTCTGGCTCCAGTTCCTGGGCTCTTCTGAGCTGTGGGCATCCTGGCTTGTGGCAAGAGCAAGGCCAGGGGCAGGGAGCTTGACTCTTGAGGCATGGCTCTTTCTGGAAAACCACACTCCCCTCTAGTTCCTTCTGAAGTGCCAGAGTCTTTCAGCTGGTGTTGCCCAAAGAGAATCAGAAACCGATTGGAGGAATGTCTCCTCACCCGCAGGGGCACTTGTGGCCTAAGGTTTCAGGCAGGCTGGCTCCTCGTGTGAGTGTGGCTAACAGGCAGGCTGCTTGGCCCCCGGGAACTGCTACATGCTTGCTGAGCCGCAAATATGTCACACCATGGGTACCCAGCTGCTGCCCCTCCCCCCATCCCTCTCCACCTCGTCCTCATTCCTGAACCCACACCTCACAATCCCAGTAGCTGCTGCCACCTCACCTGTCCCTCCTCCAGTGGCCCCCTCTCCTGCAGCTCCTTCCAGGAGGTCCGAGAAACCCCAGCACGCATCTGGCTTCATCTGGGAAAGCGAATGAGTTTAACAGCCGAAAGCGTTTCCAGTGTGCCGGGGATGGCTTGTGGCGCTCTGCTTACATCGTTTCATACAGCTCTCACAACTCAAGAAGGAAGTGTTTACTGTTGAGGGTCCTTAGGGTCCTGGGCCTGAGATTAGGAACATGCAGGATTCAGCCCTGTGCTCCCCTGTCCCTAAGGCCCACGCCCTTTTGTGTCTGCAGATGCCTGACCAGCTCTCTAACCTCAGAGCTTGGTTCCCGAGCAGACCAGATATTTTGCTCCTCCTGAGAATTAAGACAGAAGGAAAGAAAAAAGGAAAAAAGAGAAAGATAAATGAAAGGAAAGGAAAGGAAACTCCCGACTCTGTCTTTTGAGGATCAGACTTCCTACTAGAATGGTTAGAATAACTTGTTTCTTAACTGGAAGGAGATATACAAGAGCATCTCGTTATATCGTGGAATCATGACTTGACAACAATCGTGGGATCCAGGTGCAGGAACACACGGGAGTGGTGCTGATTGAAGTGGAAGGGGGAGCTCGCGACCCCGCCTCTCCGAGTCCCTTATGGCCGCAAGCAAGTGAGGGGAGCCTTGCGCGTCTGTTGAACACTGAAGGCTCCTGATGCCCTCTCATTTTAGAGATAAGCAAGCTGAAGCCCAGAGAGGGGGAGTGGCTGGCAAGGTCACGACTGGCGTCTGGATCTTCCAGCTTCCGGCTTGCAGCTTTCAACCAAACACCAGTTTGTGTATCTTTGCAAACCCCACAGCGCACCTAGTCCGGGAAAGGGGTGCGGTGGGAGGAGAGGAGGGGAGGGGCTGCGCTTCCTTTTTCCTCCTTCCTCACCACCAGCAGCAACCTGAGCTCCCAACCCCTAGGGAATGAGGAAGTCAGAGAAGGGAAAGATTGGGAAAATGGAAGAGTGCAAGCCGAGGCCCCCAGAGGCAGGGGACACCAAGTCAGAAAGAAGAGAGAAGGTGAGGTGAGGTGAGGTGAGGTGAAAAGGCCAATGGCTGCTGTCCCAGCCAGGGCCAGTACTGGCCAGAGTTTGAGTCTTGCTCTCTCTAGTATCTCCTTGGGCAAGTCCTGGCTCCTTTTCCTGCCTCAGTTTCCTTTGAAGGAAACTGCTTGCTGATGGGGAGGGCACCCCTAGGCTGTAGGAGCGGCCGGGCGAGGTCAGAGTTCTGAACACGGGGAGCCAGAATTAGCGGGCTCAGCCCTGCCTCTGAATGGCTGAATGTCTCCAGGCCGCTTAAGAGTCTCTCTGGGCATTAGATTCCTCACCTACAAAAGCAGGTAGGATGAGACCAACTCTAAGGGTCCCTTTGGCTCGGAAAGATCTGGGAACTGGAGCCCGGGGAAGGAGCGGATGTCGGCCCCAGGCACCTGGAATCGGGCTTAGGCCCTAGCAGGGGGCGGGTGTCCATAGTGCAGCCATCTTGTTTCACAGGGAGGAAACCGGGCCCAGAGGGGCACAGTGACCTTTCGCCTTCTCTCAGCTTGGACTTTTATCCTCTGAACTGGAGAGTCTTAAAGTTCAGCTCAAAGCAATCCTGTGCAGTGGGTAGGCTTTTTTGTTGTTGTTTTCTGAACATTTTATAGGCTTTCAACGGTTTTTACAAAAACAGTATATGCTCGTTATAAAAATCTCCATTAGTAGAGGAAGTGAAAAAAGTACAAAATTATGAATTGCCGTCATCCCCTTTTCCTCAATGCCTCCAGGTCCCCAGGGTGTTTCTTCCTAGCACTTTAGTGTGTATTTGTCCTGACCTTTCGGATGAACATACAAACATACTGTGTATGCACCACCCCCCCATCAATGGGATTATGATCTCAATGATTTAAGCATAAACTTTAGGATTAGACACACTTGGGTTTTGATCCGGCTGATAGCTAATTAGCTGAGTGAGCTTGTTACCTGACCGCTTTTCGTTTTAATCTCTCCAAGTGTAAAATGGGAGTAATAATGATAACTACTTTATAGGATTATGGTGAAGGTGTAATGAGATTTTGTATTATAGCACTTAACATATAGCCTGGTACACAGTGGGCACTACACGTACCCAAACACATGTGCACACTCATACACATGCACACACACACAGAGTCCAGGGACCCAGGGTGAGTTAGAGGAGCAGTCTCTCTCTCTCACACACACACACACACACACACACACACACACACACACACACACAGAGTCTAGGAGCACAGAGTGAGCTAGAGCTATAGCGACAAGACCCAAGTTTTCTGACCTCCAGTCACACTGACTCCTAGCCACACCTCCCTGCCTCTCACCCCAGCTTCCCCGCCCCCCCAGGCGCAAGTTCAATGCTCAGTACTTGTTGAATGAATGGGGTTGCTGGTGACGGGGGTCAGCCCAGGGATCCAAGGTCTGTGGAGCTCCTGGGATGCTTGCTCTGGAGGATGGAGGGCTTCACCCCGTGGACTGGGAGGGTGTGGGGACAGTGTGGGTTGGCTGGGCCAGCTGTTGCTTGGGGCTCCAGGCCGGAGAGCCGAGCCTCAGGGTAGAGCTGAGGCCCCAGAGTGGCTCTCAGTTTAAAGGAGCCTGGCTTAAAAGGAATGTGCCGTGGGCTGCCTCTGCTCAGGAGGGGCTAAAAAAAGCCTTACCCTCCCCTGGGCTTTGTGTGAGGGTTATCAACTGCTCAAGTCAGCTCATCTCTCTGGCTGGACTCTGGCATTTTTGAGAGGGTCTGTTTTCCTGGCCCCTCTGGGTTTGCAGCCATTGGCAGGAAGGGGTCAGCCGGTCCCAGAGGTGGAGGCCAGGAGGAGTGTGAGGTATGGAGGGAGGGGAGGCTCGTCGCCCCAAACCTGGTGACAATGCACAGTTGTCAGCTGTACCCTGCTGGTGTTTCTTCCTTTTATAGTCAGACCAGTTGCTCTTGCTCTCACCCAGCCCCTCTGTGGGGGCTGCTGCCCAGGATAAAAGGGGAGGGAGGCAGCCCAGTCTCCTGTCTCATCTCCCAGGCGCCACATCTCTTGACTCCTTCCTAGCTCCCATCTCCACCGGAGATCCCAACGAGACAACATGCCTCCCAAGAAGCCTGAACCTAAGAAGGAAGCGGCCAAGGCCGCCCCAGCCCCTGCCCCAGCCCCACCTCCTGAGCCCCCCAAGGAACCTGCCTTTGACCCCAAGAGTGTAAAGGTGAGTGAGCCTTAGACACTGGGATGGGGGAGGGGATGACATTCAGGATCCTGTCTGTCCTGGACCGGAGAGCTCTGTTTCCTGGAGGCTCACTGGGCTGAGGGCTGTGGTGGTCCGTGCCCCCCATCGTGGTGGCCAGGGTGGTGGAGCTGCTGTTGGGGCTGGTGAAGGAGGTGTGTTTGGGGTTGTAGGCCTTTCCCCTCAGGAATGGGTTTCTGCTCTGAGGAAGCCCTGCTTCGTCACCCCGGATTTACCCCACAGAGTCGGGAATAGCAGGGAGGCACAACCAACCCACCGCCCAACTTTAAATGTTAAGGTGCTGTGACAGCCATCACAGTGAAGAGAAAGAGACTGACCCTTTCCTCAGAGGTAGTATGCTATCTTTCTGGAGAAAAGACACAATGATAATCACCAGTTCAACTTGGAGGAAGTGATGTTAAACAGTGAGGGAGCCGGAGGTCTGGGAAAGGCTTTGTTGGCCAAGACCCTTGCAGTGGGTAGCTGTTGGGGGGCAGAGAGGCTCTACATAAGGGAAGAGGAGCCTACTTCCCTCTCCCCGCTGCCAAAGTGGCCCCCTCCTTCCGTGGCCTCAGCCAGGGCTTCTGTCTGGGGTATGCAGCAGACAGGCCCATCCCAGGCTGAGACCCTTCCTCTAACCTGTTGAGAGAATGAGGCCTGGTTCCCTCTCTGCCGGCCCAGCTCCCCTCACCCTGGAAGGTTCCCGTCCCTGCAGCTGGTCCGCCAGCCCCGCCGGCTGACTCAGTCACTTCAGGCCTCCCAGCTATCTGGCCCAGCTGCTGAAGGAATGAAACTGGGAGGGGCTGGGCCGGGGAAGGAGGAGTCAGAAGCCTCCGGAGAGCAAAGAGCGAGGCAATTCTAAGCCTCGGCACCAGAATGTAAGAGGTCAAGTGCTACTGGTATGAAGAGCTATTAATAACAGGTTGGGAGTGGTGGGCCCCTGGGGATAGCCACGAGGCAGGGCTGGGGGTGGTGAGGAATCAGCTCAAAGGAAGAGCTCAGGACGGGGTTCCCTGACAAGAAGGTAGGGAAACTGAACCTCTGGGCCCCAATTTTGGGGTGACCCTCCCTGGCCCTCTCAGGATTCCTCCCTGTACCCACAGACCCAGGAGACCCTGCCGCTGTGCGGCGGACCCTGGGGTTGATCTATGATAATCCCTACAAAGGTCAGGGGTCAAGCATGACTGGCTTGACTAAGAGACGGAGGCAGTGGCCGGTACAGGTGGAGGTAATCGTGTAAGACCTTGAAAGTACCTGGGTCAGACATCACTCCCTCTATGGGCGGAGCCTCGCAAGAGAAGCTGACTCTCCCCTGCCCCCATCAGGATGCCCTTATTTCTGATATGCTCGGATAATGCATTCCTCCTGTGGGGCAGCCTGGCTCCCAGCCACAGCTGCCTAGTGGTCTCTTTGGCCCATCACTTCTCTCAACCCGCCAACCTCACCCCCCCACCCCTCCCCTCCCCCCGTTTGCAATCCTCTTTCCCACGTCTGGATCTTCCAGTCCTGAGGGTTGTTGAAATTGCTTTAAAGTAAAAAAACAAAACAAAGCAAACATGTAGGTATCCTTCATGATCAGAAGGATGTGATTTCCTATTATTGTACTTATCGAGTTCCTTTCCTTCGAAACTCTGCTCAGAAAGATAGAACAAAAGTAAACCTAAGCCCAATATGTGTGGTTACCACCATGGATTCTGATTTTTCTGTTTTTATATTCATTTCTCTTACACATTTACTCCTGGGGCTTAGCACGTTACAAAGAAAGGCGACTGCGCCTTTCCCTCAGAGAGTTCGTGCAAAGCATCCTTTACCCTATTTCAGGGGTATCTTTATAGCCAAGCCCAGTCCTGGTCACAGCTAGTTTCCGTCTCACACTGGTGTAACCCCTCCGCTCTCCTGGCTCCTCCTGGCTCGTCCCAGCCACCCCCTCCCTGAGGTCCTCCTTTATGGGGGTTCGCCTGCGGGGCACAGCACAAGCCGCAGAGTTAGGACTAGAGATGCCACTCCATGAAAAAGAGGCACCAGGGGTGGTTCCCACCCCCTGTAAAGAGGGGATCAGGTGGGGGCGGGTGGTGGCAGATGAAGGACGATGAAGTAACACACAAAATCCCAAATTACAACCATGACTCATGCTTGTTCATTGTCATTCATTTTCAGAGCCTCCCACCTGCCTCTTCTGTACTCAGCGTTGAATTATTATCCCTTGTGGGGGCGTATCCAAAATTTATTCCTTCGCTCAACAAATATTTTTTTTGCTCCGTGCCAGGCAGCTCTGTGAACAGTAACAAAAATCCCGGCCCCGGGGGGATCCCTGGCTTCAGGAGGCCTGGGCCCAGCTAGAGGCAGGGCTGAGGAATAGTTAGAAAACATCGAGGGTGCACCCAAGTGAGGCTTGCTGTCCCGCCGCCCAAGAGGGTCACGTGCTTCGGGGAGGCGTGGGGATGGGATGGGGCGAGGGAGGGGAGGGCGGAGTGAAGAGTGGTGGGTGCCCACAGGGAGAAGAAGTCTGACTGCGGGTGGATGGTGGGGTTGGGTTGAAAGTGAGGGCAGTTTCTGGCCGCTTAGCATGAGCAATTTACAGTGGACCATGAGAAATCACCGTAGGGAGTTGGCATAGGCTCTGGAGTTTTCTAGAGTATTTTCCTTTCTCTCTTTCTCTCTCACTCTGAGCTATCACTTCATATGCGGTATTAAGGAAGCTCTGATGGCTGCATTATTTGATAGCTCATTGCAGTTCCTTCGCCAGGAGACTGGGGTTCTGCCCTGCATCTCCTCCCCCAACTGGTGGCCTGTGGGAGGTCCCCCCGCACCCCCACACTGTGGTGGAAGCTGCTTCTGCTTCCCTCCGGGAGCCTTTGGCAGCTCAGGCCTCATTCCTGTGTTTCCCTCCCCACAGATAGACTTCACTGCTGACCAGATCGAAGGTGAGTACCAACAGGTGCACCTTCCCCGGCACACGCTCTGTCGCCCTTCCCTGGATGGAGAAGAGTAGTCGCTCTCACCGGGGACCAGGAATCACCATTCTCACCATCGCTCACCCATATTTGCTCATTTTCACCCAGGATATGTGATGACTTAAGTACTTTATATGGATTAGCTCACTTAAATCTCACCACACCCCCAGGAGGTAGGAACTATTAAATGCGCGCCCATTTTACTGTGAAAAGTTGAGGCACAGACGGTTTGGTAGCTCAGCCAGCTGAGGTAGAGGCAGGACTCAAACTCAGGCGATCTGATTGCAGACCTGAATTCTCAACTGTCCTCCCAGACTGCCTGGAACCTAATAGATGCACAGCAAGCAGGTCTTTTTTCCCCTCCGCCTGCAAAACCCACTATTCGGGATATTCAGAACCCTCATTTCTGTTCCTGTTACAGGAAAGCCCTCCTCAGGTCACTGGCATCCTCTCCCGTCATCCTGTAGACGCTGCCGAGATGCTCACCTCCTCACGGTGACAGGGCCAGTGGTGACCTGGGGGTGTCTAGTCTGCCTGTGACCCCCATCACCCACCCTTCTCCATCTTTGAGGAAGAGAATTTGTTTTCGCAAAGTTATACAAAGCCGTGCTATTAAGTGCTATTAAGTCCCTACCCTGAGGGACTGTTGCCCCTCCTGCAGGACTCTGGTGTTTTGAGACTAGAATGTTTCATCATGTTCACGCTTTATAGCTGGGCTCATTGCCATTGCAACCTACCCCTGTTTTCCCCACCACATGCCTCTAGGACGTAAAATCATAGGAGTTAGACAGGACCTTGAATGGTCATCTGATTCAACCCCTTGATTTTAAGCACATACTGTATTTTATTTTATTGAATTTTTTAAAAAGGTGTGCAATTTTATTATTTATTTATTAATAATACTTGCTTTCATTTAGCCTTATTTTTTAAAAAGATTTTATTTATTCATTTGACAGAGAGAGGGAGAGAGAGGAAGCACAAGCAGGGGGAGAGGGAGAAGCAGACTCCCTGCTGAGCAGGGAGCTGGATGTGGGGCTCAATACGGGGCTCGATCCCTGGGATCATGATATGGGCTGAAGGCAGATGCTTAACTGACTGAGCCACCCAGGCGCCAAGCATATACTATATTTTATAAAGTATGGGGCACCTGGGTGGCTCAGTCGGTTAAGCATCTGCCTTCGGCTCAGGTCCTGATCCCAGGGTCCTGGGATCAAGCCCCACATCCGGCTCCCTGCTCGGCAGGAAGCCTGCTTCTCCCTCTCCTCCTCCCCCTGCTTATGTTCCCTCTCTCACTGTGTCTCTCTCTGTCAAATAAAGAAAATCTTTGAAAAAAAGTAAACTAATACCAGCACATGGTAAAACAAAAGCAAAAATTCATATACTACTTGAAAGTAAATAAAAAATAAAAATATTTTCCTCTTGCTTTCCTGTCATGTTGATCCCTTTTCCAAAGATAACCACTGATAATAGGCCTGTATGTTCCTCAAGAAAAATATATATAGTGGTATACAAGTATGTATATAAAATTTACACAAATTGAGTCATGTGATACATACTTTCCTGCATCTTTTAATACATATTTGGATGTATAAATATTTAGTATATATTATTTAATAATATACCTTGGTAGATTTTATTTATTTATCTGAGAAAGAGAAAGAGAGAGAGTGAGTGAGCACGAGCGGGTTTAGGGGCTGAGGGAGAAGCAGATTCCCCACTGAGCAAGGAGCCCGATGTGGGACTCGATCCTGGGACTCCAGGATTATGACCTGAGCCAAAGGCAGATGCTTAACCGACTGAGCCACTCATGCACCTCAGTACACCCTGGTGTCTTTTTATAGTTAACAAACAGTCTTACTTCATTTTTTAAAAGAATTACATAGATTCTCACATGCGGACACACCTTTTAATTGAATCAGCTAATAGTGATAGACTTTCATTCAGGTTGTTTCCAGTTGGGAGCTATGAGCATGCTTTCCCCAAGGGACCTTCCTAGGAGCAGGTCAAAGGATACTTACATTTTAAACTGTAATAGTTATTGTGAAATTGCCTTCCCAAAAAGTGATGCCAATTTACCCACAAGTAGGCCATGAGAACTAGCAGGTCCATTTTGACACTAGTGAATTTAATCTGGCTTTTGCAATACCCTGTGGACATTCACTTTCAGTCAATAGTTTGGTGTGCTGTAAAATAAAGTTAATTTAAGTGCATTTTAGTTAAATATATACTTGTGTATAGATGTGAGCATGGTGATACCTGTGAGGACTAAAGAGTCAACTAATGATAAAAGTTTTTCATTTCTCAAATGAGAATCATGGTCAAAGCCAGCTGGGACAGCTCGTTGCCTCCTTTCTCCATGAAGATTTTCAGGGCTGTGTTCTTACTCATTTCAGTCTGTCATTCCTCTGATCTCGAAGCTGTTGTCCCTTATTTTGGATCGGAATTGTCTCTGAATTTTACTCCTGCTGTCTCTTCATTTGCTCTTTGACGAAGCTGAAGCTGTTTTTCTCATTTTAGGCTAGAAAGAATGTTATTTGGAATCAGGAGATTTTAGTATTGGCCCTAATTCTGCAACTATTGGCCATAGGACTTGGGGCAAGTCACTTTTTTGAACCTTAATTTTCTTATCTGGAAAGTAAGAATATTTGGTTCTTTTCAATTCAGAAATTCTGTGACTCTATTCAGCATCTTTTAGAGATCCTCTATCTATTTGAAGATAGTTATCAAATCCGGTCTTAGCTTTATGGCCCCATTTTATTTTAATGCTTTTTTTTTTCTCATAGAAACTAGCTTTTAACTCTTTTTTTTTTTATAATTATTTCTTTTTTTTATTTTTTTAAAGATTTTATTTATTCATTTGTGAGAGAGAGAGCACAAGCAGGTAGAGAGGCAGGCAGAGGCGGAGGGAGAAGCAGGCTCCCTGCTGAGCAAGGAGCCCGATGTGGGACTCCATCCCAGGACCCTGGGATCATGACCTGAGCCGAAGGCAGCTGCTTAACCAACTGAGCCACCCAGGAGTCCCTAGCTTTTAACTCTTGACTTACTTATTGGTTCCTCTCCAGATTTCCATATTCTCTCTCTCATTTTTAGAAATTTGAGAGACAACAGCCAAGGGGAAAAGCAGGGGAGAAGGAGGAGAGAAGCAGACTTCCCACTGAGCATGGAGCTAGGAGGCAGGGCTTGATCTTATGACAGTGAGATCATGACCTGAGTTTAAATCAAGAGTTGGATGATCAACCAGCTGAGCGACCCGGGTGCCCAGATTTCCATATTCTTATAGGAAGGGATTACCACCTTTGCTCATTGCTACAGACTATTGAGAAGAGGTTTCTTCTGGGCCCATGAATATTGCCTCTCATACACCCCAAGATCACACTGGCTTTGTCTTCAATCTAGTAGCAGCCCTAAACTTGAGTGTTTTGGGTTTATGTGTATGCCAGGCTTTGCAGAGGGCTAGAGCATTAGGGGGTACAGCAGGTCCGTCCCCCCTCGTCCTTCCTCCTCACTATTTTCTTGGTGTTCTGAATAGTTGACCAGAGGTCACGTGTGCATTGGTCTCTAAATGAGGACAATTATAGCCTAAGGTTTTTGAAAGATTTAGACAACATTAGGGGAGGGCGGGAGAGGGATGGGGTGGCTGGGTGATGGGCATTGGGGAGGGTATGTGCTATGGTGAGTGGTGTGAATTGTGTAACACTGAGAATCACAGACCTGTACCCTTGAAACAAATAATACATCATATGTTAATACAAATAAATGAAATAAAAAAAAAAGAACAAAGCTTTAGACAACATTATTAGCTCAGAGCTTGGTCCGCTGTAAGTGATCACATCATAGGTCACAGTTCTTTTACTTGCCCTCTCGTGTTCCACCCTCCTGTTAAGGATCATTATATTCTTTTAGGAGGAGGCTCCTTCTCTTATTAAATTTGACCTCACTCTTCTGAATGAACTAGGAGATCAAAAAGTCTGAAATCAGGGGTACCTGGGTGGCTCAGTTGGGTAGGTGTCTGCCTTCGTTCGGCTCAGGTCATGATCCCAGGGTCCTGGGATCTAGCCCTGCATTGGGCTCTCTGCTCAGCAGGGAGCCTACTTTCACCTCTCTCTGCCTACTTGTGATTTCTCTCTCTGTCAAATAAATAAATAAAATCTTAAAACAATAAAAAAATAAAATAAAAAAAGATCTGAGTTCAGATTCAATTTAACATATTTATTGAGCACTGAATTTGTGCCAGAAGCCATGCCAATTGCTTTAAAAGTTAAAAAAAAAAAAAGTTAAATCCTAACAAAACCGTGAGGAAGGGGTTATTTCCTTTTGACCAAGGAGGAAATGAAGGTCAGCGAGGTTTAAGTAACCTGGCCAGAATCACATAGTTAAGTGGTAAAATTGAGATTACACACAATAACATAAGACTAACAGCATTGTTTGGACATTTACTATATGCAGGACATTTTGTTAAGATTTTTAACATATATTATTGTATCTAATTTGAATGTAATTTAAGAGCCCTATGAGGTAGGTGCCATTTATAGAGGAGAAGAGGTTTACGGAGGTTAAATATTTACTTGCCCAACGTCTCACAGCTAGTAAGCAATGGAAATGGCATTTGAACTTAATTATTCAGTAATTGAAAGACATGTGGTTTTGTATCTTTTAAATTCTTACAAAGCCTAATAAAGACTTGCAAATAAACATCTTGGGGAACTGCTTTGATATGTGGAACGATTTGTAAATAACCTTAGGCAGCCTCTAAGGTATAAGTGTTTCTAGAGTATTTGGGTAGGATTAAGAACAGCTTTTTTCCTAAGTGTTCATACATTCTCTGGTTTATATCGTTAATCTGTTTAGTAAACCATCATTTTGCCAGTCCCAGTCCAAACTATCCCCAGTAATGAACTGGTTGAATGCACATTAATGAGGAATTAAGGTTCTTTGCAAAGGGCCTGGGCATGCCTTAATTTGACCTTGCTCTTTGGAGACCTGCCCTGGTACCTTGGGGAGTCTAGTCCCTGGAGCTCTGCTCTTGCTCCAGAACGGGGAAACAGTAATAACCAGCCTTTGTATTGAGAAGAGGTTTCTTAAGGGCCCATGAACATCACCTCTCATACACCCCAAGATCACACTGGCTTTGTATTCAATCTAGTAGCAGCCATGGGAATGTGTTGATTCCCTTACCGGGTGCTAGACACGGTATCACTCTGGTGGACGTGATATCCGCACTTAGAGCTAAGAGAAGGAGGGCCCACTGAGGTGAGTAGTTTGCTCGAGGCCACACAGGGGTCAGTGGGAGAGCTGGGGTGGTCCAACTGGCCTGGAACAGGCAGCACTGCTGGCTGACTTTGAATAGGTCTTATCACTTTGCAAAGGGCCTCGGAGCACTACCATCTCCTTTGACACTCCCGGTTAACTGGGAAGGGAGGGGAGGGTGGGGCCTTATTCCCAGTGTCTGCACTTGCCTGAGCTACTCGGCAGAGCCAGCCCCGAGGAGAACCCAGGAATCCTGATGGCTGAGCCGGTGCTATTTTCCCTTCCCTGCCATTTTGACAAGTCAGGCCCCTCCCCTGCAGCAGGGCCTGGAGGGAGGAGGGGTGCGGGGGGGGGGGGACACGGATATTCAGGTGATGTGATGTGACTGATAGCAGGAATCCCAGGCCCAGCACTGGAGCAGGTTGTGGAGGCTCCGGGATGCCCCTTTGGTTGTCAGAAGATGAAGTGGGGTGGTTTCCAGGGAGGGGTTGGAAGGACGGCCAAGGGCAAACCTTAAAATGTTTGATCCGCCACACTGACCCGCTCTCAGCCTGGGTGGAGGCTAATGGACCCCCAGCCACTATCCTCCCTCGGCCCAGGGGAGGCTGCAGTCGGGTCTTCTCTCTGCAGAGTTCAAAGAGGCTTTCTCCTTGTTTGACCGGACACCGACGGGAGAGATGAAGATCACCTACGGGCAGTGCGGGGACGTGCTGCGGGCCCTGGGCCAGAACCCCACCAACGCCGAGGTGCTGCGTGTCCTGGGCAAGCCCAAGCCTGAAGGTCAGAGCGGGCCTGGTGCTCCTTCTCTTCTCCCGTGTTAACTCTTCAGGACCAGACCCCCTCCCCAGGTTCCCCTTCTCCCCTTGCTAGGATTTATCTGGAAGTCTCCGACAGCGGATTCTTGAAGAATGTGGCCAGGGCCTGCTCTTGTTTTCCCTGTGAGGTCGGGGCTCCCGGAGAGCAGGAGTGACCTTCTGTTGCTTCAGGGTCTTCCTCTGACATCCCAGGGTGCAGGGAGGGGAGGTGCGGGTCTCACCACTCACCACCTGCCTGTACCCCCACGCCCGGTGTCTTAGCTGCGGCGTTACCGCACTGAAATGTCCTGTGGCCACTATGAGTTAGTTGTATCACGAAGACTTTGTTTCTAATGATGGCGAGCGCACCGAAGATGGCAAATTGTTCATTTAAGTCAAAGCAGCCTCAAGGTGAGCTTTGTAGTGATGCCTCTTTCGCTCATTTGCCTTCTGTAGGTTTTGGTGAATGAGTGTAAAGAAAGGGGTGTGAGGGAATGTGTCCCATTTGTGAATGTCATCTCTCGTGTGTGGTAGTAGAGTTAATAGCCACACAGGTCTTTGCAGAGTGTTGGCACCCGGTGGGGACAGGCAGACCTGGGCAGGAGCCTTCTCTATAGGCTTCCTGGGCCCCATATTGCTCCCTCCCCCTTTCTTTGGTTCTGGCCCCTCTCCTCCTCTTGCTGGGGCAGACCCCAGTGTGAGGGAAGGCTGTGGGCAGGAAAGGGCCAGAGGACCAGTAGGGCTTGTCAGAGGTGAAAGGTGTCCGGGCACTTCCATTTTGGGAGGTCCCTGTATCGTTATAGAAGACAGACTTGCCAGCGTCTGTGGTATTTAAAAAATAAAGCTTTTAACAGACTGTCATGTGGGAGAAGTGGGTCGGCTCATCCCGAAAGAATTGCAACTTTATAAAAATGATTGATTCAGCCTTGCTCCAGGCAACGTGGGCTAGGGATGAGACCCAAAGGAGGAATGATGCAAAATTCCCCTTTTACAATCCCATCAGTTTACCTCTGGGACATGTCTGTCACATGTCAAACTGTGAATGTGAGCCTTCGGGCCCCTCAAATCCTGCTGCGGTTGCCCCCGGCTCCCCGTGCCTAGCTGCCCACCTGGAGCTCAGAGGTCGGGTGGAGTGGCTGTGGCTTTCCCCTTCCGCCCTGGTGCTGGCCTGGCAGAGCCGGGGCGAGGCCCCCCGAGGACCCGCTGCTCCCCTCGAGCCTCTGCTCACATCACATCCTCTCTCTCCTTCCCACCTAAAGAGATGAATGCCAAGATGCTGGACTTCGAGACGTTCCTGCCCATTCTGCAGCACATCTCCCGCAACAAGGAGCAGGGCACCTATGAGGACTTCGTGGAGGGGCTGCGCGTTTTCGACAAGGAGAGCAATGGCACAGTCATGGGTGCTGAGCTCCGCCACGTCCTCGCCACCCTGGGTATGAGGGCTCGTGGTGCCCGAGGGGGAGGGAGGGAGGGGTGGGAATTGCCCAGGTGGTGTAGGTAGGGGGTAGACGGGGGTCCCTGCTTCCTGAGGATCACGTCCTGATTCTGGCCCTGTCTCCCCAGGCTCTGCAGGAACAACCTTCCCCCGACTGGGTCTGCTCAGCTGGGCTTGGGAGGAGAGCAGGTTGGCAGGGCAGGGCTGAGGCCTGAGATGTGGGACCCAGGGCTCCCATCCTTATCACTGCCTCAATCACGGGGGCCCTGTTCTGCACCCTCCCCACCCCCAGTGCTGGCTGTAGGGCAGAGGGAGAGGCCTTGGGGAGTAGGAAAGATCTAAGACCCTTGGCTCCTCCTCCAAAGCTTGGATGTCCAGTTCCCAGATCTGGGGAGACTTGGGCCCTGAGACTTGAGAGGGTGCTTGGGTTTGGGCTGTCCTTCCTTTGCCATGTGTAATTCAGAGCCTCCTGCCCCCACCCCAGGAGAGAAGATGACCGAGGCTGAGGTGGAGCAGCTGTTGGCTGGGCAAGAGGATGCCAACGGCTGCATCAATTACGAAGGTATCAGGTCATGCCTCATTTCCATGGGCACCTGGGGTGGGCGGGCACGGTTTGGGCCGGGCGGGCCTGCAGAACAGAAGAGATCCAGGATGTAGAGGCTAGGCGGGTGTTGGTGAGCTCCTGATGGATGTTCTTTTCCATCCTTGGACTGAGCAGCATAGTATGATGGAAAGAGCATGGCTTTTTTGGAGATAGCTCTGTGATAGACCGGCTCTCTGACCTAGATCAAGTCATTTACCTTCTCTGAGCGTCAGTTTTCTCATCTGAGCAATGGGATGAAGCTGCCACGTTTCTCAAGGTTGTGGGGATTAGCAGAGAAAACGTAGCCCATTTCGTCTGTGTCCGGTGTCAGCTGAGAAGACACAGAGCAGAAGTTGAGTCTTTTCGTCCTGCTTCTCCCCCTCAACCACAAATCAGAGAAAGAATCACAGACTGGAGAAACGGTGGTGGGAAGGTTGGAGGTCAGGGGTAGAGAGGGGCCGAGTGACTGATTTCGGTTTCCCTTCCCAGCCTTTGTCAAACACATCATGTCTGGATGAAGCAGACCCCTCCAGGGTGAGTGCAGCCTCTCCCCGCCGCCCCCAGTCCCTTCTGGGGCCTGCCAGGGGCTCCCAAACACCACCACATGCCCTAGAGCTTTTCTGTCCCATTAGGACCCCGTAGGGGGAGACGAGGGGGCCCATCACGGGAGAGCAGCCTGGCCTGCCCACTATTCCCTGCACTCTCTGTGCTCCTGCCTCCTGCTCTTGGTCCCTTCCAGCCTGGCCTTGCTCTCCCTCTGCTCTTTGCACCCTGTCTTGACCCTCATCAGTCGCACCTGACAGCCTCTCTATTAGGATCTCTGAAGGTGAGACCATTCCCTCTGGCCTGGGGCCTTCTGTAGGGGCTCCTGCACGTGCAAAAGCCAGGTCCTGGGTGGGAGAGTGCCCTGGCCTGTGCCCTTGACTCTGCTCCTATTCGCTCCCTTCCCTGGACTCCCCTCGGGCTGAGCGCCATCCCGACTGGGGTACAGGGTTTGTGGTAAGGGGCTGGGGTCCATCTAGCACTTTCTTTCAGGTGCCTGCTCCTGGGCCTTAGCCTTTCTGGGGCGTGTTAAGCCGGAGGCCCAGAGAAACTGAGCTGGAGCTGGCGTCCTGGAATTACCGCTGCACCTCAGGACTCCCCTGGCCTCAAGCCCTCCCTGTAAATAAATGATTCTGGCAAGCCTGGGCCAGATTCTCAGATTCCAGCCAGTCTTTGAATTATTTTTAAAAACTAGTTAATTGAGATGTGTGTGTGTGTGTGCGTGCGTGTATGTATGAGATGTGAGGCTCCACGCATATCCCTCGGGGAAGTGGGTGGTATCTGGAAGCAGGCAGACAAGGGCTGGCGCCCAGGGATCTGGAAATACTAAGGTCAGACCCATGAGTGGAGAGCTCCGAGGGTTGGGGGCTGCAGTTCATGCAACTGTGATCCGAAGTTTTGTTTCCTTCCAAGGCTCACTCCCCACCTCGTCTCCCCTCCGGGGTGAACGGGAAGGGGGTAGAGGAGCACTGGGGCTGCCAGGGTCCCCTCAAATGGTTCTTCTTCTTCTTTTTTGTAAAAATTGTGACAAAATGCATACAATATAAAATTTCCATCTTAACCATTTTTAGGGTACCGGTCTCTAGTGTTAAGTGTATTCACATTGGTGGGCAACCCACCTCCAGAACCTTTTTCTCTTATAAAACTGAAACCCTAT
>CM053619.1:34168649-34194134 GCA_028646535.1 Procyon lotor
CGTAACGACTGAGCCACCCAGGCGCCCCATTCCCAAACCTTTCTATTAGTTTCTGTGGCCTTCCTTTATTTGGCCTCCTCTCCCAGGACTCGCTGTAGCTGCCTGATCTCTTTCCCCTCTATTAGCTCCCTAGCTCCCTTTGCTTCCTCCTCCTCTCCCTCCCTGCCCCCACGACCTCCCGATCCATTTCATTCCTTCCTCCTGGTGTGTGCTCTTCTTTCTGCCCAAATGACTCTCACCCTTCAGGACCCAAGTCAGGCTGCTCCCGACCACCCCCACCTCCGCTCTGCAAGTTTTCTCCACTGGCAGAGAGACGTCTCCGTCCTAATTATCCGCAGCCACAATTTAGTCTCCTTAACGCAGCTGCCAAATTGGGAACCAAAGCTATCGGAGCTAGAGGAGACCGTAGAGACTTCTAGTGGAGTGTAATCAGCTGAGAGCAGCCTTGGGTACAGTGCCATCCCGTGTTTGGTCGGCATCCTCTGAAACCTCTTTGGTTGCTAGGCCCTTAACGTAGAATGTGCGTTGGTGAAGATCGCTGGCGGTGCAACATCCGCCTCTCACCGCTAGATGGCAGATTTGCAGCGGCGTGCCTCCAGACGGAGGGGGGTGGTTCCCAGCCTGGGCAGGAAGGAACCTGCGGAAGTCGCTTAGTCCATCTGTGCCTTCGGGGAAAACGGAGGTTTTATTCACGTTCGAAGCCTCACAACTATTAGTTAGCTTGCTTCAGTAACCCCACAAAGTTTTGCCACGAGGGGTCAACGAAAGGGCACTGTTCTGGACCCATTCATTCAGCTCCGCAGTCACATCCACGCTGAGCTTCTTGAGCTCCGCAGGTTGCAAGATGAGGAGGGTGATTAGCTCATCTTTAATCCCCTCTGGCTCTCTGCTACCGGTCGTCTAGAACTCGACCAATTTCTTGCTATTTTCAGCTTTTGTCCCTTTGCTCTATTTTCACTGTTATTGTGCATACACTTTTAGAACCCTTGGTGGTAGAAAGCATTCACTCAGAAAAGCGGTGCAGGGCACCTGGGTGGTTCAGTTGGTTGGGCAGCTGCCTTCGGCCCAGGTCATGATCCTGGAGTCCCGGGATCAAGTCCCACATTGGGCTCCCAGCTCCACGGGGAGTCTGCTTCTCTCTCTGACCTTCGCTCCTCTCATGCTCTCACTTTCTCTCTCAAATAAATGAATAAAATCTTTAAAAAAAAAAAAAAAGAAAAAAGAAAAGCCGTGCAGTGCACAGTAGTAGGTGCTTGGGAGATTAAAAAAAAAAAAAAAAAGGAACAAAGTAACCATGGTCTTCCACTCCATGAATTTACACTCTGCCGGAGGACAAAAGAACTACATGTGAAAAAGTTAAACCATGTCAAAAGACGAACTAGAAGAAAGGACACCAGGCAGTGTAAGTCTGTGGGTCAAGGGAGAGGCCTGAGACCAGAGCTCTAGGAGCTCAGGGGAGAAATAGTCAGGGAGGGCTTCACTGAAGAGGTGTGACAAGCTTGGATGGAATATAAATAGGTCAGAACCCAGAGAGAGGATTTCAGACAAGAGGTGCAAGGTGTCTTCCTCACCAACTGGAACCACAGTCTCTATCTTTTAATATTTGGTATAAAGAATAAGAGGAGAGTGAGAGAGAGAACTGGAGAAAAATGGGATGAGAGGCAAGGAGAAGGGAAGAGAGAGGATGGAAGGGTGGGCAAGGACCACACTCTGGAGCAAAGTGTACCAATTCAGAGGTAGAGAAGACACGTTAAAACAATCTGGGAATGTACTTTCTTTTTTCCTCTCATCTTGTAGAACCACAGAATTATAGATGTTTAGGGTTGGAAGGGATCTATGGTTCAAACTCTTCATAAAACCCTTATAAGATGATTGTCCAGGGGCTCCTGGTTGGCTTAGTTGGTTATGCATCCCACTCTTGATTTCGGCTCAGGTCATGATCTCAGGGTTGTGAAATTGAGCCCCATGTCAGGGTCCTTGCTGGGCCTGGAGCCTATTTAAGATTCTCTCTCTCTCTCTCTCCCTCTGCCCCACCCCCCTCTAAAAAAATAAAAATAAAAAGAATAGAAAAATGAAATGATTGCCCATCGTTCACTTGAATACCTACCATGAAATGAGACTCACTACCTCTCAAAGTAACCCACTCCATTTGAGATGAACTCTAGCTGATATTCTTCATAGTAGGAATCTGGTATTTACGTTCCTGAGATGCCCATGGACTGGTCCTGGATTAGCCTTCCAAAGTAACCCAGAAAAGATATAAGAACATTCCCCCTGATAGAATTTGCCATTTCTTCTTTCCTCGGCTGAGTACCTGCCAGCAGGTGCTTGTTCCCAGCCCAGATTCTTAAATCCATTTAACATGGTGTCTGACTTACTCTATGGGGGGCTCAGTTCTCTCTTAGCAATGTACTTTCACACTTTAGAATCTGGAAGTTAATCTTCCAGAAAAGATGGAACTGAGGTCAAAATTGACAGCACAAAGGACTGTGCCCTTCCTGTTCTTCTTGCTTGGAACATAAACAGCACATGTTCACTAATTCTAACATTAAAAAAAATTTCACTTCCTTTCAGACTTACACCTTCTTGGCCTTGTTCTCACGGCCCCAGGCCACAACATGACATTCACAGTCAGCCCTTGGCTGTCCCCCTTTCCACCTTTCTGGGTAAGAATTCTACAGAATTCCCTTTCCTTAGCTCCATCAGCCTCTTTGGAGCCCGTTCCCTACCCGTTTCCTTAGTTTGCAGTTTGCTTTTGAGCACCATCCCTTCCTCTGGGATGAGATTCTATAAGGACCCCTGTGGGCACGCTCACACTCTTTTTCCAAGAAGAAGATTTGTACTTTACATCACACTGTCAAAGGGGTCAGAGACCCAAAAGAGGTTAAGGACCGCCGTTTCAGAGCCTTTGTGGGATTCTTTTTTTTTTTTAAAGATTTTATTTATTTGACAGAGAGAAACACAGCGAGAGAGGGAACACAAGCAGAGGGATTGGTAGCGGGAGAAGCAGGCTTCCTGCGGAGCAGGGAGCCCGATGCGGGGCTCCATGCGGGGCTGGATGCGGGGCTGGATGCGGGGCTCGATGAGGGGCTCGATGCGGGGCTGGATCCCAGGACACTGGGATCATGACCTGAACAGAAGGCAGATGCTTAAGGACTGAGCCACCCAGGCGCCCCTGTGGGATTCTGTTTATCTTTCTCCTGAATGTTTTGACATTGCATCTGGTGTGGCCACAGTTCCTTTGGGGGTACCATGACCCCTAGAATAGCTCATCCCCTTCTCACAGGACTCTCTTCACTTCTGCCTCTCTCCCAGACAAGCCTGAGTCATCTTGGGTTTAGAGAGGCAATTCCACTTTTTACCGCCTCTGCAGCCCCACTTTTAGCTGAATAAATGTTCCTACAAAGCTGGTTCTGCAGAAGCACGCACAACCCCCTCTCGCCCCCAGCTGGAGCTCATTGAATTTCTGCAGTCACTTCTCCTTTCCTTTATTACAGAGTCTGTTGTCAAATGGAGGTGAATCCCAGCTCATAGATTTTTGGTCATCCCCAAGAGAGTTGTGTGTACTTTCTGCAAAAACATAGACCTTTTGCATTTATATAAATTTTATATGGTGCGTCCGGCAACCAAGGGCCACAGTCAGTGTCGGTACAGGGGGTTGGGGCTGTCCGCGTCTTGGTTTTCTTTGTGGCACTGGAGACTTTGTTCCAGCCCCTGAGGATGGGAAATAGCACTGTGGCGTGCTGGGCTCAGGGCTTCAAAGGAGATTAGAACAGGGGTCACCCGGGCCCTACATCTTCTCCCATTCCTTTCCCCCCCACGCTCCACTCCGTGCTCAGCTCCTCTGGGCCTGACGTGCCGTGGAAAAGCCAGGGTCAAACACCCAGCGTTAAAAGCGTAGTTACCAGTTGGAATGTGAAGAGTTTCACAAACACTTAATGCATTTTATTGCTGGTACTGCAACTTCCCATTTGACTTAGAATTTTGTCTTTGTGATAGTTTGCCAGCATCTCCTTTCTTATAATGGCAGCTGGCACTTTGTCAGGCCTTTGGGATTAATGAATAGAATAGGGACACTTGGGGGGTTCAGTCAGTGAAGCAGCTGCCTTCAGCTCAGGTCATGATCCCAGGGTCGTAGGATTGAGCCCCTCGTCAGGCTCCCTGGTCTGCGGAGAGCCTGCTTCTCCATCTCTCTCTGCTGCTTCCCCTGCTTGGGCACACGCTGTCTCTGTCAAATAAATAAATAAAATCTTAAAAAAAAAAAAAAAGAAATGGAATAGAATCTGGTCCTTGCCCTCAAGGAATATCGAGATTGATACGTAAGCTAAGACATGCGTTGTGCACAAATACAAAAATATCAAGCAGAAGGCAAAGGCTTGTAACACAGATACTAGCAAAGAGGTGGGGGAATTTGAAAAGGAGACACAGGCTGATTTCCACTTAGGAGGTCAGACAAGGCTTTTGGGAGGAGGAGCTGGCAATGGAAAGCATGGAGGCTGGGTGATTTTGATTCATACTCATGATTTTGATTCATACTCATGGTAGAGCAGTGGCTATAATATTGTCTCAGGGTCTCAGGAGCTGTGTGACCTCCGGCAAGTTTCTCAACCTCTCTGAGCCTCACATTCCCAATCTACAAAATGGAGATAATAGGAGTACTGACGTTATTTGTTTATTGGGAGATGAATTAATGAATGAATACATGTAAAGCACTTAAAACAGTATCTGTCACATACTAAGAACTCAGTAACTATTAGCTCTGTTGGGGAGAAGGATATTCTAGACAGAGGGAACAGCTCTAGCAAAAGAAGGAGAAGGAAAGAACTATTCTTTTTTAAAATTTTAATTCCAGCATAGTTAACATACGGTGTTATATTGGTTTCCGGTGTCCAATGTAGTGATGTAATGCTTTACCTCCATACAGCACCCAGTGCTGCTCACAACAAGTGCACTCAAGAACTATCATTCTTATGGGAAGCCCCAAAAGAATAAAAATACCTGGCAAACGAATGGAGAGAATCACTGCCCATTATAATCGCAACTGCCTTTGTTGCACACCTATCTTGTGCTAATGCTCTTCCGTGCTTTGCATGCAATGCTCACTCACTCTCTCCAGCACTCTTCCTGGGGCAGGTGTGTTTACCCCCACTCTACAAACGAGGAGACTGAGGCTGGCAGAGACTGAGTCTCACAAGGGCACTTAGTGAGCCACCAGAAGCTTCTGGAATCGGACCCACGTCCACTTGCTGCTTAAGCCTGGGTTGAGTTTCCAGCTCTAGCGCCCCTGCCTTCCTTGGATCCCTCCTCCCCACCCCGGAGTCCCTCACCCCATGGCATATATACAAACCTGCCGGCCATTATTAAATTTTTAAAAAATTTTATTTATTTATTTTATTTTTTCTGCCAGCCGGTTAAAACAAACAAGCAAACCAGCATGCAACAAAATCCGAAATACCAAGGTGATCTGGAGTATAGAAGTGACCAGAGGGCAGACCTCATCTGCTCAGGGAGCAGACCTCAGGGGAAATGGGGCATGCTACTCGAGGCTCCGCTGGGGAAAGTGGAATGAGGGGACACCTCCCTGGTGACCCTGTCCAGGGTCTGGTCCTTCCTCTGTGGCCTCTGGGGCATCTGGTTGAGGGTTGCTGGGGGAGAGATGAAACCTGAGGAGAGCATCCCAGGGGAGATGAGGGAGGCAGGGAGTCACGTGATTCGCTGCTTCGGTGGCTAGGTTACTAAATTTCTTTTTTTTCCTGCAGATTTGGTCTTGTTTGGAGTCGTCTTGATACATAATCACTCCAGCATTTTTTATTTGCTTTTTTTTCTGTCCTGATTAAAAAAATACAATTAAAAATTTCCACAAATAGGACTAAATGTCTTACAAGCTGTGTAGCTTACCTAGTTCACGTACCTTTGGCAATTTCATCATGCGCTCCTCTCCCATTTTCTGCCATGCTTCAGTTAGTTTCTGAGGGACTTCGAGAGTTCCAGCCCCTTACCTCAAAGGGCATCCATGACCCCCGGCCAGAGTGTCCCAAATGTCCATTATCAATCACCATTCTGTGGGGGTAGGCATTGAATGGTCCTGGGGATGGCTTGTTAATGGAACGCTTGGGCACTGAAGCCAGAATGGCAGGTTCCGGAGCTGGGGACTACGGTTTACCAGTGAGTGGCCTTGGGCAAGTGACTTTCCCTTTCTGTACGTCACTGTCCTCATCCGAAAAATGAGCATTAAAAACAATCCCCATCTCTTAAGGGGTTCTGGGAGGGTTTTCCAAGGTCATAAGCATGCAGCATTTAGTGCGGCGACTGTCGCATAAGAAACCCTCAGTCGCTGTCAGCTACAAAGTTGTCCCCATGCCGCCATCTCAGCTACGAAGTCGTCAGTACTCCGTCACCTCAGCTTATTTGGTGGATCGCCCAGCAAGAACTCAGAGGCAATAGGAAACACGTTGCCTTTCGTGATCTGGGAAAAGGAAAAGCTCCAGAAACACAGGGCATTCATTCAGGAGGATGGTCCCTGGTGAAGATTTCACCACATACAAAATCCCCGGAGCATTTAGAGGGTGGGGGGAGGGTGCAGAGTTCCCAGGGAAGGACCGAAGAAACAGGCTCAGGAGGACAGGTGAATGGTGGTTGGGAGAAAATAGCTAGGGAGAGGGAAATGCAACCCTTGGCGTGCTCACAGGTGTGGGCCCCTGAGGGGAGAAAATGGAGCAAGAGTGGTGGTGAGGTGGGTGGGGGAGGGCGGACCAGAGAGGTCACAGAGTGCTCCTGCCTGGGGTCCTCGTGTGAGTGAAGGAGGCGTGGGCTCTCCCCTTCTCCACCTTCCTTAGGCCTCCTGGCTTCCCCGCCAGGGCTGAGGACTGCAGGTCTCACTGGGCCGAAAACAGCCAGAGCCTTGGGGAAGTGAGCCATACGGCTAATCACACTCCCAGCTCACAGTCATCCCACTCTTTGTCATCCTTTCAGGGAAAAGCTGAATCCCAGGGGCCCTCTGTTTGCCCCAGACCTTGGTCTAGTGCCCAGGTTTTTCCGGTGTGGCTGCCATATCTCAGAAGTCAGCCAGGCATGGCTGAGGACTTCTTATAATAGTCAAGACAGGAAGTGGTCAGGACCTGAAAATAGAGCAGCTCTAGGGGCTGGGGGGGGCGGGGTAGGGAAAGGGCTTTTTCTTGGGGTGGAGGGAAGGCTGTGTGTGCCTTCTTGGGCCATAATTCCCCTGTGTAGACTTCCTGAACTTGATCTGGACTGCAGAGACCCTACGGATAACTTTTTCTTTGAGGACTTCCCAATTTTATTTCAGAAATGGGCAAGATGAGAATGTTTTATTCCAATAGGAATTTCTCCCATTAACATAGCAATGCCCACTTGAAACATTTAGGGGTGTCCGCTATCCTTTACCCACACTTATAGGAAGGGAGACAATGGGTTGTAGAATAAGATCAACATGTTTTTCAATCTGGCTTTGCCACTTAACCACCTGGGTACTTTTGAGCTAATTCCTCCATCTCTCTGAGCCTCCATTTTTTTTCACTGGTAAAATCCGGTTTTCCATGCCTATCTCGTGCTGACTAAAGTGTGAAGCATTTTTAGCTTAGTATTTTGCCTATAATAAGCACAAAATAAATGGCAGCTGAAATAATAATAGTAATTGCCTCTTTATCCCTCCAAACCTTAGTTTCTGCCACTGTAAAAGGAGTTACTATGAGATTAAGGAAGATGATCAGTTAAAGAAAGAGGTCTATAAAAAAGGAGGGTATATATGTTATATACTATACATTATATATATGCCCAAGGTCTGCATGGATTAGAACAGAGGCAGGGAACTTCACCCAGGAGCCACAGAGACTGGTCAGTTGGAACAGCAAGGACCCCGCCCATAGCCTATCCTGCCCTCCCACATCAATTTGGCCAACATAGCTCAGGGGTCTAGTGACAGGCAGCAACGAAGAAGCCGTGGGTATCTTGACTTGTAGGCAGAATCTGGGATTGATCAGGGATCCAACAGAAGTGAGTTGATCCTAAGGTGGAAAGACGAGCTCACATTTATTGAATACTCACTTACATGCCAGTGACTGTGCTAAATGACCAACATTAACTGTTTCCCGTCCCACGCCCATTTTACAGATGGAGAAATGGAGGCTTAGTGCCATTAAGTAACTTGCCCACGGTTACTCACCAATGCCGGAGCTGGGCTTCAAATCCCGGCCACCGGATTGTTGTGAGCTCAAGCCTTACATTTCTCTGTCTCTCAACAAGGTGAGTCCGTGTCTGGAGACCAGCCACAAACCTGCGCTCCCTGGAGCAGTGCCCCGACAAGGGTGTCTGGGGGTTTAGAAAGATATCAAAACAGGAATTGGGGGCCAGAAGCCAGCAGCAGCTCTGTTATCAGAACAAGGCCTTCCCCTGGCTTCAGCGGTGGATGCTGAAAGGGCTGGAACTGGTTTGACATGGAGCCTAAGCAGTTAAGTGATGCCCTCTGTGGGCGTGGAGCTTGAATCCAGGCTGGGCCAAGGTGGTACCTTGTACGCCAAGCTGGGATGGACACTCCTGGGGCTCTCTCTTGTTTTTTTTTCTCAGCAGGGCTAGTTCTGGCCCTCGTGGGGATGCTCTCTAGGATAGAAATGGATGGTTCAGCTGGGCTCAAGCCCTGGGCCAGAGGCAGGGCCTGCTGCTCTTTGCTACTGCATGCCGAAAGCATCTGGAACAGAGCCTGCCGCTGGTGTGTGCTTGTGAATGAATATAAAATGCCAAGCCTGAGCTCCTCTCTCCCCACCCACCTTGATGAAATCTAGGAGTATTTTCTCAGATATGCTCCCCAGAACCCAGAAATTCCAAGCTATACCACGTTTAAACACTGTGGACCCGGAAAAGCCCCTTTTCCTTCAAGTCAAAGGAACAGCTGGGTCATCTCTTTCTCAATGGACAGGAGATCCTCTGCCAAATGTGTAGGAGGAGGCAAGCCTGAGCCAATATGCTACCCCACACTCAGTCTTCCGAACTAGAAGAATGCATTTCCATTGAGAGATCTACAGTCTCTCCACAAACAGTAACAATAATGATCATGTATGCCTCTGTGCTTTTCAGATTCCAAAGGGTTTTCATATCCATGGCCTCATAGAACCTCATAACCTTGTGTGTGTTGGGAGGCTCGGTAGATTGGGATTGGCAGTGAGGCAAAGGGCAGGGAATGGATAGTTATTTTTTACAGAGACTGGAAATGAATACAGAGAGGATTTGGACTTCTTTAAGATCGTGTAATTAGTAAGGGGTGGGGCAAGGGGCTGAATCCAAAGGATTTCTGACCCTTAGTACAAAGGGGAATGAAGCATGACCCTTAAGGCAAGAGGTCCGGGCAATGGTCACAAACCTGGTTCCGCAATGTACCATGGTGACAATGAGGAATTGAATAGGAGTAGGGCTTCCCCAGGGGGGTAGATAACGGATGAGAGCATGGGGAAAGATTCCCTATTTTGGTGTCAGCCTGGCCATGGTCAAGCAAGGGGCCAGATGACATGATTTTTGCTTCTTAAATGGGTCTTGGGGAAGATCTACATGTCATGCATTGAATACCCCTCCCCTCTATCCGCTGGGGAGTATGGCGCTTGGGAAAAATCACAGAATGGATACTCAGTGTCCATCTTTGCTTGATTGCTATTTTATAAAAATTAGTTAAGAAATTAGTAGAAATTAATTAGTAGTTAAAATTACTTGCCAGGTAAGAAAGAAAGAAAGAAAGAAAGAAAGAAAGAAAGAAAGAAAGAAAGAAAGAAAGAAAGAAAGAAAGAAAGAAAGAAAGAAAGAAAGAAAGAAAGAAAGAAAAGATTCTTTTGTTCACTGAGGGCCTACAGAGGAATGTAAAGATAATTAACTACAGTCCCTGCTTTCAAGGAGCTCATCATTCAGTAGTGGTGGAAGAGATGAGGAGAAAGAACTTCATAATCCCAAAACTTCTGCTTCTGATGATGACAGAGAAGAATGGGATTTGCTCTCCCACAGTAAACAATAAATGTAGACAAAATATTTGAGGAGCTGCTTTAGACACCAAATGTAGGTAACAGAACTAAAATCACGGAGAGAAGGGAAACACATGAGGTGAGCCTTACGCCTGCCCAGATTTCTGCTTGGGGGAACTTTCTGGATTGCACTGCTAAGAAATGGAGTCTAAGAAGTGCATGGTGATCTCATCGAGCTGAAGAGCACAGCTTCAAGTTGAAGGCTGCTGAGGGCGCTGTAATTTGCGGGGAAGGCTGTTAGAATGGAAGGAACCGACCAGAGAGGTGCCCCCAGAAGTGGGGTTCCCCAGGGTCTTTGGATGAGGGACAAGCTGCACAGGCTCATCAGGAGACTCCATAAGCCTTAGTAGAGAGCAGCTGGGAGCTGAACAGAAAACACTAGGAGTCGCAGATGGCTTAGATACATGGAGTTTCAGCTCATTTGGAGCGCAGAGACCTCACTCAACAACTTGGGTCCTTAGAATCTAGGAAGTCCACACACCATAGGAGTAAGGACCATGTTCTAGGGATGCCTGGGTGGCTCAGTTGGTTAAGTGTCTTCCTTGGGCTCAGGTCATGATCCCAGGGTCCTGGGATGTTGGGCTCCCTGCTCAGTGGGGAGCCTGCTTCTCCCTCTACCCTTCCCTGTGCCCCTCCCCCCTTAAATAAATAAAATATTTTTATTTTTTTTTTAGAAAGGACCGTGTTCTACATTAAAAAATAAAAAAGACTAGTCCTGAAAAGGAATACAACCAAGATCAGTTAGATCACGATCAACTGACAGTAATTTAAGTGCCTAATGGAACAGCACTCAACATTCTCCGAGGGAAGACAACATAAACTCTAAAATGAATAATCTCCAATATATAGTATGCAGTCTGATATTACTATATATGTGAAGAAGCAGGAAATTGGGACCCACGGTTTTTAAAAAAGCAATCAAGATAAACAGTTCCTGAGATGAGTCAAAACGAGCAGACAGGCATTTTAAAACTGTAGTTGTAAACATGCTTAAAGACATAAAGGAAAATATACACATAGTAATTGAAGATATGGGGAATCTCGTCAGAGAAACTGAAACTATAAAGATAAGTGAAGGGAAATTCTAGAACTTAAAAAAATACATCTGAAAAATTCCCTGGATAGGCTTAGCAGCATACATAGTAGGGACTGCAAAATAAAGAACTGTAGATTATTCATTTGAGACTTAAAGAGAGATCGATAGACTAATCTGAAAAACAAATACAAAAAAAGGATTAAAAAATGCGGCACTTGGGTGGCTCAGTCAGTTAAGTGTGTGACTTGGGCTCAGGTCATGATCTTGGGGTCCTGGAATCCAGCCTTTGGATAAGCTCTGCGATCAGCAGGGAGTCTGCTTCTCCCTCTTCCTTTGCCCCTCCCCCACTCATGCACTATCCCTCTCTCTCTCTCTCTCCCTCTGAAATAAATAAATAAAATCTTAAAAAAAATAGTGTCTTAGTAGTCTGTGGGCTAATATATAAATACTTATATAATTAAATTATATAGCTTATATAATACACCATATATTATACATAATTATATAATACTTATTGTAACTTACATAATTATTATAGTGTTTAGATAATATCTAAAATATGTGTATTGGAGTTCCAGAAGGTAATGAGAGAGAGAATGGGCAGAAAAAATATTTGAAGGACTAATGGCTTGAAAGTTCCTATACTTGGTGAAAAATAGGCCACTTATATATTCAAGACACTCACCAACCACAAGCAGGATAAATACCAAGAGAAAGCCTCTTTACCTTACAGTTAAGATGGTAAAAGAAAAAAACAAAACACAGAAAACAAAGATAAAGAGAAAACTGAAAAGCAGGTAGAGACAAACCGGAGACAGTTTGAGCAACAGAAAAATGGTAGCATTGCATGATATCTCAAATATCTATGAATTCATACTGCTAGAAATAAATATTTGAAATTTTAAAATGAGAGGGAAGGGACAGCTCTTCTTTATTGCACAACACCAATTAGAGTGGCAGAAGAAAAATAGGGAGGTAGAAATCACTATTAATCAAACACCACGTAACTGATTGTAGTCAAGAACCATTAATAGATGCTAACATTAGTGAAAGAATGAAGAAAAACAGGATATTTGTATAGAACTGTTTTCCATAAAATATTTACTAATTACAAAGAGAAAAATAGCAACTTGATAGTGAAGAATCTGGCAGACACCACCTTAACCACGTGACCAACATTAACATTGTAAGTAATAAGACGTATTGTCACCATGTCCCACCCAGGAGCGTATCATTATTGTGGTGTTCTGTCTAGAATGCCTCCATACAATCATGAGAAAACCTCAGGCAAACTGTGGGACATACTACAAAAATAACTGGCCTAAAAATTGATACAAAAGTGTCAAGTTGAGGAGAGAAATAGACTCAGAAAATGTCACAGATTGAAGGAGATTAAGCAGACATGATTACAACACAATATGAGATCCTGTGATGAGCCACTAAATTCTACACCTGAAACCAATTTTACCATACATGTGAACTAACTAGAATTTAAATAAAAATTGAAATAAAAAGCCAAACAAACAAAAAAAACTAACTAGAATTTAAATAAAAACTTGAAATAACAACAACAAAGAAATAAAATCACCTGAAGGGAAAAAAAAAGGACAATATAGAATCTTCAATTGGATCCTGGACTGGTAGCAGGAAGACTGGCAAAATCCAAATATTGTATCTGGTTAGTTTATAGTATTATATCGATGTTAATTTCCTGTGTCTGATAATTGTGACTTGGTAATATAAGATGTTACCATTCAGGGGAAATGAGTGAAGGATAAAAGAGAAGTCTTTAGTATTTTGCAACTTCTCTATAAGTGTAAATGAATTTAAAACAAACAAATAACAAAACCAGAGGGAAAAGACCAGGGAACAAGAATGTAAATAATGGCTGACTTTTCATCAGAAACAGTGGAGGCCAGAAAACAGTAGAACATCTTTAAAGTCTAAAAGCCCCACCCCCATTGCTGTCAACATAGAAATCTATATTTAAGAAATATTACAAACAAGAGGGAAATAACTGGAAGTTGAGCATATTTGTTGCTAGGGGACCTTCACTTGGAGGTTTGCTAATGGAAGTTCTTTAGGCAGAAGGGGCTGGGAACGTGGATAGCAGATTTGTTGAGCCCGGGGTTGGTGCTGGCAGACCTAGGCTGAGAAGACACCTAGGTAACTAGGAGATAGGTTACAATTGTGGGAATTGAGCAAATAAGTGAATATTGAGGCGGAGATGTGACCATGCTGTATGATCTAGATTTTGTTTCAGGGAAAGGACCAGACTGTGGACAAGGCTTCCGACCCATCCAGGGGCCCCTCACCAGCTAGGGGAGGTATGTGGAGCTGGAGTCTCAAAGCCCAGGTCAGGAAGCCCAGCTACCCTTCGCGGGCTGGCTCCTCCTTTGCCCCCTTGCAACCTGCTAGCGACACTTCTGCTAATGCGTGCTGCTCCTTTGGTGCATCTTGTATTTAGGAGGTCTGAGGAGGAAGCGCCCACCTCTGCAGAGGGTGGGGCTGGAGGAAGGGGCCGTCAGACAAGCTGACAAAGGAGAGATTACATCTGGGATGTTTGGAAAGATAAGTGTAATTATCCAGGTGGAAAATTTAGGATGATCTGTCAGAAAGTCCTGGAGTGTTTGGGAATCCGAAGTATCTTCCTGCCCTAGGGTTGGGAGACGAGGCTGGAAAGCTGAGTGGGGGCCAGTTTTCAGGCATCTTGGGTGTCTCCAGAGAAGGCTCGGGGAAGCCCAGGAGCTGGTGAGAATTTCATGCTCTTTGACGCGTCAGTCTTGGTTTTTTTGGTCATTTGAGCTACCCATCATAACGGGGGGTACCACGGACTGTCTGATCACTGGCCATCTCCTGCTCACAGCCCTAGCATTTTGCCTCTTTGAGCCGCCTGAGGCTTCTGGTCTGGAGTAGACCCCGAGACCCAGAGGAAGGATTGGGGGACAGGCAGAGAATGGGAAGGACACCTTGGAGGAAAATACGATAAAGCTGCAAAGCCTGTGAGTTTGCTTTTGGAGAGAGTGTTCTGCCTCCTCCTGTCCTATTGACTGTGTCCTGAAACGTTATCAATTACTATGGCCCTTTATGGACATCTTTGCTTACACAAGCTTGAGATGTCTCAAGAGGCTTTCCGGAAAACCAAACTAACCCAAAGAAAAACTCGGTGAATGCTAAAGGACTAAACCCACCGGTGTTTTGGCACCAGCGTAAGCATTCAAATGGTTTGTCACATAAAGTGTTTCAAACTCAAGGTACAGAGGGAAAGTGCCCCTTCGTCCAGGTGAAAGAGAAAGCCACCCGGGTGTCTTCAGGAGGTGGGACTGGGGAAGGAGAGGGGCCCGAGGCTCCCGGTTTTTCCAAGCAGACCGAGTGTCAGGGCGCGCCCACGAACCCCCCCCGGGTCCCGGCCTCGCCGGGTCTGCGGGTGCAGGCAGATCCCGGCGGGCGGAGGCGAGGCCCGGGAAGAGGCGCCGCGGTTTCCCACCGCCCCCTCCCGGGCGCGGGGTCCGGGGGAGCGCGGGAGCGGAGGCAGCGCGAGCCGGCGGCCCGCCCCGTGACGTCCCCCCCGCGGCGTCCCCTCCCCCCGCCCGCTGCGGGACAAGTGGCCGCGGGCGCCGGCGCTCACTGTGGGGCGGGCGGGCGGGCGCGGCGGCGGACGAGATGCGGGCGCCGCGGCTGTGGGCCGCGGTGCTGGTGCTGGGGGCGCTGGCGGGCGTCGGCGGCGGAGGTGAGTGAGGCTCCTGCGCGGCGGGGACGCGGCTCCCCGGAGATCCGCGCCGCGCATCCTGCCGCAGCCGGAGTTGGCGGACTCGCGGCCGGGCGAGGGGCGGGCCGGCCCGGTGCGTCTGCGCTCCGAGGGCGCGGGGCCGGGCGGGGGCCGGGCGGGGGCCGCGGGAGCCGGGGACAGGGGTGAGAGGCCGCCTCGGGGCGGGTGGCCCGGGACGCCGAAGCCCTCGGCGGAGTCAGGCGCCCGGCTCGGGGCGGCCCGGGCGCGCGCGGTGGGGCGGGCGCATCTCCCAGGCGGCGCGCCTCGCAGGTGGTCCGGGGCTTGCGGAGGCCGCCTGGCCGCGGCGGGCTGGGCGAGTTGCCGCCGCCCCGGGCTGCTCCCGCAGTTCCCGCGCGCTGCCGGAGGGACGCGCTTGTAGCTGCTCGGATGAGGGTGTGTGCGCGCGCGGGTGTGCCGGATTCTCGACATTACTCTCTTCGTGTTACACTTTCTCCGGAGTTTTTCCTTTCTTAGTTTTTTTTTCCTTGGTGGCTCCCCGCAGGAGCGGTTCGGAGCAGGGTGAGGGATCTGTCTCCTACAGTGTCCCCGGGTGGCAGCGGTGCCTCTGCTTCCGGGACAGACCCCGCATCCGAAAAACCTTCAGTGTATGCGAGGAGCCACACGAAGGGTCCCTGGAACTGGCTTGGATCCCTGGCTTTGTCTCTCCTGCTGCTTCACGCACTATGCCAAGACAGTTGCGTTCGGCCTCATTGGTGCTGGGGAGCCGGTGGATGCTGCCCGTGGTCCTTTGGAGCCCTGGTGACCTTCCCAGAGAGAACTCTGGCTCCCGTTCCTCTGGGCGTTCCTCTGCAGAGGACGCACAAGTCTGCACATACGTACTTTTATTGCAAAGAGTAGTACTCGTTGTAAGACAATTTAAATCCTGCAGAAGGTATTAAAAAGTAAGATATACTGATAAGTCCTTTTCCAAGATAGCTATTCAGAAATACTTTGATGACTGCCTTCAAGATCTTTGTGTGTGTGTGTGTGTGTGTGTAAGAAATTATACAGGGCAAGGCAACAATGTCTTTTATTTGTTTGTTTATTTTTAAAGATTTTATTTATTTATTTGACAGAGACAGAGAGAGCACGAGTAGGCAGAGAGGCAGGGGGAAGCAGGCTCCCTGCTGAGCAGAAAGCCGGATGTGGGGCTCCATTTAAGGACCCGGTCAGGATCATGACCTGAGCCAAAGGCAGAGGCTTTAACCCACTGAGCCACCCAGCTGCCCCAACAATGTCTTTTAAAAACACTTTAATGAGGTATGATTGACATACAAAAAACTGTATGTAGTTAATATATATGTATATACATTATATGTAGTATATATGTAGTTAATGTAGCAAGTATATGGCTCGATGAGTTTGGAGATACATACAGACCTGTGAAACCATTACCACAATCCACGAATGATGTCTTGGTGGAGGAGTTACAGATGATATATAAGGGCCTAAGGTGTTTTTGCTGAAGCTTCCCATGTGATAGATGCTCAAGCAGGTCAGCTGATGTCTTCAGCCTACGGTGAGCAGCCTGATGACCACAGTACTGAAGTACAGATCTCCAGCATTGTGCCCCGGGAGGTGTTACAGATACAGTTCAAATGCCGCCTGATGTCTGTGCGGGGCGGGGGAGCTGTCTCCTCCAGATGCCTGCTTCCATAAACTTAAAACATTTGTTGCTTTCCTTTTCACCTCTACAGCTTTCTGAATTTATGAATGATTTCTGCGTGTAATCATTGTATTTTCTTATAGTCTTAGAAGGAAGTAAAGTACCGTAAACTAGAGCCTAGCATGGTATATGTTTCAATATTAGTGAAGATGAAGAGCCTACTTCTTATTTTGGTATCTCTCCCTCCACCCCTCACTCCTAGTATTTTCTGTGGATTTGACACAGAGTTGTAATGATCCATATAGGATCCCGCTGCACTGACATGCTTTAGTCTGCAATGTCCTTTGGGAATTCTGTTCACGCTCATTGTTATGATCGGGATGATTCCAGCCATAGTGATGGGTTGTACTGAGCTAGCCTCAGACTCCTTCTGAGAAGCAGGTTGGAGTAGTATTTCAGAGTGTGGGCACTAGAGTCAGACCTCCAGAGTAAGAAGCCCCCAGTAAGAGCCGTTTCGATTGTATTTGAATCCTCTTCTCCAGGGTTGGTGGCTGGGTTGCAGGTGTTGTCAGATTCCTGGGGAAGCAGGTGGTAGGATGAGAGTAGAAGAGGGGTGTTGGTACACACAGTGTTGAAGGAACACAGAGAGAGCTGGGTGGTGGCACAGAGAGGTGGTCCCAGAATAGTAGAGTCCCCAGAATGGGGAGAAGAGTGGTTGTTTGAGAGTCGAGTTGAATTTTGGAATTTATGTACAAAGACGATCTTTTTGGGTTTTGTGGCCTCCACTTATGTAAGTCTGAGAGACCTGAGACCTAAGGGATAACAGGTTTTGTTTGCTGTAACTGTCTAAGTTGTTTAGTTCTGAGCTGAGGTGCTGATTTCTCCTCTTGAGTTTATATCCTGAGAATTCTCCAAATGAAGCCCTCTGCCTAGAGAGACTTGGCAGGAAAGGTTGTTGGCTGGGGAAAGGGACAGTTATGATCTAAAGACAGCCAGATGTGGGTTTAATTCTCGATTTTGCCTCTTACTGGCTGTGTGACCTTAGGCAAGTTACTTAATCTCTTGGGACCTCAGTTTCCTCATCTATAAAGTGGAGAAAACAATACTTTGATGACTGTGCTAGTTAAATGACATAAAGGCACAAAATAAACATGCAATAAGTGGCTTTTTTTATTGCCATTATTTTTTTTTTTTTTTTTTTTTTATTTATTTGACAGAGAGATCACAAGTAGGCAGAGAGGCAGGCAGAGAGAGAGGCAGGCAGAGAGAGAGGGGGAAGCAGGCTCCCCGCTGAGCAGAGAGCCCGATGTGGGACTCGATCCCAGGACCCTGAGATCATGACCCGAGCTGAAGGCAGAGGCTTTAACCCACTGAGCCACCCAGGCGCCCCTTATTGCCATTATTCTTATCCATGGTATCTACCATGTGTTGGAGACAAGAGCAATTACTGCTTCACATATGAGTGCAACCTGGGCTCGAAGGATGAGACCGTTGGGTACCCTTTCCCACACCTCTGTGACATTCCTCCACTGGTGGTTTAGCATATCTCAATCACCCTCACCCTGCAAGAACCTACAGAAGAGACCCAGGAGGAAGAGGCTCATACATATGCTTTATCTACTAGAAAACCTTAAGTTCTGTCTCCGGGGAAAGAGGAGAGTAAAAGACATTCACAATTTCAGGTTCTGTGAGGAGAAGGACATATCTATGTTGTTCAGTGCTCTAGGCTCAGTGCCTGAGACGTTGGCAGACAAAATAAATGCCTAGGGAACACCCTGAGAGGGCATCTAGAGGTGATGTGCCTCATTGTCAGAAATCCAGTACTTGGATATGTGCATTCATTCACAGAGGATCCCCAAGGGCTCCATCTGGGCATTCTGGAAAATTTTAGAATACGGCTGAGACTGTGAATTCTTTGTGCATTTGGATTTCTGCACTATGGTGCCTTAGACTTCTGTTCTCAGGGGACCTCTGTGAGTTGTCTGCTTTCTTCTCCCTCTCCTGGGAGGAGGCACACAGGAGAGAAATATTTTCCTTTATGCACCTCAAAACTGTGAATGGTAGAGGTTTCCTGGGGATATCGTCAGATGGGGCGAGGAGGCAACCGTGAGGAGGGGGAGAATGGATATGACTCTGGAATTTCCTGATAGAAATTCCTCCTCTGCACTCCCCACCCCACTCAGGATCTCTGGTTATCATCCCCTCCCAGCCCTATGAATCCTTCTGCTTCTGTTGGCAGAAATAGCCAGGAAGCATGCCCACAGGAACCACAACTCATGAATCAGCAGACAGATAATTAACTGGGGGAGTGACTGAGCAGCTTCAGGAATAAACCACTTGGCCTGACCCAGCCCCCTCTCTGCCCACCGAGCTGGCCTGCTGCTTCACCCCACTGCCCCCCCTCCCTTCCCCCCAACCCCGGCCCTTCCTGAATGGGCAGATCATTGTGCCTAAAGGAACTCCGGTCATGAGTGTCAATGCAGGTGGGAGCAGGTGGGAGTCAATGAAGAATACTGCCTATTCTCCCTGTGTAAACTGCTGCCATTTATTTAAATGTGAAACTCTCTAGCCAAAAAAAAAGTGCAAAATCGGCCTTTCTTTCCATGCACACAGTATCTCCAGGAACACTCTTTTTAAAGTTAGGTTTATTAAAAAATAAATAAATTAATAAAGTTGGGTTTATTGATGTGTAATTTACATGTAAGAAAACCCATCCTTTTTAGGTGTACAATTTTTTGGATTTTGACACGTATTTGGTCAAGTTACCATCAGCACAGTCACGATACAGAATATTTCCATCTCCCCAGAAGGTTCCCCATTGAGCTCCTTTGTTATCAGTACCCTATCCTCACCTTTAGGTCCTGGCAACCTCTGATCTGTTTCCTGTTTCTACAGTTCCACCTTTTATGGAATGTCATATAAAAGTCATAGAGCATGTAGTCTTTAAAGTCTGGCTTCTTTCACATAGCATGACACATTTGAGCTTCTCTCCTGGTGTTGTGTGTATCAGAAAGCGAAGGTGTTATCCAAGCCTACTTCATTTTTGTCGGGGTACTGAGATAATTACCCTGAAAGTGGGGGTTGGGGGACTCCATCAGTTAAACCCGACTGCAGCTTTCAATGTGTATATTTTCTAATTGGATAAATGCATTTGGGCCACGTATAAGCCCTTTGATTTCCCAAGTGCTAAGTAATAATATCTTCAGGATATTGCCAAAGATTTTGCAGCAACCTGCACTTTTATTATATCAGTCTGGAAAACAATGCGTATTTTGTGGCCAAATACAGTCTGTCTCAATCCTTGGGACCAGAAGCTGTTAAGTAAACCTTGGGCTACTATTCTACCTTTAAAAAAATTTGGTAGCATCTCTGAAAATATAAGTCTTCCTTGATGGTTTTCAGTCTCATCGTCACAAAAAGACTGGTCTCCCTCTCCCCAGCATTTCTTCGTTCGGTTGGTGAAGACATTGCAACATTCAAGGAGAGAATGAGGTGAACTTTTTTTTTAAAAAAAGTCAAATGCTGGAGAGTAAAATGGCTGGTTCCCCTTTAATTCTGACCTCTCATCGTGTTCAGTATTAATCAGATGGTGTGTTCTATTCAGATTTTCCTCCTTGTATGTACAATAATCCTCATGGGTGTCTGTATTCCTTTACCTAAACTTGTGTTGTTGTTATTATTATTATTATTATTATTTTAACTTATAAAAGCCACTTCTTTTCATGCAGAAAAAAACCCAAACCTCAGGTATGAGAAGAACTGCAGGTCAGGAATTGAGAAACCTGTATTCGATTCCCACCTGTGCAGGCTTTTTCATCATTTTGCTGAGTGACTTTGCACAAGCCTCGGCCTTACCCACTTGGTGTCTCAGGGATACAAAGTGGGAGGAGATGGCAGGGGCGTCTTTGGTTTGTACCTGCTCCTCCCCACCTCCAAGTGGAGAAGTTTTTCTTTTAACTAATTCATAACATGGAACTCCATGTGAAGATTTCTTTGGGGAGGAAAAAAAGGGAGGTCTACAGTTAAAAACAGCCTTGAAAATCTTCACACCGGAAGAGAGTTCCAGAAGTTTGGCAGAAGGCACATCCAGTAGCCACTTCAAAAGTCCCTGTAGTCAACCGTAATCTCTTTGCTAACTGGGATTCTTGGATAGAGAAACCCCGGGCTGATGAGATCCACCTGTGGTTCCCAACCCTTGCTTTAGCCACACACAAGATCGACTCCTCTAGTTTAAACCTTCTGCTGCCTCGGCCGGTGGCCAGGTTTGGCCACGTCTTCCAGATGGAGGGGGAACATAGTGTCTCACTTCTCGGACTTCTCTAGGTTGAGAACAGACCATCCCATGCTCTCTCCTGGGTGGATCCTGAAGGGAGTGGGCCCACGTTTACTCTGGAATTCCCAGCAAACTTTGGATTCAAAGAGGCTACGGGATTTTGACATTGGAGGTGTGCCATATTGTAGGAAGCCTGGCATGTTCTGGGGAGCCTACATTTAGATGACTGCCAGGGTAGAAATTGAGGTAGGACCAAGGACATTTAAAACTAGTTTTAATTTTCTTTTATCTTGTAAACGTAATTCAGCTTGTGTTAAAAAAAAAAAAAAGTCAAGCAGCACAGAAATAGAATAATGCAGACAGTACCAAGTCCCTTGTAGTCTTGTCCTTAAAGATAACTGCTGTTGACAATTACTCTAGTTTTTTTTTCCTATATATATCTCACCGTAAACAGTTATTTATCCTTACTGTTATTTCTCAAGTAGGATCATCCACAACAGGGTCATTGCCACTCCATAATGTAGCCTAAGCATCTTTTTATGTCAGTTTGTATCTTTCCATTATTTATCCTAAGAGTTATAATCCCAGCCAGCAGGCACACTGCTATATGGATGTAGCAAAACTGACTTAACTGATTCCCTGTTGGCAGACAGTGGGATCATTCCTGATTTTTTGCTACCACCAATAAAGCTGAGCAGCAGGAGCTTGCCTCGTTCTTCGTTCTTCGTTCTTTGCTTGCACCTTTGTTTATGTGTTTCTGCAGGCTCAGTTTCTTGAACTAAAGCTGCTGGGTCAAAGGACACGAGTATTTTACATTTACATTTTAATAGGTTTTGCCAAATTGTCTTCCAAAATGGTGGAAGCAATTTGCCTTCCTACCAAGACGAGGGGTGGTGACGAGGACTGTGGCATCACTGCTGCCTGCTGTCCATACCCACCAGACATCAACTGGAGGAGAAGTAGCAGGACTGAAGGGCTGGATGCCAAGGAGGTCACCAACAGGGCACTGCTGGGCCGGGTGCAAACCGAGCTTGGTACAGACTTGCTTTTTCTCTCTGCGGAGTGAGTCAGGTGGGAGGTGGGGCCCATGCTGATAAAATTTTCCAGAGCTGGAGATGCAGCATTTGAATCAGGTTCTCCGCTAAGCTGTTAGGAAGAAATGGACGTCTGTGCATTGTGCAGGGGGTTCTTGGGCCCTGCGATGCTGGGCCTTCCAGGACGTTAGTTACCTGTGATGCTTTCTGGCTGCAATATATCCTTCCAGGGCTGGCGGCACCTTACAGATCTTCTAATCCAGCACTGTTGGCTTTACAGAAAAGCAAAAAGGGGAGACCCTGAGAGTTGAAGTGACTTGCCCAAGGTCATACAGCTAGTTTCGGGGCGTTGTTAAGGTCTAGCCCTGGGGGCTCATGTCTCCTTGCTCGGTATTTCTTTAGCATATCCTATTATAGGCAGAGGGCCCGGCAGTCTGACCCTGAGGCAGGGCTGTGGTGGGTGTGGGGATGGGCATTCCTAATGCAGGAAGCAGAGTGAGGGTAAGAAGGAAGGAAGCCGACATTTACAAGCCACCACCACCGCAGGTGGTTCTTCCGCATAAATTATCTCATTTAATCCTAACAACTGGTGAGGTAAGGATTATGTGCATATTTGGGACCATGGGGAAAGGAAGCAGCGGTGTGGGGTCTCCTGTGCTTGGCTGCGTTAGGCCTGTTAAATACTCCGGAGAATGAAAGCGTCACTGGAGCTTAGGGCCCCAGGGAGATGACAGGACCTGCCCGAGGTCACGAAGCCAGCGGGAGGCAGAAGTGCCTTTGGACTTGAGATCTCTTGCCTGCGGCTCTGCATGTCTTGGCCGCCACGTCCACTGTTACACAAGAATCATCTTCATGTTCAACGTCCACCGCTACCCCCACGGTGTCGCTCAGGGCCTGGGTGTTCATTGTATATGACAACGGTATGGAAGACAGGACTCTGTCTGAGGCTGTGTGTCTGTGGTGGTCTGCACACAGCTACCCAATTAACCCAGTTGGAGGTGATCACAAGGCGGTATATGGCTTCATTGAGAGGGTGGAAGAGTGAGGGGAAGGGTACGGCCAGTGATCAGAACATTTGAACTTTGTCCAAGGGGATCCACTTGCTGGGGGCAAGGCCCATTGTGTCTTTCTGCCGTGCCCTGCATGCCGTCCGTCAGGAAGGCCCCGGAACATAGCCAGGCCCTGACCACACTATTAACCCTGCTCCACTCCCCACCCAAATCCCTTCCATCTGTTGCCTGGATTATTGTAATAGTTCCTACCTGGTCTCTTTTCGTCTTGTTCCCCTTTCGTCTGCTCTCCCTGAGTGGCCAGGATGATCTTTTCTCTGCTCAGCTCTGCTCAGACTCCCCTCATGGCTCTTCATCCCAAGGAGAATGAAAGCCAGGCTCCCCACCGTGGCTATAGCTTCCTGGCGTTCTGGTCCCGGGCCACTACTGCAGACACTTCTCTGCCTCTTTCCCTCTCCCTCTCTCTTCCTGCTATTTCTTTAATGGGCTGAGGTCCATCTAGCACTTGTCATGGGTTCTTTCTGGAATGCTCGTCCCCTAGATCTTCCCATGACACAATCCTTCATATCATTTTGAAATGTCAACTCAGAGAAGCCCTTTGTTCTTAGAAAATTTTTTTATTTGAGTACAGTAGACACATATTACGTTAGTTTCATGTGTGCATACTGATTCAGCATCTCTGTACATTGGGCTGTGTCCATAAATGTATCTGCCATCTGTCACCCTGAGGTCCTATTACAATACCATCGATGATATTCCCATGCTGTGCTTTTTATTCGCATGACCTACTCATTCCCTAACTGGAAGCCTGTATCTCCCACTCCCCTTGACCCATTTTGCCTGTCCACTTACTCCCCTTACCTCTGGCAAACATCCGTTTGTTCTATTTACAGATCTCATTCTGGTTTTTGTTTGTTCATTAATTTGTTTTATTTTTTAGATTCCACATAAAAGTGCAGTTGTATGATATTCGTCTTTCTCAGTCTTAGTTCACTTAGCATAACACCCTCTATGTCCATCCATGTTGTCACAAAAATTGGCAAGATCTCATCCCTTTTTTATGGCTGTGCAATATTTCAGTGTGTGTGTGTGTGTGTGTGTGTGTGTGTGTGTGTGTTTTACATCTTCATCCACTTATCTATTGATGGACCCTGAGATTTCTTTCATATCTTGACTGTTGTAAGTAATGCTGCAATAAACATAGGGGTGCATGTATCTTTTGGAATTAGTGTTTTTGTTTTCTTTGGGTAAATACCCAGTAGTGGAATTATTAGATCATATGGCATCTCTCTTTTTAATTTTTTGAGGAACCTCCTTACTGTTTTCCGTGCTGGCTGTATTAATTTACACTCCCACCAACAGTACATGAGGGTTCCCTTTTTTCCACATCCTCACCAACACTTGTTATTCCTTGTCTCTTTGATTTTAGCCATTCTGACAGATGTGAGATGATACTTCATTGTGGTTTTGACTTGCACGTCCCTGATGAGGGGTGATGTTGAGCATCTTTTCATGTGTCTGATGGCCATCTGTACGTCTTTTTGGAAAAATGCCTATTCAGCTCGAGAGAGGCCTTTCTTGACCACCTTCTCTGGAAGGGACTCCTTCCTTTCATTGATGCTGTTTTTTTTTTTTTTGCTCTGTTTTCTTTTTAAAAAGCACTCGCCACTGTTTGAAATTGTACTTTGTGGTTTATGCTTTTGTTTTCATTTTTGTACTAAAATTTAAGCTCCACAGGAGTGGGGGCTTGTTTCATTTCAACCTCATGCCTCCAGTACCCAGGAGAGTGCCAGGCACAGGTAGGTGCTCAGTGAATATGCTGAGTAAATGCATGAATGGACGCCAACATCACTGATGTATGTTAGAAGAAAAGCATAAAGCCAAAGTACCCACTTTCCTCTTACCTATACATGGATTAACCATAGCAGTTTTCAATCCAGGATGACTTTTTTCCAAACATGCAAAGTATTTCAGGGCAGTGTTCCTCCGGATCGTATCATGTGTGCTATGGGAATGCATTCCCATTTTGCATTAGCTTCTCAGGGCTGCTCAGTGGCTTAAAGCGATGAAATTTGCTCTCTCTGGAGGCTAGAAATCTGAAGTCAGGGTGTTTCAGCAGGGCCATGCTTTCTCTGAGACTCTTGATAGTATCCTTTCTTGCCGCTTCCTATCTCTTGGTGGCGGCTGATACTCTGGCATTCTTTGCCTTCCTGGAGGGTTACTCCCATCTCTGCCTCGATCATCACGTGGCATTTTCTCTGTGTGTCTGTCTTCACGTGGTATTTTCCCCTTACAAGGACATCAGTCCTATTGGGTTAGGGCCTCCCTACCGACCTTATCTTGATTATACCTGCAAAGACCTTTATTTCCGAATAAGGTTACAGTCATCGGTACTGGGGGGCTAGGACTTCAGCATATCTTTTTTGGGGCCACAGAATTCAGCCCAGAACACATTTTAATGTTGGTAGAGGCAAATTATCCACCAATGTCTGCTGATATTAAATACCATATTTAACCATGTCGTGCTTAAGACAATTTTTTTTTTAAATCTCTGAAATTAGGATGCACCCTATATTCATAGTCTGAGGTATGGTGAAATATGGTCATTTGGATTTCCTGCCATTTTGAGTAATGCTTACTGGAGCTTTATGCTCAGAGGTATGTGTTACCTTGAACTCCACTTCTCCCGTGTCCTTCCCTTCCCTTAGATTACTGAGCTGCTGCTACATATGATTAAG
>CM053619.1:34194634-34218765 GCA_028646535.1 Procyon lotor
CGCCCTCCGAGGTTGGATTTTGGAACTCTCATCTTCCTGACTCCATTTAGAAGGCAGATCTGACAGCTGATCATTTTACCCTCGTCTGGGGCTTTCTGGCTCCAGCTCCGACCGCCGCCCTGCCACCCTGCTCAGCACATCCTCAGCCCTGTGTCTTGTGACCAGGACAAGGGGGTGGCTCCAGAGAAAAATGGAGAAGAAAGGAAAACATACACCTGCCTCAAACAGCAGGGGGCTCAGGATAAAAACAGCGAGGCAAACACAATAGCAACGAGAGCTGCCGGAGAAGCAGCAGCCACCCAAAGGGAGCCCTTCCTGTGTGCCCGCCCTTTGTGCCCGGAGCTTGACAGGGATCAGTTCATTGAATCCCTCCTGGTTTCCTGGCTCTGGCTAACCCGTCAGAGGATATGGGTGGTGGGGGTTGCTAATTCTTTTCAGGGACAAAAGTTCTGATGAGGATCACCCCTTCTCCGGCACGGCTGAGTCTGGGCCCCTGAGCTCAAGCAGGAACACAGCCTTATGAATGACTGGAAACAGAGGCCCAAACTCCTTCCACATGTTTGGGAGGGAGGGGTGGCCTCCGAGCTGCAGCTCATTGAATCGGCATGGCCCAGGCATGGAGACTTCTGATGAGTCAGTTCCCTTTTAGCCACGGCAATCCAGGGAACCTGCCCTTGGTGGCAGGTCTTGGTGGGGGGTATCGGGGGGGAATGGCTGGTTCTCACGAAATCAACCTGTGATTCACTGAGAGAGGAGGTAAAGGGAACTGCTGACATGACTCCCCAGACATGACTTCCTAAAGAACATTGCCCAGCAGCCTGTCTCATCCTCTGGGGTCAGGGGCCGCCCATTTACTGGGAGGGGGCGGCTGTTATTTATTTCCCATCTGGCAAGCCTTTCTATTGTGGCTACAAGTCAAGGACTCATAGGCAAATAAATGCTAATTTGAGAATGAATGGATGGAAAAATGGAGAGGCTGGGAAAAAGTTTGCAGAGATAATTTGATGTGTCCATACCTCCCATGGTCCTCTCTTCTAACTCTTCCCGAAGTCTCCTTGTGCTTCTGCACCCCCTCCCCCAGCCCTGGTGAAAATCGATGGCATTTCTGTCCAGAATTACCCCCCTAGATGCCAATTCCTGTGGAAACTTCAAGGAGGGCGGCAGAGATCTAAAATAGTTCAGGCTCTGCTCTTTTCAGAACTCTTTCAGTGAAGCAGTAAGGGGGGCTGTGCTCACATCTGGCTGGGAAAAGAGCCACTGGGAGCTGAGACATGGCCAGGCGGCCCTTGCAGGGTGGGCCTCCTGGGGGTGTCATGGGTTCTGAACCGTGAGGCCTTCTGAAGCCGGAAGCTCTGGGAAGACTGGCGATCTTTCTCCCATGATAGACAGTGCCTGGCTGAGGGCTGCCCCAACTCAGAGGTGGCCTTGGAACCTTAGAGCCAGGCTGGGAACCGCTGCCATCATTCCCTCCTCCCCATCCTTGTGCCCGCTCGGTGAGGGTATAGTCACGTCAGAGGCCGGGGCCCAGGGGTTACTCGTGGGCTGGTAGCAGCACCCCACTTGCAGAACGGTGGAGTCGGAAAGGGCCTTCCAAGTGAGACAGACTCAAGCTCTGAGGAAGCCTAGAGCTTCCAGGATTCCACATATGATTCTGGTGTTTTTAGGAGAACAATGAAAGTTTAAATTGTCAGAGGAACTGTTTCAACCCTTTTCCATGTTTTGTATTGGAATTCCATGTGTAATATGGAGACATGAGCTTGGTTGCTTAAAAAACAAAACAAAACGGATCTAGTCCCATGCCTCTCCATTTGCTCCAATATATATTTATGGAGCATCTACTTCGAGCAAGGACTGGAGCTGGCCTGGGCTGGGCTGGACTGGGTAGGGCAGGCCTACTTAAAATGTACTGGATGGTAGTGTTGTTAAGACAGATAGACAAATTGTTATAACGTGTTAGGAATAGTCAAGCAAAGAAACAGGCTGAGGGGAGTGAAATGACTTGCCCAGGGCCACTCAGAACCACAGTCTATTGATCGGGTGCCTACCTTTTCTGTTAGATCCATCTGCCCTCTAATGAGGCCCTGAGATGGTGAGTGCTAAAATGCAATGTTTAAAGAGTTAAAAGTATGGTTATCGTACAAATGTAACATGAATCTGTGTCAGAGTATTTATTCAACTTAATTAATAAGGGGAGCAATAAGATGTTAAGATTAGTCTGAAAGAAAATTCAGGGAAGGGAGCGGACCCTGGCAGGCTCAGTCAGTAGAGGGTGCAACTCTTGATCTTGGGGTTGTGAGCTCAAGCCCCATGTTGGGTGGAAAGATTGCTTAAAAAAAATCTTGAGAAAATTCGGGGAAGGGAAATTTATAGTTGGTCAGTCAAAGGAACGTTGAAATCAGTTATCTGACAGTTTTGAAACTGGTTAATGTTCTACAAAGCAATGAACCCTAACCTTCAGAGCGTTACCTTTGCTATCAAATTATTTGCATTTTGGTTGGACAAGAATCATATACACTGTTCTCATCAAGAATCATTTCCATTAAAAAAAAAAAAAATCATTTCCATTGGGGCACCTGAGAGGCTCAATGGGTTAAAGCCTATGCTCAGGTCATGATCTCAGGGGCCTGGGATGGAGCCCTGCATCAGGCTCTCTGCTCGGCGGGGAGCCTGCTTCCCCCTCTCTCTGCCTACTTGTGATCTCTCTCTCTGTCAAATAAATAAATAAAATCTTAAAAAAAAATCATTTCCATTGTTACTGGTTTTCTACAAGTTAACCTTTACCCTTATAGAGTTATAAAATACCCTAATCTCTAGAAGTCAAACAAAGGTATACACCTCTAGAAAATCAGGTAATCCATAAGTATGGTGGGTCTACTTATCAACAACCTGCATTATATTGAAAGGACACCCGGTATTTCCTTTGCCTATTTCCAAATTTTGGATAATTTTTCTTGACAATAGTGTATACATGTGTGTTTGTGTGTACACACACACGTTTTCTGGGTATTTTTTGTCTAGATGTCGGAAAGGAGTTCAGTCATACTACAGTAAAATGGATTGAGACATTCAGCTTGATGAGAGAAGTTTTGGGGGCATTGGAAAAAACACCCCATTGATTAGGCTGATTTCCCTAAAAATAAATTTGTTGGTCTTGCCAGCTGGGGGCAAGGGGATCACTGTAGAAAATTGGGTGAAGGGCCTGGATCGTGAAGGGGAATGTATCTTCTTCAGTCTTTTCCTTATATTGAAAAAGGCCTTCCTGGGGCACTTCAGAAAGAGCAGGTTTACCTGGCTGAGCCCGGGAAGCAGGGAGGATGAGAGCTTCTATTCAAGCAAGTGCCTGGGGTTTCCTTCCTGGCTAAGCTTCTCTTAGGGTTATTTTGGTGCCCCTCTTTGTCTCTGCTCTTCCCCCCAGCTTTTCCTCTTTCCTTTGACAGGGTAAAGACTGTTTGCATCTGAATGGCATTTTGTAGTGTACCAAGGGCCCAAGTCCTGTGAGGGCGATATTACCATTTCATCAAGGTTAATTGATTGAGTTGCTCAAGTTCCTGACGTGGCTGGTGAAAAAAGGACTCAGAAGTCAAATATGGGCCTTTCCTTTTTTTTTTTTTTTAAATATGGATCGTGGAGGGGATCCATATCCTTCCATTTTATCTCTCTCAGCCTTTTCTGGCATTTCCAGAGTTCTGCCTGGACCATTCTACACCTTGACCCGAAGATGAATGTACTGGGAAGCTTGAGTAGGTTTCAGATTTGCTTCGTCCTGGCCGGCCAGTGGAGCAGTCCCTGCCCCTACCTCCCACCACATTTAGGCTGTGTGTTCATGTTAGTGTATCAGGGCTTTGGATGCCCTTGTAGGGGCTGTGAAGCTATCACTAGAATAATTGGAGAGAGGACACTTTGCATTGTCCCGGGCCTCAGATTTTCCTGTGCACAACGTAGGTGTCAAACCAGTTGTCAAACCAGTTCCATCAGTTATGACCCGACACTTTGGGTTCAGGGCTCCGTCCCGCTCCAGCCCTTGTGATCCCTGGGACCCCATCAGTGAGGGTGGTGATGAGTTTCTTCTGACCTTTCTCAGTCTTTCTTCCTTGCCACACAGCCTGTGGTTGGTGAGTGTCTGTGGTATGGCCAGACCTGCTGTGTGCATCTGAGAGCTGTCAATCCGGGTGTTTGGGAAGTTGGGGAGGATGGGGTGAGCCAGTTACCCCATTAGGTCAAGTTGGGTGCTAACGTCTTTGTCTCTGTTGCAGTGTCCAACATCTGTACCACACGAGGCGTCCACTCCTGCCAGGAGTGTCTGGCCGTGAGTCCTGGGTGTGCCTGGTGCTCAGACGAGGTAAGGAGAAGATATCTGACCTGATTTCTTCCCCAGGCTCAGCTGCTCTTGTGCAGGAACTGACCCAGAGGGGCATCTCCTCCCAGCTAAATACACAAGCCCCTTGTCCCTTCCGAGCAGAGCTAGGATGAAGTTTTCCTGTTGATGGGTGTCGAAGGGAGCTTCATGGGGTTGTTGCTGGGAATGCCGTCTAGATTCTGCTGTGTGGTTCCCTAACATGAGCCAGTTTGGTTAGGTCCCTGGTCTCGCTGTAGCCATTATCTCTCTTTACCACGCTTTGCTTGCTTTTTGTTGGGGTGGAGCACCCCAGGGAAGCAGGACTTCAGGTATCAATAAGAGAGTTAGCAGAGGGCTCTTGGTGTAGAAGGGTTGCTGGCTTACAAACATCCCTGAGTTCTCAAAAGGCAAATAAAAGAGAGATCTTGCACTTGGGAAGGGGGCGGGGTGTGATGTTCAGTCAGAGGATCTCTTCCCTTTTCCTCTGTAAAGTTTGGGCCCCCACAACTTTACCTTTTCTTCTCTTTCTTTTATTTCCCTCCTTCCTTCCCTCTCTTAGGTGTCAGTGAGAGAAGGTGCTGGGCCAATTTGGTGAGGGTAGGAGGGTGACAGGAAGGGGTTAGCTGTGTCTAGGCAGAGGGTTTGTTGTGTCTGGGGCCCTAGGGAATGAGTGCGTCTGAGGGAATGGCTATGTTTGTGGCTGGGTTGGGAATTTGGAGCTGGTGAGGGCCCCGGGGAGGAGGCGGCGGTGAGTGTGGCTGGAGAGATTCCAGTGATTACAGAGTGTGAGGCTGAGTCATTGGCTAGGGCCCCCAGCAGGTGGTTACCTGGACTCCGGTCCCAGGCTGCTTCTGGGCTACCTGAAGCGTCCTTTCCGTCACAGCACGTCTCAGCCCTCTGCAGTTTTAGGACTGCTCCAATCCAGCCTCCTCATGCTCTTTGCTTCTCTTCCCAATCTGCTGAGTTTCCTAAAAAGGCAACCTCCCTGGCAGGCTGGTGGGGGCGTTGGGAGGGGGTGGGGGGCGGGAGCCGGGAGACTGTGTTTATCCTCAGGCAGGAGGACCGCCAGAACTGCAGAGGCCAGCCCAACACACTGCGTTGCCTCTGTACTGTTGAGCACGGGACCTCCTTCCAGAGGCAGCTGCCCAACATCTGGGCCACATTGACTTCATTTAGCAAATGAAACGTTCCCTGGGGCTGGGAGTGAGGGGTGGGGAGGGGGTGGGTGAATCCTTCCCCTCCACCCCCAGATGTTCTCCACCCCTCTGGGCTGAGCTGGCTGCTCAAGTGTGATGTGGCCTCCTCCCTTCTCAGTTACCATATCCTCCTTCCCTTGGTTGCCATCATAATATTGTTAAGCTGCTTTTGGAAGGAAGTTAGAATTCTGCAACTGCATCCTGGAAGAAGGGAGAGCGTCTTGGATTGGATGGCCTGAAGCTGGCTGCAGCAGATGGGTAGCCAGGGGAGAACCCTAATGTCACTCCGAGGATGCTGTCCGTTCCTTTTCTCTGCTTTTCAACCCAGAGTGAGAGAAAAGGCAGGCAAGTGTGGCTGAGAAGAGTTTGGGGAAAAAGAAAACATACTCTTGGAGTATCTGTCACCCCTTTTGATCGGCACAGGGGCCAGGTGTGTGGAGGTGTGTGGAGGCCCAACCAGACAAAGCCCATAGTTTATGTGACCAGATTTGGGAAAGGCAAGTGTAGAATATTTGTGGATGACCAAGGCAAATTTTGTACCCTGGTGCAGACCAGGGGAGGACATGGGGGAGAAGGTGCAGGGTAGGATCAAAGCATTGGGTAGGGACTGCCTAGGAATGGTGGGGAGGGGGTGAGGTGAGTCAGGGAGGAAATGAATGCATCATGGACCACAGAAAACTGATGAGTAGAAGTAGAAGGTCCAATACGATATTCTCTGGGAGCATAGAATATAAACAGGAAAGAGGAGGAAGCCAAGGGTTTACTGAAGGACAACTATCTCTGAGAAAGGAGGAGGAAGGGAGGAAAGATAGCAGAGGAGCCCAGTGTGGGGTGAAGCGTGTCAGCCAGCCTCCTCTGGGAGGAGTGGGAGGTGGGAATCCCTGAATATGACCGCTGTTTGTGCTGTGTGTGTGTGTGTGTGTTTTCCTGAGGGCTTTCCCTGCACAGGCCAAGTTTAACTGCTGAAAGTGTCTTGGCCGTTGACTTAAAAAACCAGACGTGAACCGGCTGGGCCATTTTAAATGTGACTTGTTGAGTAACTGACTGTAGAGGGCCCTCTGCTTCTGCCTCCCCTACCGTGGGGGTTGCAGGCAGGGTTGGCAGTGCTTGGAAAAACAACTGGTTGGGCTCAGCTTTCCCTTGGTCCTAAAGGACAGCGGCTCTGGGTGTGTATAGCAAGTGCTTGGCCCAGTAAGAATAAAACATAGCCAAAGTGGATGAGTGCAGTTTTGGGCCCATCTGCATAGGGTGTGTTCTTGGGGAGGAGGGTTGCATACTGATATGGGTGGGGGCGGTGCGCTGCTTCTGGGCTGTGAATGTAGCAAAGAGGTCAAGATCACATAGAGATTCAACTCATGGTCTCGGCCTCACTGGCGCCATGTTGGAATCTAGAACCTTCCCACCTTGCCTGGTTCTAAGAATCACCTGGGGTGCTGATTAAATAGAAAGTTTCCCAGGATGGATCCCAGCCCTTTTGCATCGGAATGGGTTGTTACGAGAGCAGGTTTGGCAAACACTGCTGATCAGAGGGGCTGATCTGGGGTCATGGTGGGTGGAGGTGAAGTTAAGGCAGCCAGATAAAATAGAGGACACTCAGTTAAATTTGAATTAAACAAATAATTTTTGATATAAGTATGTCCTAAATATTTACTAAATTTGGTGACTCTAAGATGGAGGGAAATGCTGGGAATTCTCACATAGTCCTGAGTATACATCAGAAGGCGGGCTAGCTCACACTCAGCCTGACAGCCAACAATGAGCGAAGAATGGGTTTGGGTTTAGCAAAGTAGAAGACTCCAATAAGAGTGACTTAGTTTTTCTCTGCATCTGTGGGGAACAGGTGTGGGGCCATTATTTAATTCCCTTTTTAGACAGCATAATTTTGTTCTCACTTCTCTGCTTTTTCTTTCTATTTTTCTATATCCAGAGTTTAAATGTTTATCTTGAGAGTTTTGCTCAACTTGTTATTATAAGAATAAAAATATAACATTGAAAGTGCCCCCCCCATAAATAAGGGGGTATGGATACCAATTACCATAAATCAAAGTGCTTTTCTTTTCCTTTCCTTTTCTCTGTCCCTTCCACACTTCTCTGTATGCTCTAGTGATTTCTTGTTCTCACTGGGTGTCCATCAAGAAAACGATGTTAATTTATTTCGGTTGGAGGCATTTGGTAGCTCTCTGGGCAGAAAAAATAAGTAGCAGGCCCTATTCCTCTTTGTCCTCCGAGAAAAGAGAATGGAATAATAGTAGTAATTTTAAGGGTAATAGTAGAAAAGAATCACCTTCTATATGCATTTATTTGTTTATATTCTATCAAAAGGATTTGAATATATTTGACTTATATCCAGATTTTTCATATTTTGAAAGCATTTAATGTTCACGTCTTATTTGACCCCCTGACCGAATCTGTGAGCTAGGAAGGATAATGACAGTTTTTCATGCTTTACTTTTCCAATATCCAAAACGAGATGACTGGAGAATGGGAGTAATAGCACGCGTCACTCTCCCAGGAGAGGGAGGGGATTCAGCTCACACTATGCGTGGGCTGGAACCTCCCACCTCTGTGCTCAGGATCTTCCCCTGGGTCTTGGTTATTTCTGCCCTTTCTTGTGTCACATCCGGTTTCACTGGGAACTGGGACTTTAACATTCCCCCTCCCTCCTTCCAGTTGTTTCTCTGAGTAACCTAGAGACATTCCTCTACCTTCCCAGTCTGGGTTATTAAGGAAGGGAATGTTGCCCAAGTGTGTTGAGATCACCGCCTTGGTATCCTTGTGGGACAGAAGGCTCTCAGGGAGAGCGTGACTGAAGAGCAGGCCTGTTATGTTCCTGACCTCTGATGTCAGTGACCATAGAGGAGGGAGGGAGACAGTTTTTGTTTCTTAGTGTTTATATTTCTAAGGAAATTCATAACAAACCATAAGGACTGTCAGCAGGGCTTAGCACTTCAAACCTTCTTGTAATAAGCACTGTCATGTTGGGAAATAGGGAGTCAGGAAACCCCCTCCAGAACATTCTCTCCCTTGGCCGAGATAGCTTAAAGATACACAGTGGCCTTGCCGCTCTCATTCAGCTTCCAGGTCTCCCCTTCTCTCTCTCCTGCAGCCTCTGTCTTAGTCATGGAGAGGATCAGCTCCTCCGTACATCTTGGTCTATCCAGTCATTGCCTTTTTTGGGAGGTTTTCTCCCTGGGGCTTTGTGGGTGGCTGGAATCAAAGATAAGGTAGGGAGGGCCGTGAGCAGGACACTGCTTCCTGAGGGAGAAGGGTTGGGAGAGCCGTGCAGGGGCGGCAAGAGGGGTTTGGGCAGAAAATCTCCAAGGGCCCACAAGCTCTCCCCCTGCCTTTCTGTCCTTGGCCGGGGCTGGGAGCAGGGAGGGCATTTTCATCTCTCTTGGAGACTTGGAGGATCCGTGATGTCCCCACTGGAATCTTTTGAGCCAAGAAGATTACGTCTCAGGCACTGTTTCCCATTGCTGGTGCCATTTATCCACCTCTTACTTGGGAAGCTGAGTGGGAAAGAGGGAAGCTGCTGGCTTCCCAAAGGTTTTTTCCCCCGGGGCCAGGAGAGTCCTCATGCTGTTGCCTTAGTCAATTCAGGCTGCTAATACAAAAATACCGTACACCTGGCCACTTGAGAACAAATGCTAATTTTCTACCGTTTTGGAGGCTGAGAAGTCCAAGATCAAGGTAGCAGCAAATTTTGTATCATAGTGGCTTTTTTTTTTTTTTGCTATGACATGGTAGAAGGGGCCAGGGAGCTCTCTGGGACCTCTTTTCTAAGGACACCAATCCCATCCTGAGGGCTCCGCCTCAAGACCTAATCACCTTACAGTGCCCTACCTCCTAATATCTTGGGGGTTAGGGTTTAACATGTGGATTCTGGGGGGTACAGACATTCAATCTATAGCACTGTTGGTCTTCATGTTTCCACCCACCTGGGGAAGACTTTCAGCCTATCAGACAAGGGCTGGGCGCGAGAGGGAGAGAGACTTTGAGAATCAGGAGGGGTTTTAGGCTACAGAGTCCTGATTTTTTGAGCATGGATGGTTCCTTGTGGCCAAATCCTGCCCCTGGAAATATGGCTACCAGTCACCTTCAGGGTCTAAGGAGGTAGAACGTGACCTGACCTTCCCACACCTTCCACATCCCCATCTTGCCTTCTGTTCCCTACCTGGGCAATCTCAGGTGTGGTCTTTCTGGGACCATCCGTTGCATACTTCTGTTTCTCTGCCTTAAATGCCTACACAGCATTTAAGACAAACTATCAATTTGTGAGGATCATTTCAGTCACACAATGTAGCAAACACCTCACTTCTGCCCTTCTTAGTGCTGGAACTTTGGACAAGTTCCTTAACTTCTCCAAGCCTTAGATTTCTTTGTTGTAAGGTGGGCTTTCTCATTTGTGAAGCCTCCAAGCCTCAGGTTTCTCACCTGTAAAATAGTAATTATAATAGTTACAGCGCGAGAGAACCGTAAGCAGGAGGGTTGCAGGATCCCACACAAAGCGCTTTGCACAGAGCCTGACATGCGGTGAGTTCTCAGTAAATATTAACACCAGTTTTGGGGCATCTGGGTGGCTCAGCTCATGATCCTGGGGTCCTGGAATCAAATCCCGTGTTGGGCTCCCTGCTCAGTGGGGAGCCTGCTTCTCCCTATGCCGGCTGCTCCCCCTGCTCATGCTCTATCCCTCTCACTCCTATTCTCTTTCTCTGATAAATAAATAAAATCTTTAAAAACAACAACAACAACAACAACAACAACAACAACAACAACAACAGTGTGCCAGTTTTCCTGGGATCTGGGTATGGGTTATTCAGCTGACTTTTGGAAGTGGTTGTGGGAGAGGGTGGGTAGTGATGGAGGGGAGGACTGAGAGCCTGAAGGGCCAAATATTGTGAAACAGGCCCAGGGAAGAGTTTTCCAGCTTTCTGGCCAGTCCCTCCAACCTGGCAAGGAAGGAGCTCTCATGGACTTGCGCCCATGCAGTGCTGGCTCAATGTGCTGGATGTCAGAGCGGGGAGGGGCTGAAAACGCCATGTCACCTAGCCCCCTTACCCAACAGGTGAGAGAGCCAAGACTCAGAGGGCAGAAGTGACGAGTCTGAGGGCACACGGCCAGCTAGTGGCAGACCCAGGATGGAGCCTGTTCCCGGATTTCTTTCCAGAGCAGTGTGCCCACCCCCGCTCCCCATTACTCTGGTGTAGACACACACAGGACTCTGGAGAGCCGTGTGATATACGCCAGGGGGCTCAGAAGGGCGCTCCACCTGCCCTTTGCCCATGGCGAGAGAGGAAGCTTAAAGTGGAACTGGGATAGGCTCCGGTCAGTGCCTGGCATCATGGGATTTGCTCAAGCTTGTGGGGTTTATTCATAACTAACTTATCCAGGAGCTATTTCTAGAGCGTCTCCTGACAACAGCTTTTATGTACTGAGCCCTTATCCTGCAGCAGGCGTCATACTGTGGGTTTTATGTGCCTTGTCTTGGGGTGCCTGGGTGGCTCTGTCGGCCGAGTGGCTGACTCTTGATTTTGGCTCAGGTCCTGACCTCAGGGTCCTGGGATGGAGCCCTGAGCGGTGCTCAGCGGGGAGTCTGCTGGGGGTTCTCTCCCTCTGCCCCTTCCCCCACACACTCTCTCTCTCAAATAATCAATCAATCTTTATATGCATTGTCTTATTTAGTCCTGCATAATGTCCCTGTGAGTACAGGCTTTTATTGTCTTCCCGTTATAGCTGAGGAAGCGACACGTGGAGAGCGTCAGGGACGTGCCCCAGGAACCGGCTAGCAAGAGGCAATGCGGAGATGGGGTCTCTGCCAGTCTTCTCCTGTGCTCTTAGCCCATCTCTGCTACTCCCCCATCCTTGTTTCCCCTCCCACCTTTGTGGTGACTCCCCACAGGGTGGGTGCTGGGAAGAGAGGGGGCAGTCCCCTGCCCTCAGAGACTGCACACCCCAACCAGCGTCTTAACATAGTGGCTTCCAACCTGTCTGACCCTGACCTAGGGAAAGAAATGCATCGTATATCAGCGTGTGTTATACCCAACTCCCGATATATAAACATTTCACAAAATCATATTTACTTTTATTATTTATATGTGTTGATACTTTCTATTCTATTCAATTGCATTTTATGGAATAAACTGGTGGCTGAGATCCTCTACACTCATTTTGGGGACCCACATGTGGGTTACATTTCAGTTTGAAAACTGCTGGTCTAACAGGTAGCTTGCAGTATTGGCCCTCTTCCTAGCTACCAATCCATGAACGGGCACTCGTCCAACCTTTCTGGTGCCTCAATGTCTCCCTTCTGTACAATGGGCTATCTCAGGATGGACCACCGGAGTTCATTTTTACCGGTTTAGTTCCCAAGGGCGGGGTAAACTCGAGGCTGTTGGGAGTCGGCCAAGCCTGCAGGAAAGAGGTAGAAAGCCACATAGCTCCGACCATGGGGCTTCACCTCGGGCTCCTGTCTTACAGGCCCTGTCTCCGGGCACTCCCCGCTGTAACCTGAGGGAGAATCTGCTGAAAGATAACTGTGCCCAGGAGTCCATCGAGTTCCCTGTCAGCGAGGTCCGCGTCCTGGAGGCCAGGCCGCTCAGCGACAAGGGCTCTGGAGACAGCTCCCAGATTACTCAAGTCAGCCCTCAGAGGATTGCACTCCGGCTCCGGCCAGGTAGGGAGGGGGCTCTTTTCAGGGAGAGACCCTGGACAGATGGGCAAAGAGGGTGCAAAGTAGAGGCCTGAACCCTAGGGACGTAGCTTGCAATGGAAACGAGGTGAGGAGAGAAGGGTTTCGGGGGCAGTGTGGGCTGGAGAATGCAGGAAAGTGGAAGGTATTGGAACCCCAGATCAGAAGATCTGAGTTTTAATTTTAACCGTCCCATAGATTAGCCGTTTGACCTTGGGCAAGTTACTTAATCATTCTAACATAGTAGGAACTCAACAAAATGTTTATTTCTTCTTTCTCCCAATGCCTGTTTTACCTAATTCATGGCTTTGTGTTGAGGCTTGAATGAGATAGAAGATGAGAAATGTGTTGTAAGCCCCCTTTCCAGGTGAGATTGGGGCAGGGGCACCGGCACAGAGAATATAGGGACAGGAGACCTTCGGGGAGGAAGGATTAGGCTATGAGAGAAGCATTTTAAAGCATAGATTTAGACTTTCCTATTGTATCAAGATTTAACCAAAACCCTTGTTTGAGCAAGGCATCTGTGGGGAGCTCTGGGATTCAGAGAAGTCTGGGACAGAGTTCCTGCCTTTTATAGCATCTGAAGTGTAGTCACTGTGAACCTTGGGACCCAGAGGGTTAGGCAGATGGGCATTTAGAGATGGATAGAGAATTTTAGAACAGAAAAAAAAAGAGAGATTAAAAATCAGAGGATCAAGCGATTGGAAGAGGAACAGAGTTGCAAGGGGACAGGAGAAAGGACCAGGGCTTTCAAATTTGATTTGATAGAGAAGTTACTTAATCTCAGCTGTGTCCAAACCCACCTATGAAGTCTTAGAGGGAGAAAAAGGAGAAAAACTAACATCCCCTTGGCTTCCAGATGATTCAAAGAATTTCTCCATCCAAGTCCGGCAAGTGGAGGATTACCCTGTGGACATCTACTACTTGATGGACCTGTCTTACTCCATGAAGGATGATCTGTCGAGCATCCAGAACCTAGGCACCAAGCTTGCCTCCCAGATGCACAAACTCACCAGTAACTTGCGCATTGGCTTCGGGGCTTTTGTGGACAAACCCGTGTCACCATACATGTACATCTCCCCACCAGAGGCCCTCAAAAACCCCTGCTATGAGTAAGTCCCTCCTGTAGAAGCCGGGCCAGACTTCCTCCCCTTTGTCTCAGGCTGGTCCAAGTCCTGCTTCCCATTTTTAGCTCTAGGATAGCTTTGTTGCTGCCGTCTGGCCAAATCATATATCCTTTCTACCTTGGGCTTCCTGTCTGGCAAGTGAGCAGGCCTGTGGATCTGGAGTGTTGTGTCAATAGAATCCAAGACTGTTGGGAGTGTTAGAAGCTGCCGAAACCTCTGTGACCCGTGGGACCCCGAGGATTAGACAGATGGGCATTTAGAAGGGGTGGAGAATTTCCAGAAAGAGAACTAATCACCTTCTGGTCTTGGTCACAAAGAAGTAGGAGATAAGAGAGAATGGGAGGGAAATGAGATAAAAAGTAGAAATTTATGGAAAAGTAAATAGAGGAATTATGAGTTCAGAAGGATTAAGTCCATTGTCCTCCTCCTCATCAAGAGTGTGAGTCCTACAGAGTTAAAATGTGAGGAATTCTGCCCTAGAGGAATATAAAAAGAGTAGAAATGATATTTCCTGAACCTTCTAATAGATTAAAAAATCATTAAGTATGCCTCTGTTGACGCTTTGGCTTACGAATGAATGAATGAATGGCTTATTTATTTAATTGGTGGAGACTAAAAATCCACAGAGTATAATAACTTAAAATGATAGTTATTGAGCCTGACAACATACAAATTTACTTTTTAGTTTTCAAAATGATATGAGGTACCCTTTCAACCCATCTGGGTTGTAAAGTTTCCCCAGTAAAGGTGTCAGTCAGCCATCAGTTATACACAAGCCACTGGGCTGGGACAGAAACGCTGCTGTCCAGCACAGATCTATCAATTTGTTGATGCTTCATGGGCATTAAGTTCTTGATGAACTTTTGCTTTATCATTGTGTTAATGTTATTTTAGGGAAGTGTTAAGCCCAAGGTGAGAGCAACAGCTAGAGCCTCACTCCGACATAAGTGCTTTACACGAATTAACTCATTTAAGTCTCACAACGGCTCTTAGGCGATATGACCAATCATGTCATTTTTATAGAGAAGCTTGCCTACAGTCCCGTGACTCGGAGCTGGGACTTGAACCCCGGCAGTCTGGTTCCACAGCTCATTGTCTTATCTTCGAGACCAGCTGGAGGGAAAGCCAATGTGATGGCTCGGGTGGCAGGAGGGGTTTGGGTCTGGACTGTGGGTAATTGTGGTTGTAGAGGATTGGCCTGGGCAGTGCTCTATCCATGTTTGTCTCCCCCTCTCTCCCTCTCGCTCCCCACGTGGCCTTCTCCATCAGGGTATCTGCCTAAAGTTTCCCCCTTCCTCCCCAGTATGAAGACCACCTGTTTGCCTATGTTTGGCTACAAACATGTGTTGACGCTAACTGACCAGGTAACCCGCTTCAACGAGGAAGTGAAGAAGCAGAGTGTGTCACGAAACCGAGACGCCCCAGAGGGTGGCTTTGATGCCATCATGCAGGCTACAGTCTGTGACGTGAGTTGGGGGGCACAGAGCAGCTGGTGTGGTTGGCACGGATTGAAATGGGGGAAGGGGGTGGTTCGACTGTGGGGATTTGTGTGTGAAATAAGAGGAACTAAGCCAAGGGTTGTACACTATGAGCAATAAGTTTTTCCTGAAATGCAGCCTTTGTTTGTATAACCCCCCCAGCCAGGGCTGACATTTTTTGAACCTCAGTGATCCCAGATTTTTCTGGGGAGAGCATTGTCCTGCCTTCTCTGGAAGTGTATTAGAGTCAAGGCTGGGTGGGCTTAACCTGAGCAAAGTGGGCAGATGTTCAGATGGGATTTCTGTAGCCCCGCCCAGCTCTGCCCGTGCAGGTGGGTTTCTAGACAGGCCCTGGGATTATCGTTGGGAAAGTTATATTTGGAGTTGAAGTAGGTGTCTTTCAGCTGCTTGAACTAATCAGAGGAAACTCCTTTCCTAAGAGAACAGAAACCCTCGAACTGGAAAAGCTCCAGCTTGTGTTCCAAGGGACTGGGACCAAAGAGCTTCTTCAAGATGACTTACTCAGCCCCTCACGCGTGGAAGTCCTTGGGTCTTTGTCTTCTACCAGTGACATGGCTAAAGTTATTGTTTCTCTTTTGCTTTTTTTTTTTTTTTAAACAGGAAAAGATTGGCTGGAGGAACGACGCATCCCACTTGCTGGTGTTTACCACTGATGCCAAGACCCATATAGCGCTGGATGGAAGGTTGGCAGGCATTGTCCAGCCCAATGATGGGCAGTGTCACGTTGGCAGTGACAACCATTACTCTGCCTCCACTACCATGGTGAGATTCTTGGTACCACCTGTGGTCTCAATCCACTATGGCCAGGGCTGCCCTAACCCAGGCAGAGCCTTTGTGTGACTGTGAAAAGGGCAGCCCTTCCCCAGGGCAGGGCGTGGGGCTTGTTTCAGCCTGTCCTCCCACTGGCTCCCATACCAACTGGACACCCTCATCTAGAGGTCAGATGGCACAGCCATTACAAGTGGTCCTGGCTGGGGTCACTGCTGCCACCACCTCCACGGCCTCCAGCACCAGCAGCAGCGCCATGGCATCCAGAATGGACCCAAAGGACCTTTGCAGGTCCAGCTGGAAGGCAGGCCTTCTTGCCTCCTGTGTACAGATTAGCCTCTTCTTGGAGTACTACGCTTACTTGTGGTTGTTGGAAGAAGACTCAGGAAAAAGAGACACAGATCACCTAAAGAGTGGAGCTCTGTTCTCGTGGGGAAAAGTTGAAGGGCTCCGAGTCACTTGGCTTAAAAGAAAGCAGTGTAGCTGATTCCTGAGAAGACTTCTGATTAGTTGTTTTCTATGGCCTTAGGGGGTCAAAAAAGAGTAAGGGGGTTTAATTGCTGCAAGCCATCAAGAAATGTAAGACCCTCAGAGTACTGATAGCCTAGATATCTGGGGGTAGGTGTGAACTCTTCATCTCTTAAAGACAATACAGCAACTCCTTGTCTAGGTGGCTTGATGGTACACCTGTGTAAAGGCAGGGGTCTGAGCCGGATGATCTCCTGAGCTCCCGGCAAAGTCTAGGATCCTGGGGACGTGTTCACAATTCAGCAGCATCCCCACTGTGATTTGAGTTCCTTGGTGTCAGCCATGTCCAAGTCGGGCACTGCCAGGCATTGGGCGCGTCAGTAGTAATCATTGGCATCTAATCTAGGCTAGGCAGCTTCCCAGGGGCTGAGGGAGATAAAGGGACTACGGAAGGTCCTCCCCTTTTTGGTTTAGTCAAGGAGATGTGCTACCAAGAATACAAGATGCATGACTGTGCTAAAGGGGTAGCAAAGTCTATAAGGGCTCTAGGGATTCAAAGGAAGAAAGCCCCTCACACACTGGGATGGCCAAGGAAGGCCTCCCAGAGAAGGCAGGACCTGAGCTGGGTCCTAAGGAAGGAGGAGGATGGCCAAAAAGACCACTCCATGGGGGAGAAAGAGTTGGCTGGCTCAGTGGCAAGTGCAAGAGGGAGAGACGTGAATGCTGATTGACAGGGAAGGCTGAGACCACCACGAGGATGCACACGCCAGGCCGAGGGCTTTGGCAGTAGCTACAAAACGAGGAAACTTCCCAAGGAGGCCTGACACCTACGGGATGGAGAGCGAGGGGTAGGAAGACTCCGAGTTCCCCTCTGCTGCTCCCTCCTTACTTCCTGTTCCTCACCCATCCCTCTCTCCTCTGACCCCCAACGTCACCTTGCGATGCCGCTCTTCGGACCTTCACTCTGTTTTGTGGTTGTATATACCTGTCTTCAGCACCAGACCGTGAGCTCCCTGGCAGCAGAGACTATAGTATATTGTCATTCACTAAGTGTTTGTTAAATGATTTAATGGAAAACAAAATGAGACCCGACAGTGCCTGGCTCATGGAAGCTGCTTCTGGGTGCGAATGCACTGAAGTCTAGTGGGAAGAAAGAGATGCTTGGTTTTGACACCACCAGCCTTTGCCTCTTCATCTGTCCCTGGAGTTCACAGCTGGGTTTGTGTTGCTGCTTCCTCCCTTGGCTCATGCTGATCATGGGATGGAAAGATGTAAGCGGCACCACTGTCTGGGCCACGGCCCAAATCAGCCAAGGTCTAAGGTGTAATCCAGGGATGTATGTGAATAGAGATGAATTCTTAACCAACCTCCATGTCCTCCCTTTTTACAGGATTATCCCTCTCTGGGGCTGATGACCGAGAAGCTGTCCCAAAAAAACATCAATTTGATCTTTGCAGTAACTGCAAACGTATTCAGTCTCTACCAGGTGACTATGCCCCCAGGGGTGCCCGGGATGGGGCTTGTGTTGATGGGTGGACCTATCTTGGGGACCCAGCCTGCCCTACCATGGGCCCGTGTCCCCAACCAGGAAAGACCCTCCTCCAGCTTGTTCTCAAGAGCTAATGATTCCTTTTTATGTTTTTTCTCCCCCAAGTTTGAACCTAGCACGATGGGTATGCTGGTGTCTTGCAGAACTAGAGGGGAGTCATTTAATGAGGGTGATGGGTATGAGAGGTTCCTTAAAATTTTATTCAGGGCTAAAAAACTGCTAGATTTATTACTGGCAGTAACAAGTAAAATATCCCTTTGTTCCCTCAATCTTCATTTCAAGACCCTCAGTCTGATTTGGGGAGGCCTTTCGAAACCACCATCTTCATTCAGTCACCCTTGCACATCTTTGTCTTCCTAGAACTACAGTGAGCTCATCCCGGGGACCACAGTGGGGATTCTGTCTACTGATTCCAGCAATGTCCTTCAGCTCATTGTTGATGCTTATGGAGTAAGTGTCTTGTGCTGGGAGTGGGCCTGCTAGGAATCCACCCCTTTTGGCATGACCCAGAAGGGCTCCGATTTGGGAGTCCTGGATGCTAGTCCACCATGCAGCCTTTATGGCCTTCCTCTTATTTTTCTAGAGGCTCGCAGATGGCCGGCTCTGGGAGGAATGCGGCCTTCTGAGAAATGGCTCAGAAAGGAAGGCCAAGGAGTGTTAGGGGTGATGGGTGAAGAGCTTAGAGGAAGTGGAAGGGAAGGAGAGGGCGGGGCTGGTGATGAGGAAGGAGTGGAGTCCTGAAATGGGATTAAGGACAGGGTGAGGGACAGGGCTCCAGCAGCAAAGAGAAGAGGAAGCTGAGACCTGGGGCAGGTGAGGTTGGTTAAAAATTTGGTAAAAACGGCTACTCCAAGGGGATCAGTACTGGCATTCCCTTTTTGCACATCCATGAGGCTTGCAGAAGGGTGTAGCTGGTTTAGATTTTACTGAGAGTCACCCGGGCACCAGTGCGGAGAGAGAGCGCGAGAAACAGAGAGAAAAAAAGCAGGTCTTGGGCAGGAACTAGAGTAAGAAACAGGCTCCGAGGGGTGCTCTCCTCTGGCAGCTTCTAGGCGAGCCTCAGCATCTGGTACGGCCAGGGTGAGTCCAGGGCCCCTGATAGAATTTGTTTGGGATGGAATTGGTTCCTCTCCACTTCCTCTCAGCTCATCTCCTTACCTTCTTTTGCTCCTTTTTGCTTAGAAAATCCGCTCTAAAGTAGAGCTAGAAGTGCGTGACCTTCCTGAGGAGCTGTCTCTGTCCTTCAACGCCACCTGTCTCAACAACGAGGTCATCCCAGGCCTCAAGTCTTGTGTCGGGCTCAAGATTGGAGACACGGTGAGGTGGCCTGAGCTGGGCAGGGCCTGTACCCCCGAGCGTCTGTGGGCACCCCTCCCCTTCCTTCCCTGCACCTTCTTCCTGAAGGCCATGAGAAGTTAGATATCATTTTCCTCTGAGGCTCCCCTTGTCTAAACTTCTCTGTTATGTAAACTTCACCATCAGGATTTTTAAAAAATGTGCATTTAGGTTACCTCTGTTTGCATATGCATAGTTGATTGCAAATGAAAATATTTCTTGCTTTCAGCCCCTAACCAGTCTCCAACCTCCCCCAAGGTAAGGTCTTTCTTCCCTCTATGATGTAAGATGGCAGTGTCATCTGTAAGTATTTACTGAGCACTGACTTCGTGCCAGGCATCCTTCTAGCGCCTGGAGATTCAACGGCAAATGGAACAGGCTAAGAGACCAAACACCCGCTGTCATAGGTTTTCAGAATGCAAATGTTCATTTAACTCCTCCGGTCTCTCTGTGGCCTCTAGGGCTTTCTTTCCTAAGTGGTTGGTTTTCTTCTGCTTCTGCCTAAAGGGAGGGGCTGGGGAAGAGGGAGGGAAGCGGAAGGGGGATAGCTGTAATACCTAGACCATCTGTATCTACAGCATCTATACACTGATCTCTATCCACCTTTCCGTATGTCTGTCTATAATCTAGAACAGCGCACATACCCTATCCAAGAACTATTGGCCGGAAAGGTATATGAGGGAACAAGTGATGAAATGTTCTATGGAAACTAAACAGTAGATCCTGAGCCTGTGGTTGGTCACTGTGTGGTGTTGCGTGGTGCAAAGTATGCTTTGTGTGTCTTGCTACAAAGACACATGACATTGTGTAATCAGTCCAGCTGGCTTAGTTGGCCAGAGCAGAAGGTTTATAAGATCGCAGGTTCTGTTCTGCGTGAGCTGGCTTATTTCATTTCGTGGAATTCAAAAAACCCAGCATAGCTCATGACTGTAAATTATGTGTGTGCACCCAGCCAGATATAACTGGACAACTGTCCCCAGGCTCTCCTTTTTGCTTTGCAGACATGGGTCGTGGGGAGGCTGTGGAACTCCATCTTGCTGGGGGATTAGACCCCCCCTGTTTGGCTATTGGCTATTTAGTTTGGCTATTCCCAGGGCAGGGCAGGGCAGCGCAGGGCCCAGCTTCTTTCCCCCCAGGGCTGCAGTGTTAACATGGTCCACCTCTCCCCCAAGGTGAGCTTCAGCATTGAGGCCAAGGTGCGCGGCTGCCCCCAGGAGAAGGAGAAGTCCTTCACCATCAAGCCTGTGGGTTTCAAAGACAGCCTCACGGTCCAGGTCACCTTCGACTGTGACTGTGAATGCCAGGCGCAGGCGGAGCCTTCCAGCCTCCGCTGCAACAATGGCAACGGGACCTTTGAGTGCGGGGTGTGCCTCTGCGGGCCCGGCTGGCTGGGGCCCCAGTGTGAGTGCTCGGAAGAGGACTACCGGCCCTCCCAGCAGGACGAGTGCAGCCCCCAGGAGGGCCAGCCCGCCTGCAGCCAGCGTGGCGAGTGCCTGTGTGGCCAGTGCGTCTGCCACAGCAGTGACTTCGGCAAGATCACGGGCAAGTACTGCGAGTGTGATGACTTCTCCTGTGTCCGCTACAAGGGGGAGATGTGCTCAGGTGAGTAGGACTGCACGCGCTCCTGTGCCCATCCCCGCACGCGATCGCTTGCTGCTGCCTCTGGAAACTTTAGGCCGAAGGCCCAGCAGGCAGAGCCAAGTGGATGGTATGGATGGTGGTCCACTCCCACGGCGGAAAACAGAAGGAGGTTCTCTTTAATCCCTCTCAGCTCCCCAAGTCCTTGCTTCTGGGGTACACACAGAAGCGGAAGTGAGCTTGAGCTCCGAGGGACTTCGCTTCTGGAGTAGCACGGGGCGGAGTGGGGAAGCTCGAAGGTGCAGTTTTCTTTTTTCCTTTCATCTGCTCTTCTGCTATTACTTTAAGTCACTGGTTCCTAATCGTTTCAAGGATAGGGACCAACCCCTTTTTCAAGTAAAAAAAAAAAAAAAGAAAAGAAAGAAAGAAAAAAATCGCTGACTGATGGTAATTAGATTTTTAGTAGCCACAGGTTTGGAAAATATATCAGAATATCTAGTAAAGTTACAATATTTATTATACATAAATTTGTCTTTTCATTATAAGACTTGGAAAATAGTAAAAAGGCAAGACAATGGAGCACATTGAAGGAGCCCGTACAGTTGGATCAGTGGCGGGAAAATTGGAAGCTCTGATGATATGTTGACACTATTTTGTTATCACTCTTGGCACTACTGCCCCAGATCTGTGCTGTCAAATATAGTAGCCATGTGGCTACTTAAAACATGTGTCTATTTAAATTTAAATTCATCAGATGGAATCATAACATAGGCAAAATTTAAATAAATTTAAATTAAATGGGAAATGAAAATGTCAGTTCCTCTTTTGCTCAGGGAGCACAGGTGGCTAGTGGCCGGCACGCTGGACAGCACATAAATGGGCCAAAGCACTGCCATTGAGAGGTCCAGCCCACAGATGGAGGGTTAGGATGCTGAGTCCTCTTCCCTGAAGGATACTGAGGTTTTGTCCTTCCCATGACAAAATTCAATAAAATCTTGAGGCCCATTGAACATCTCCAGCTGGATTTTCCTTGCCCCAAACACCACTCCGAGGATGCTTCCCCAGCTAGAGGAAATCAAACTAATGTGATGAAGTCTTTTATCTGCAGACCTGCTGACTCTCAGTTGCAGATAGAGAGTTCTGAGGAGTTCCTGGGGCTCTGGGGATCGGTTGATCGCTGAGGATTGGTCCCTCTTGTACAGAGAGATCAGAAGACATTTGCAAACTGGCTGGGATTGGTTTTTGGGTGTGTTGTGTGGCCAATCAACAGAGATTATAATTGGCTTCTATGGTGATCTAATCTATGACTCAGATTGGCTTCCTTTGCACTGGGGCTTAACGAGCTGAGCGCATCCACCCAGATGTTCCCTTTAACATCTAAAACAACACCTAATCAGCAAGCTTGATTAGAAAGGTGAAACTGCGTCATTTTAAAGCATGCCCAAGTAACATAAAAATGGCTTATTTTTATTATCTGCAACATTGTTTCCTTTGCTTACCCACAAAATTTGAGAGAGAGAGATTGGAGAGAAATGATATCAAGGGGATTAGGGGAGAGAGAGAGATCAGGTATGCACAGACAAACACACACAAACAGCAGTTTGAATTAGGGGTTGAGGTAGGAGTTTCAGCTCATTTTAATATTTAATAGTACTTCCATCAGATTCAGAGCACCAAAGGGAATGGGTAAATTTCATGTGGGAGACCATGGGGAGAGGATTGTCCCAAGAGAGGCCTGCTCGTGGATTCTGGTCTGTTGTGACGCCATGTGGGAGGGATCCTGTCCAGAGTGCATTTCCTTCGGCTGCTGGCCGCCCCGAAGCCATAAAACAAAGCTGCCTGGGTCAGCAGCCTGCTTCCTGCCTCCTACCGGCGCAAGAACAACTTGTCCCCGGTGTGCTCCAGCCTAATTCATGAGGGAACCCCAGGCAGCCACTGAGGTCTCTGAGACGCCTCCCTCCCCGGCTTCCAGTCAGAGTGTTGTGTGTCTCCTGGTTTCGGGTCTAGATCCAGTGTGCCACTGCCACACTCTCTCCAGTGACAGATACTCAGGGACACACACTTATTGGACTGTGCCAGGCACTCAGTCCAAGTGGGTGAACAGAGGTCGTGCGTGATTCCTGACCTCTCAGCTTGTACGCTGGTTCACCGCTGTCTCTCCCCAGACAGTTCTTTGCTGTGAGCCGTGGGGGTGGCGTGCCACGACTTGGCCATTTCCCCAGACTCTGGCCTCCCCACTGGGCTATGGTCTTTATGGTTGCATGTTATCAGCACCCCTGCCTCGAACACCAGGGAGCGTACATCCTTGTCCTCAAGGGACCCTCCAACTGCCACATCCATGAGCGTAGATTGATGGGGCGTCCCCGAGTCGGGCTCTGTGCCGTAGTGTTGTGGGATCGAGAGGCACGGATAAGACAGTTTTGCCCTGAATTAACTTACCTATGGAAAACTCACAGCACGAGGCAGCACCTGCCGGATCTCGGAAGTGAGGTGTCCTTGGGGAATAGTTATAGGAATCCACGGGAGAGAGACTCGCTGTAGGCAGAGGAGTGGCTTCATGGAGGAAGTAGAATGTCAAACAAAGGGCTGGCTCATAAAGCAGGGGACTGGAGCTAGGCATCTGCCCAGAAGGTCCAGCTGTTTAGGGAGGGTGGTTGTGCTCCCCAGGACCTGAAATACCTGCGCCCCCCCTTTCCCCCTCCCCTCCCCCATCTCCACCCCCTTCCCCCTTGCTGCCTTCTTTCCTATTTCCCTCCTCTTTCTTACACTTTCTCTTTATTCCTCACCCCTTCCTCTGACTTCCCTGTGAACCCAGGCTCAGCCACCCTTTTGCTGGCGGGGTGCCCGTCCTGTGACATTACCACACTGTGGCTTCCTTTTAAGGGCTGACTCTGCCGGGGCTTGGGATCGGCCTGCTGGCTCTAGCCTGCACTTGACTCCCAGCCTCACTCCGCGTTGGCCTGGCAGGCCATCTTCTCAAAGATCTCTCTGTTTGGCCGACAAAGGAAACACTATGGGACCTGGGTTTCTGAGGTCTCTGAGGCCTTTCTGAGGCCTCTGCCGGTCCTCCGTGGTGTCGGCCTTCCCCTGTCTGGGAGCCATCACTGAAAGCTGGGTGTAGTGGACACAATGGGGCCCTGCTCTCCCAGCTGTCACTGGGGGGCAGAAGGTGCCAGCTAGCGGCTCTTTGAGCCTGCCTCGGCACCTGCCTCTCCTCCACCACCTTAGGGCCCATTTGCTCATTTCAGTGGCATGGTTTTCAGACCAATTGAGGTTACTTCCCCCTTGCTTCCTGCCTTTCCTCTGATTAACAATCAGATTTTTATTATTCATCCCCTTTTTCCTGATTCAGAATCCTTGAGAATGAGTCACCTTTTCTTCTGAGTTTGAGAGCCAAGACTTCAAGCCTTGTTAAGTAATTAGGGGGGTGTAGCTCCGCGAGGTAACACTTGCATTTGACCAACCTAACCCCGACCCCAGGCCCCTCACTGTCATTCCCACACTCCTGGAGTAAAGCAAATAGGTCTTTCCTACTAGTGCTGCTGGCTCTTTGCAATACTATGATAATACAGCACAAGGCACGTGCT
>CM053619.1:34219265-34256811 GCA_028646535.1 Procyon lotor
ACTGCCCAATCTCCAGTGCCCAGCATGAGCTGAAGAAATATTTGCTGGGTAAATAACACATGAGTTGCCCGCCTCCTGTGTTTCAGATGTTATGCTAATCACTTTTTTTTTTTTTTTTAAGATTTTATTTATTTGACAGCGAGAAACACAGCGAGAGAGGGAACACAAGCAGAGGGAATGGTAGCGGGAGAAGCAGGCTTCCCGCGGAGCAGGGAGCCCGATGCGGGGCTCGATCCCAGGACTCTGGGATCTGACCTGGGCCGAAGGCAGCCGCTTAACGACTGAGCCACCCAGGCGCCCCTATGCTAATCACTTTTGACAGACAAACTGGTATGTCTTCTCCCACCATGGAGCTCACAGTCTACAAGGAGAAACAGATAGGCAAGCAAATGTACTCCTCATAAGGGTTAAAATAAAGGGCCACGTAAGTGCCAGGGGAACACAGGGCAGGCAGTTGATAGGGCCTGGGGAGGATCGAGGGAAAGCCTGGAAGGCCGCGAGCGCTCCCGAATACCCATCACGGGCAGGTGCGGTGATGAGCAACTAATGAATTACCGAGCGCTACATCAAAAACTAATGATATACTCTGTTGGCTGACTGAACATAAAAAGGAAGGCAGTGAACCGTTCAGCGTGGTGCTAATGATTGTGGCAGGAGGAGAGGGGGAAGGTGGGGACCCTCACCTGCTGCCCCCCCCCCCCCGCCACCGGTGTGCTTCCAGGCCATGGCCAGTGCAGCTGTGGGGACTGCCTGTGTGACTCGGACTGGACCGGCTACTACTGCAACTGCACCACGCGCACGGACACCTGCATGTCCAGCAATGGGCTGCTGTGCAGTGGCCGCGGCAAGTGCGAGTGCGGCAGCTGCGTGTGCATCCAGCCCGGCTCCTACGGGGACACGTGCGAGAAGTGCCCCACCTGCCCTGACGCCTGCACTTTTAAGAAGTGAGTGGGCCCAGAAGTGAGTTGGAGAGAGCTGGCTGCTGGAAGGAGGGGGAGGGTCCCCCAGGCTAGAATCCACTCTCCTCCCCCCCGCACCCCCCCAAGGTCCGTCTCTGAGTCACCAAAGCTTTAGAAGAAGAGTCTGTTGCGGCTAAGAGGCTTGCTTTCTTCTTTCCACTGGAAAGTGGGGCCAACGTTGGAGGGAGAGCCAACCGGGCAGGGGCCAGAGTAGTACCCTCGGGACTCCAGGTGGAGAAACCTACTCTCTGGGGGTGGCGTCCTGAAGCCCTGAGTTGGGAGGAAGGCTGAACTGGGGTCTTGCAGGGAATGTGCCAGTGTCAATGTTCTGATTCTGTGGGAGACGCGGGACTGCAGTTTTGAGGGACGTTGTGAGATGGGGGAAGGTCATGAGTACGCACATCACTCATCTGGAGATCAGGGGATGCTCCCGCCATTTCTCTTGCCACTTTAAGCAGGGCTGGACTTGTGGGTACACAACCTATGCATCTGTACCCCATGCTTAGAAGGTCCCCACACTTGGTTTACCTCTCTGCTGGCCCTGTCTTGTGAGTCTTAGTCATTTTTGAACGAGGGACCTGACATTTTCCTTTGCACTGGGCCAGATTACAGGACCAGTTCTGCCTGTAAGGCTCCCAAACTGGCATCGGCTTCACTTCCTGTCGTATTCTCAGACGGGCCATGAAGGAGTTTAACGAGGGCACTGGGGCCCTCTGCCTGCCAGGCCTCTCACCCTGAACCCCAGACTTGACCCTCTGGCCCCCGGGATTGTGGTACAGGTGTTTGTTTTCGGAGGTGGAGCAGCTTTCTGGCATGTGGAGGTCCGAGCCCGACTGAAACCTCGCAAGTTTGCTCCTTCCTCATCTTAATCCCTGTGTCCTCTCTCTCTCAGGGAGTGTGTGGAGTGTAAGAAATTTGACCGAGGAGCCCTCCATGAGGACAATACCTGCAACCGGTACTGTCGTGATGAGATCGAGTCTGTGAAGGAGCTTAGTAAGTTCAGCACGTCTCAGAGTTGCATACACACACACACAGCTTCTAAAATTGTGCAGTTAATCCCAGAACCTGTCCAACTTTCATCAGCAACATGGAAGAGTAGTTCCCACCTCAAAAGCACGTTATGCGGGCCTGATGCCCACTAGGCACTCCATACAAGCTGTCTTCCTTGAGTTCTCCTGCCCCTCTACTAATTGGTTCCATAGTCCCTCCCCGTTCTGCTTCCCAGCACCCACAGACTCGGCAAGATCCCACAAGTAACCTTTAAAGTATGCCTGATTTCAGGCAACTCTAACTTTACCTCCCCAAGGAAGAGAAGACAATGCATCTCATTTTACAGATGAAGAAACTGAGGCACAAAGAGACAGGCATCCTTTTAGGAAGCTTATAAGCATCTACTGAGTTAACTAAGAGTGTTGAACAGTGCCTTGGACATACCGCTTTGCTGGTTTGGAGGGAAACCTTCACCTTTATGGATTTGTAGCTAAACTCACTACTCTGAAGCCCTTCCTGAAATAAGGCAGATAAAAATGCAGTGGGGAGCAGAACTCTTGCTTGCAATCCTTCTGTTTTGTATTTTACCTTGACCTAAAAGGAGGTAATCTTTGCTGTTGTCAGCACATCTGATATGATTATCTGGGTCAGCTAGGCATTGGCTGGAAACAGGGAGATGGTAATCTCTTGAGATAGCCATCTCCCATGAAGGCAGGAAACATGTTTTTTAGTGAGAGCCCCAGTAAGATACAATCAGTCACTCAGCTTCTGGCTGGGGGGTTATAGAAAAGGGCCAGATCTCTGGACCCTTTGGCTAATATCAGAGATGGGCTGGGAGTAAGGCCAGTGATTTGGGGATGGAGTTTGAAGAGACGGCTTTTCTTCTGGAGGAGATTGGGTGTATGCTATGATTAACTCAGCGGGGAGAGACTGCTGAGAGAGCTGTGAGGTGTTTTTCTTTTTACCTAGACTAGATGGATATCACAGGTTAGCTGATAAGTATTTCTTGTGCCCCTGCCCCCCTACCCCCGCCATGATAATCATAACAATGAACGCTTGTTTATATGGAATTGTGTAACTAACAAAAGTTGTGAAAGTGTCCTTCCATACCCATCATCTTACCTTTTCTCAACAACCCAGTAAAAAAGAACTGTAGTACTATTGTTATCCTTATTTTGCCGTTGAGGAAATGGAATCTCAGGAAAGTTACATAACCTACCCAAACAAGTTAAGCTTAGACCTAAATCCGGAAATCCTTACCCTTTGCATTGTACTCTTATACCACTGGTTTTTGGAAGGCTTGTTGAGTTCCAGGCTGCAGGATGTGCTCTGAGACTCAAGTTCTAGTCCTTCTCCATCACACACTTGTGGTGCGACCTTGGGGCATTTGCTTAACCTCATCATGTGTCAGTTTTACCCACCTGGCTTCATCACTAGAGGATATAGTGGAGCTGATGGAGGGGTACTTATAGTTTCCTTGTCAGAATAAGAGGCTTCAGAATCAGAAGCCTACAAAACGTGAGGGGATTCAGAGAAGAAGGGATAGCTCTGGAGAGGAACACTGCGTCAGAAGCAGAAATGGAAGAAATATGAGGGATGAGTCAATGAATTATTAAGAATCATTGGGCCGGGGTGCCTGGGTGGCTCAGTTGGTTGGGTGTCTGCCTTTGAGTCAATGAATTATTAAGAATCATTGGGCCGGGGTGCCTGGGTGGCTCAGTTGGTTGGGTGTCTGCCTTTGGCTTGGGTCATGATCCTAGGATCCTGGGATCAAGCCGCTCATTGGGCTCCCTGCTTAGTGGGAGGCCTGCTTCTCCCTCTCCCACCTTCCCCCTGCTTGTGTTCCCTCTCTTGCTGTGTCTCTCTCTGTCAAATAAATAAATAAATAAGAATCTTTAAAAAAAAAAAAATCACTGGGCAAGCAGAGAAGGGAAAGAGAGGGAAGGGAATGCCCACCGTGTGTTAGGTACTGTTTACTTTCTGCCATTGAGTTCTCTACCAACCTTGTGAAGTGGGGTATATTTTCCTTTTATAGATGAAGGAAGAGAGAGCCAATGAGGTCAGGTAATTTCCCCCATATTTTACAGCTGGCAGGTGGGAGACCCAGGCTTTGAATCAGACTGTGTAATGTATTGTGTCGTATCCCTTCCAGAGGGAGAAATAAGAACCAAAAAGGGCCTGTGAGGGACAAAATACAGAAGTGAGGGCCATCTAGAGGTAATTGCCAGGCCATCTCAAATCTAAACATCTTGCCTAATGTAAGGCATAGGGCTTTCTGTTGCGTACTTTCTCAGACATCCCATAACTGGAGCTTGGGGATGGCCCCATCTCCCATGAATTGAGTCGCTTTTCATTCTCCCATCTTTTTTCCTTCCTCAGGGGATACTGGCAAGGATGCAGTGAACTGTACGTACAAGAATGAGGATGACTGTGTCGTCAGATTCCAGTACTATGAAGACTCGAGTGGAAAGTCCATTCTCTATGTGGTAGAAGAGCCAGGTGAGTGAGCCCTAAGGGCCATGTTAGGCAATAATTTCCATTCATCGCTCTTCTTACACAGAACAGCCAGGTTAAGACTGACCTTACAAGTGGTAAGTTAGGGCCCATCATCGGGATATGGGTGATATTTAAATACATGTATTAGTGAGAAAGTGACTTTGCTAATTGAGGAGATAGAAAAATCAAAAGGTGGGTAAGGAAAGGAAGAAGGTAGGGGATGCCTGGGTAGCTCCAGTTGGTTAAACGTTGGATTTGATTTTGGTTCAGGGTCATGATCTCAGGGTCATGGGATTGAGCCTGCACCGGGTTCTGTGCTCCGCATAGAGTCTGTTTGAGATTCTCTCTCTCCCTCATCCTCTGCCCCTCCACCCACTCATGCTGTCTCTCTCTAAAATAGATAAAACCTTTGGAAAAAAGAAGGTAGATATGGACCCCATGAAGGGACAAAATATATCATGGGATTTTTTGAGGTGACAATGTTAAGAAGTTAAGGAATTTAAAGTCTAGGACTCTTCAGCTCTTCTAGAAGTGAGGTGGTTGCCTAGGGCAACCTGCTTGCTTCTTCAGGGGAAGGCCTGATGCTTTAAGGTGTTGACCATGAGACATGGTACTGTGTTTGCGGCAACAACCCAAGGTGCCCTGAACACTGAAAAGATAGTGCTTACTTTCAAGGCCCTTTTGGAAGCTGGAGGAGCTCCTCTCTCGTACACACAGACCAGCCACGGGCTTGTCGCCATCCGGTCACAGCAAATTTGCTGACTTCCCTTTACCACCTCTGTCTCCTTCCTCTCTTAACAGACTAAGCAAGGAATCATTAGAAAATATTTTTGAGTACTTATTATATATCGGGCGGTGGACTTGGTGCTGGGAATATCACCATAAGCAGATGTGGCACTCACAGGCTAGAGGGGAGGGACACATAAATCGATAATGACCCTGCTGAGGGACAAGGGCTGTGGAATGGCAGGGCGTAGACAGGAACTTATGGGAGTGGAAGAACAATGTCTGAAGGCAGAGACTAAATCAGTCGGTTGCTTGACATTCTTAACAGCTAGAGCAATTGCTTCAGATCCTTCTTCAGACCAGGGTCCAGCAAACTCTTTCTGCAAAGGGCCAGATGTTAAATATTTCAGGCTTTGTGGACCATGTGGTCTTTGCCATGACTACTCTGCCATCGTAATAGGAAAGCAGCATATATTTAATGCACAAGCCTAAGTATATTTATGAAAACAGATGGTAAGCCGCATTTGGCTCCCAGACCATAGTTAGCTGGTCCCTGCTTTAGAAAAGTGGGTCTCAAACTTTTGTGTGCTCCCCCTTGTTAAAAAAAAAAAAACCCTGAGTCCTGAGCCCTGTCCTACTTCCATGAACCTCTGTGTTCTTGATTAGTGTTCCCAGCAATTATGATACACCCCAATAATTGAGGGCCTCTGTTTTGGACACATCACTTCTCCTAATGAGCCTTCTCAGACCTCCTCCAGCATCCATGTTGCTCCTCGAGTCGAGTGCTTCTATTCCATTCTCAGAGCAGCTGTGCTTCCCTTAGAAGGGCCTTCATCACACCATTAAATTGCTCCTTTCATCACCCATCTCCCTCTGTAGACCACAAGCTACATGAACACAGGGACTATCTGTCTTATCCACTGTTATATCCATACTTGGCTCAGTCATCTGCAGAGAAGATACTTGGTAAATGGCTTTTGAATGTACCAATAGGACTGATTATGCCTAGGAGACGTGCAGGCTTGTATAGATCTTGATACCTGCTAGGAGGGTTTTGGCTGCTTGGAGCAGGAAGGGGGTGAACGTGGGAAGAAGCTCTGCTACGTCTGTGTCAGCCAGGCTGTTGCTGGCTCCATGGGTAGAGGAAGGCATGGTGCCCCATCTCTGGTATTGTTCCCCAGCCTTTCTCAGGGCTCTCACTTTTAGAAGGGAGAAGGAAGGTAAAGAAAGGGTATGGTCTTCGTTTTGTTTACTGACTCAAGTAAATAATTAAGGGAAAAGCTGACATGGGAAGGGGAAAGGGAAGAGTCTGGGTATTCATCTGTGGGGGAGCAGATGTGGATTATTTGGCCATGACCCCGGCACACTTTCCCATCCACTTGTATTAACGCATTTCATGGATTTTTCTACACCCACCCTATCTGCACCTTTGTCCTTCCTCATTTCAGAAGGGCAGCAGAGTTCTTGCATTTGGGTCATTACTAGTATTACCTTCTCTTTGCTACAATAATCTTTGCTGATGCTTCTGCTATATCACTTACCAAAATCTTTTGCCTTGATGTTCTTAGACCAGAACCCATAACCTGGAGCTGTGGGGAAGAAAGATGGTGATAACCTGAGCTGGTACAAATAACCCCTGAGGGGGTAACTTTTCTGATGGAGACCCCTTCTTCCACACTGGAAAATGGGATCCTACACCTACATTTCCTATCTCGTTGCCCCGGAATTCCAAGTTCTGCCTCTCCTCTTACCTACCACCTCCCACCATTTTCAGGGGCTCTGGCTTCAAGCAGAATGTAGCACTTGAGGTGCTGGAGTATAGAAGGAGATTATTCTCATTCTCTTCCCTAACTTATGCCCTTGCAGATTCTCTCCCAGAAGGGCTAGGCCACTTCAGGGCAGTAGAGACACTGCCAGAGGGCTTGGCATTGGCTGGGTGGTGGTCAACATGCATGGAGTGGGATCCCCTGAGCTGGGTCCTCATCATTCTCAGATAGGGTTGCCTGGCAAATACAGTATATCTCATGCAATATTTAGTACATACTTAGGTTAAAAAGTTATTCATTGTTTATTTGAAATTCACCTTTAATTGGACTTCCTATACACATTTAACTGGAAAGTCCTACCTAGTCTTTCTTGACCTCAGGTCCCTACGTGGGTCCTCATCACTGTGGCTAGGAGAGCTGTCTAGAGACCACGTGATCTTGGTTTCTGCCACCAGGAAGCCTGCCATCTGCCCCTTTCAGGAAAAATGCTTAACAGATGCTTTTCCCCGAAGATCTCTTGACATTCTACCTGTCCTGCCCATACTGACATGCAGAATTGAAGATATTTTACTTTGAGGTTTGAGGGCCAGCCTTGTCTTCTAGAGAATTCATAATTGTTTTTCCCAGAAGAACTGGGACCCTTCACTCCTGGGAATTAAGACATTGGGACCTCAGAGCCTCTCTCCAGATGCTCCTTTAATTATAGACAGGTTATAATTTGGTGGCTTGGGAAATAGCCAGCTTGTGTTTGTGTTGTGGTTGTTTTTGGGTCATGGGTGGTGAGCACAGCGTATATGTTTAGAGAAGAAGGTGGGAGACAGTGTGGAAAGTGGGTGTGACCTCCTCTCCAGACCCATCAATACTCATACATCCAAACACCTAATTACGTAACACCTGAGGAGTCACTGGAGTGAGGTCACCCATCAGAAACCTGTGGTTTATGGGAAGCAGGGCTCTGTGGAGCATATTCAACTTGGCCCTCAGAAGGGTGACACACCTCTGTCCGTGTTGGTTGTTGACTGGGTTTGAACAGGAAGTCGGCTCTCAATAGGGTTAGGATTTTAGATGATGAAATATTTGGGGAAGGAGCCCAAAATATTCTCTTGGTTGGCAGGCTTCCTGGTCTCTAAGAGTGCTCACAAGGTCATTAGGTTTCCAGCCCTCAGGGGTGTATGTAGCTGAATCAGGGTAACAAACACAAATGCCTACAGGAGCTGGGTAAAGAACTTAGTGAAAACAATCCATTATAACCAGAAGGCCAGTAATAACCGTAGCTGGTGTTTATTGAGCACTGAGTCTGTGCCAGGCAATCGTCTGAGCTCTTTAAATATATTTAACTTAATTATTCTTCATAAGTTTTGAAGTTCAGCGCTATTACTTTCTCCATTTTAAACACGGAGAAATAGGAAACAGACACCCAGAAAGGTTAAGTAATTTATCAAAGGTCACATAGCAAAGTAAGTGGTAAGCCAGGATTCAAACCCAGGCAGTCTAGCTCCAGAGCGCAAGGTAGTATGACCTCAGTGACAAGTTACATGTTGCTTCTCTTCAGTGGAGAAGAGAGGATAGTCAGAATTCTGGCAAACTAGAAAATGTGTGCAATCTACAGGGGACAGCTGCTCCTCACATCTCACCAGGGCTGCTCCGTGGATTCAGAGTTTCCAGACCTTTTTATTTTATTATTTTATTTTCTTTTATTTTTTAGCGATTTTATTTATTTATTTATTTTTTTTTTTTGACGGAGAGAGAGACAGTGAGGGAGGGAACACAAGCACAGGGAGTGGGAGAGGGAGAAGCAGGCTTCCCGCTAAGCAGGGAGCCCGAAGTAGGGCTCAGTCCTAGGATTCTAGAATCATGACCTGAGCCGAAGGCAGATGCCTATCAACTGAGCCACCCAGGCACCTCAATTTTTTTTTTTTTTTAAAGAGAAGAAGAAGAATCTGAAATTTCAAGGGGGAAGAATCCCCTGATTATTCAGTGTTGGCAACAAAATCAAAAATTTTTAATTAAATTTTTATTTTAATGCCCATGTAGTGAACATACAATCAAATTTTTAATAAACACTACATAGGTTAGGTTCTGCCGTGGGTGACCTGCTTATGATCTCTGACTTAAACCGCTCAGATCGGCACCCTTTATATGCCGATAAAGGATCGGCATCCTTTAAAAAATTAATGGATGTATTTTGTAAGTCCTGTTTCCTTTAGAGAGCTTTCTGGTAATTTCTTATTTGGTCAAGAAGATCTAGTCCTAGCTAGTTCAAGTGATTCCTGCCACATTCACAACCTCTCTGCTCTGTGTTCTCTCCTGACAGAGTGTCCCAAGGGTCCTGACATCCTGGTGGTCCTGCTTTCAGTGATGGGGGCCATTTTGCTCATTGGCCTTGCTACTCTGCTCATCTGGAAGCTCCTCATCACCATCCATGACCGGAAGGAGTTTGCTAAATTTGAGGAAGAGCGAGCCAGAGCCAAATGGGACACAGTAAGAGTCTGGGCTGGGCATTTTTTCAAGTCATGGGTTTGAGAGCCTCAAGTGGAAGCTGCAGGTACATGGGGGGCCGGGTTGAACTAGCCCATAATTTCCCAGTTAGCCCTCTGTTCTGGAAATTGGGAGATGTTCTCATTGCCCTTATTATTTCTGGAAACCATCCGATTCCCTACCACGCAGTGACAACGGGCCACGTCAGAGTACTGACTGAACACAGGTAGGGCCCAGCTCTGCTCTGGACACTGATGCAATGAAAACGAGACTTCTTCTCCAGTTGAGGGGATTAGGAAAAACTTGAGAACCCCACACTGAGAACATATAATACATTATATACTGATGAAGTCTAAAGCATTAAGCACAAATAAGAAAAAAAGAAAAAAACTAGCTAACTTTTGCTGAGGATTCACCATATACCAGGAACTGTTCTAAATGACTTTTAGGTATTAACTAACTTCTTCCATCCCTGTAATAGCCCTAGATAGGAGGCAGCATTGTTATTCCCATTTTATAGGTAAGGAAATTAAGCACAGAGAGCTTAAGCAGCTTGCCAGATCGTGGGAGGGAATTAAGATATGATTGGAATTACTTTTTGGGCTAACCTCTTTAAAAATATTCTTGGGGTATCTGGGTGACTCAGTCAGTTAGGCGTCTGCCTTCAGCTCAGGTCACAATCCCAGAATCCTGGGATTGAAACACCACCCCCCCCCCCCCGCCCCCCCGGAATCCCTGCTCAGCAGGGAGTCTGCTTCTCCCTCTCCCTCTGCTGCTCTCTCTCCCTCTCCCTCTCTCTCTGTCAAATAAATAAATAAAATCTAAAAAAAAATCCTCAAATAATACATTATATGTTAATAAAAATTAAAAAAAATATTAATAAACTATACCATAAAAAAGAAAAATAAAAAAAACCCCACATTGGTAGAATCAGACCTACAGATGCAGATGACCAAGATACCAGAATTAGAGACACAAATTTCATAATCTCTTGTCTTTGGGAAATAGTCTTTCATTTGTTTCAGCTTTACAATTACTTCAGTTTTTCCCTCAGCCTTCAGATTGACAAAAATCCAAAGGCTTGGTAAAATTAGCAAGACTGTGGGGAGACAGGCACCTTTATACCTTGCTGATTGGAATGAAAAAAGTACTATCTCATGGAAAATAATTTGACTTATAATAATTTGACCTACTGAACAAAGCTACATATGTATGTATTCATTGACTTTGAGATTTCACTTCTAGGAATTTATCCTGAAGATACACTTTGAACAATATGAAAATATATATGCAAAGTTATTCATTGCATCACTATTTGTAATTACAAAATGTTGCAAATCACTCAAATGCTCAAATGTAGGAGACTGCTTTCACTGGCTAAGTTTGGGATCATTTGAGCATTGAGATAAATCAGGACAACAATTGTTGGCTAAAGAAGCTGTGGCAAATACATACTAAGAAGTAGTACAGACTGGTAAGAAAGATGAGGAAAATTTCTATGAATTGAAAAGGAATAATTTTGAGAATATATTTTAGTGAAAATGCAAAAGAATACGTGTAGCATACTATCTTTTTTATAAGAAGTAGAAGAAAATTTGAATACATGTATTTATATCTGTACAATATTTTAAAAGATTTTATTTATTTATTTGAGAGAGAGCACACACAAGAGAGGATGAGCGGGGGTGAGGGGAAGGAGGGGAGCGGGAGAGGGAGAGGCAAGTTCCCCACTGAGCAGGGAGCCCAATGCAGAGCTTAATCCCAAGACCCTGGGATCATGACCTGAGTGGAAGGCAGACGCTTAACTGACTGAGCCACCCAGGTGCTCCTATATCTGTATGATTTAAAAAAAATTTAAAAAAAAATACGAGAATGATAATACAAAAACTAATGAAATTGTTCACCCAGGGTGATGGAGATGAAGGGGTTGTAGGAATAGGGAAAGGAGTGAACCTTCCCTGAGTATACCTTTCTGTACAATTTTGACTTCTGAATTCATATTAATGTATCCCCCTGTCTTGCTGTCTCTCTCTGTCAAACAAATAAATAAAATCGTTTAAAAAAATTAAAAAAAAAATCCTCCCTGCAGTTTTTACTGGTAGAATTAAATTTTTAAAAATTAATTAATTTATTTATTTGATAGAGAGATCACAAGTAGACAGAGAGAGAGAGAGGGAAGCAGGCTCCCTGCTGAGCAGAGAGCCCGATGTGGGGCTCAATCCCAGGACCCTGAGATCATGACCTGAGCCGAAGGCAGAGGCTTTAACCCACTGAGCCACCCAGGTGCCCCTATCCTGATAGAATTAAATGAAACAATTATCTACTGAGAACTTTCTGTATGCTTAATATTACTCTGTTCTTCTTTGGCTCATTTTCCACATTTTAACTTTTTTCTGGACCTTCCAAATGACTGTTTGACTCCTGCATATCCAAGGGGAGGCTGAAAGTTTGTTCCCATTTGCTGGTGACTTCAGGCCTTTGTACCCAAGGGTCCCAAGAAACTTCTGATGATTTCAGTACAGTACAGAAATCTGGAACCTCTAAAGCACACGAGAATGTGTTTACGTCTTGAAATGATTCTGTAAAACCACCAGATCTTATGGGATTTGGCACTTTTTGTTAGAAAAAATTTTAGTGGGGGAGGTTCCTGAGTGGCTCAGTAGGTTAGGCATGTGACTCTTGGTTTGGCTTGAGTCACGGTCCCAGGGTTGTGGGATCAAGCCCTATACTGGGCTCTGTGCTCAGCACAGAATCTACTTGAGATGCTCTCCCTCTGCCCCTGCCCCCTCCACCCAAATAAGTGAATAAATCTTAAAAAAAAAAAAAAGGAAAGAATCTGGGAAACCTAGAGAGGGTTTATTTTTTCCTGCGAATAGGGAAATTTGTGGGTGGTGCTTGGAGGGATGAGATGAAAACACATTAAAATTAATTAAAATTATTTTGAGCCAGAGCTGTCCTCTCAGTTTCAGCTACCACCTGCTACGCTTCCCATCTCTGCCCACATCCCCCAGCATGGTCACAAGGAAGGAAAAATGAGGAGAAGGGCAAAAGAGAGAGTTCAGGAGAGAGGCAAGACATGATAGTGGCAAAAAGTGATCCTGAAGCGTTTGGTGATCCCCCGAAAGTACTGGGCTGGATTCAGCCCCTTAGAAATAGCAGGTGGATGGCATTCCACCTTCTCTCTGCTCTTATTTCCTATCCACTCCCATCTTAAGAGCGAATATGGGGCACAATGAGCATTAAGTGGTTTGTTTATGGCATATCCCAGCGAAGGGTGACTTGGGTAGACTTTTCAGATGAAATGTAATCCTTGCGGGTAGGAGAAAGTTGAGGCTCACTGCTTCTCTGTTCTCTCTGCAGGCCAACAACCCACTGTACAAAGAGGCCACATCCACCTTCACCAACATCACCTACCGGGGCACTTAATGACAAGGACTCATCCTCAGATCACTGTCAGGCTGTCCCGGAATGGTGGACATCTCTGCTGTCATGTTTACAGGGAACAATATCTGTGGGGCGGGATTGGGGGCTGGGTGTGGGGTGGGTCAGGAGAACGTCAGTCTGTGGAGGCGTGGGTCTCTGTGCATGTGTACGTGTGAGTGTGCTGCGTGTGGGGGGAGTGTGTAATTTAAACCTGTGGTGTGTCCCAGGTAAGCGGAGCGCCTCAGCCATCATCCACAGAATGCCTCCTTCAGGGATTCTTCCTGCTTAACCTGAGGGTGACTGACACAGCTGAGCAGGTGTTCCAAATTACCTCAGTGAGAAGCCAGCTTTCCTTTTCGGGCCATTTTTTCCTGAGGAGGAGGGCAGGGCTGAGCCTCTCATTCCAGAGGAAGGGGCCTTGACTCTACTTTGAGTTCATGCTTCTTGGGCCTTGTTGTGTCATCTGGACCTTTATCTCCTTTCCCTTCCCTCAGGCTGAAGGAGAAATCCGAGGCAAGCTGAACCGTCAGGCCTTTTGCCATCACCTCAATCCAGTATGGTTCTCTCATGAGGGGAGTCCTTGCCAGCAGTTCTGTGGGGAGTGAGGATGGTAGGGCCACTCAGGGGTCATGCACGGCCTGGATGAATGTGCCAGGGTCCCCCAGCTCATCATCATCACCCTTCAGATGTGTCTCATTGGCAGCTCCACCCTAGAAGTTCCTTTAGAAGAAGTGTGTCACCCTTAGAGCAGTGTCCTACTTCCACACTCCCACTGCTGTAGACATTTGCTACATACTGGGGATTTCTTTCATGACCAAACACTCTTCCTTCCAGGGGAAGTGCTGTGATGAGAGCCAGAGGTGTGGCCCTACGCTTCAGGCCCTCCGCCTCTTGGACAAGGCACTTCCACACACCCAACCTGGTGCTTCTGTGTGTTAAGTCCATCCATGCGGCTGATTGCATTTATCTACCTCTTGGCTGTCCTTGGGTGAAGGAATTGTTCCCATGGTCTCCGAGTCTGCTGGGCACAAGTACTACGCTTGGAATGCTGGGCCAGTTGTATCAGCATGGGTGGCCTGTTCTCCCATGGGCTGGGCAACCTCATTTTAACTCAGCCTTTAATCTGAGAGGCCACAAGTGCAATTTTATTTTATTTTTCTCATTGGGTCGCCTGAAACCATGATGAGGGCTTAATCTAAAGGAATATGTATGTAAACACACTTGCATTATATCTGTAATTTTATTTGGTGGTGAGGAAGAAGAGTGTTAAAAACAACAACAACAACAGCAACAACTCACGCAGACTTGGACTGGATACAGACCCTCCCACTTGGCATCATTCATAGGAAGTTGCTGCCCTGTTGCTGGGTCTGGAAGGGCTCTCTCATCCCGGAAGCTTGTGGGGTTGGACCCTGTTGCTGGGCCTTCTCTGAGGAGGTGGGATACAGGCTCTTCTTTTTTCCTAGCCATAGCTGCCTCTCCATTGGTGTCTGCCTTAGTCTAACATTAACAACCACCATCTCCCCCCCAATTCATCAGGAAAAAGGGAAGGACCTATAGACAGAGTTCTGCTGATCAGGAAATCTAAGTCCCGGCCTCAGTGTTGCAGCTAAGGAATCTTTAACCTTGATTAAGGCAAGCCTCCTTCTTCTCCCTGGGGCTCAGTTTTCTAATCTGAAGAATGATAGGTCCAAACCAGCCACTCTAGCAGGTCTTTCTCTATTCGAAGATACTGGGACTTCCTGTGGCATCAAACATACAGGCAAGATTCTGTGAGGTGTTGTTGCTATTTGTTTTAGTTGGGAGATCTGGGAGACCTGGTTCTGGCAAGAGCAGATGTCGTTCCACAACACCTTTCTCAATGAGAGAGCCTCATCCTATCCTCTCTTAGAACCCCTTCCCCAACGTTTGTTAGCAGTTAAATCTCCTGATGTAGCACTCAAGCTCCACTTAGTTTATAATTTCTTAGTTCACTTTGCACATGTTTGCATCCACGTATAAGGAAGAGGCATCCATAAGAAGTAGCTGAAAAATGTCTTCTATATCCGTGGGTTAACACTGAGCATAAGCTTTTGGAATTAGGAATGGGGGAAGCGACTGAGCCTTGTCTCACCCATGGATTACCCTTTACTGACGGGGATGGTAGTGCAGTAGAGGGTTGAATCCAAGAAGTTTCAAACCTATCTATACGTTTTGGCTACTGAGACAAGAGTTCATTGGAGTAGTAGTTGGAAATTTTCTTTAGATAAGATGGTTTGTATGAAGAAGTCATAGCAAAGGAGGAAGAACACATATTTAAAAGATTAAACAACAACAACAACAACCAGCAGGTCTCTTGTCTTGAGCTTCTGGAACAAGGCCTCTAGGCCTCTGTATGTGGGGAGAACGTGTTCATGAGATAGTGAAGTGCAGTGAGTTCTGGCCTCGTGGGGGGTGAACAGCTAAATAGTATTTTGGCATCAGCACAGCCCTAAAAGGTTATTCGTGCTCAGCTTCTGGAGATAATTGTTGTTCAATCTCAGGGTCCGTGGACAGTAATGGGAAGCTTTGAACATTCCTGACAAGTTGTCACATAAAGAGTCTGTTCTTTACCTCTCAGATATTCTTAGACCATCCACAACTTTGAGGTACTTTCTTTGTTAAGTATTCCTGGTTGAAATGACTTAAGTGCCTTCCTGACTTCTCAGCCACCCCCTCTGTTTGAGTTGTGCAACCGTGAATTAAATGTGCTTTCCAAAATGAATTGACCTAAGGCTGCCCAGGTCTTCCCGTGTTGTTCTTTCTGTTTTCTTTGGGTGGAAAGAGTAAGTGTCATTGCCTCAAAAATGATTATTTTAGAACAAGCATGTTTCCAAATGTAACCGAATGATGATTGCTACAGGAACTCAAGTTCGCTCCAGAACCCAGAGTTTTTCTTTAGACTTTAATAACATTTTCAAAGTAGGTTATTACTATTCTAAGAGGTAGGGTTGTTTCACTTTTTAAGTGGGGATTTTTTTGGAACTAGTGCAATCTCAATAGAACAGACTGTCAGTTTAGCCTAGGTTTTGTTTGCAGGAGGCATAAATCGGTACAAGAAAGGCTTAATGGCAATTATTTACCGGATCATTTAAATGTCCAACTTTTATTTAAGGAATTGGGACTCAGAGTGTGGTCCTAAGACCAGCGGCCTTCTGTGTCATGTGGGAAGTTGTTAGTAATGAAAATGCACAGGCCACACCCCAGAACTACTAACTCAGAAAATGTGGGAGTGGGGCTCCACATTCTCTTTCAGTAAGCTTTCCTGGTGATACTATTGCATACTCCAGTCTAAGAACTACTGACATAGTCACCTACCTATCCTTCTGGCTTAATAAGTTTGCACTAAGTCAGCTCAGTTACTAAAAATTATTTAGTTTACATAGTTTGGCCGGTAAATTAAGAAAACCAGATATCTACCCACATAAAATGAAAATCTACTTTTGATCCATCTTCCAAGTTAAGTGATCAAGGGCTTCTTAAGTGATCTTCTTAAGTGATCAAGGGTTCACTCTCAGCCACCAATTCCCATGAAAAACTAAAAGAAGTAATAGCTCAAAATCACTGGGGAAAAAAATCAACTCACAGGATCCTTGGCAGGCATCTAAGAAGACCTTTTATTTACAGGGGACGGGATCAGTATCTTCATTATTTACGTTATTCTATAGGATAAGACTTTAGAATTTGTAACTTCACTTTGCTATTTAAAATGTATTGAGCCTCCACAGTGTGGGATAGGAGTACTTTACAGAACACTCATAATCATTGCCTTTGAGTCTTGCATTCCTTACCTTATGTACATTTTTAAAAACATTACAGTGCATGACATCGTAAAAAAATTACGTGAACGTAGACTGAGTCCTTTTATGGTGAACTTTCGCAAGATTCACTGTGCTTTATTTACATCATAGCAACGGATGACTGAATGTCTGGATGAAAATGGAGGACTTTATGTGAAGATGAAACGAAAAGCTATATGTCAAATCACATGAGTAATCCCTAACTCTTGGCCTCTGTAGTGTGAAATCTATAGTAGCAGCCATCTAATGACCACTGGGACCAATTAAAAGCAGATCATCTTGGAATTACAGCACATTCATTTTTCACACTGGTGTAAGGAAACAATAACATATGCTTTGCAAGGAAGCCATTTAATACTTGGAAAAATAATTTCTATTTGGTTTTGTAATATATTTCTAGGAACACATATTTTTAATTTTTTGTAGCTTGACTAAAGCATACAAGGAGGTAGTTTTAAATGCTTGTGATTGGGGTTAACTATATTGTTTCCATTTAAAAGTCTTATTTTTTAAATTTGAATTCAATTAGCATATAATGTATTATTGGTTTCAGAGATACAGAGCTGTGATTTATCAGTCTTATAAAATACCCAGTGCTCATTACATCACATGCTCTCCTTAATGCCCATCACCCAGTTACCCCATCCCTTTACCCCCTCCCCTCCAGCAACCCTCAGTTTATTTCCATGATTAAGAGTGTCTTATGGTTTGTCTCCCTCTCTGGTTTTGTCTTGTGTTATCTTTTCCTCTCTTCCCCTGTGATCCTCTGGGGGTTAACTATATTGTTAAATAGAGTTCACTTAATGTGGCTACCCAAGAATGGTTAGTATGTGTAAAAAAATAGGAACATGATTGTGTTCCTTGCAACTGCTGTCATAGTGAGGTCTCCCTAACTTCTTGCACAGAGGGAACAATTTCCATCAGCTGTGTATTTTCTGACAATGCATCAAAGCATGCTCACAGAATATAAGTATCTAGAAAGCAACATTTAGGAAATTTAAGAGCCTTTAGGGAAAATCTCCACAGTAAATTATTCTTTATTGGTGTCCCTGAAAAGAACTTTATAGGGAAAAAAATTTCACCATTCATTGTGGTTTATGTAATGTATTAGTTGGGTTTTCCTGTGACTCATACACAATTGGCATGATTCTTTGGAGAGAGCAGAGTGCTGGGTGTGTAAATAGCATTTAGCGGCCAATGAAAATACTTTGTTAAGAAAAAGGAAAAATGTTGATGGACACATGCTAGACTTTCTTTTCCCGACCCTTATACTAACCCATTGTGACAGAGATTGCTAATTGTGCCCCCCTATCTGTTTTCCCCTCTTCACATAATATTGGAACTCCTAGCGGCACGTAGGTGGCTCAGCAGCTGCCTTCAACTCAGGTAATGATCCCAGGGTCCTGAGATCGAGCCCCGCATCAGCCTCCCTATTTGGTGGGAAGTCTGCTTTTCCCTCTCCCACTCCACCTGCTTGTGGTCCTTTTCTCACTGTATCTCTCTCTGTCAAATAAATAAATAAAAATGTTTTAAAAAATAATTTAAAAACCTCTCCTAATTTTTAGTTGGATGCATGGCTGCCAGAATAAATCCTGTTTCCTAGCCTCCTTGCAGCTAGATGTGCTATGTCCATCTCAAAGAAGTTAGATGCAAATGAAAGGGATGCATGCAACTTCCAGTAAATGCCACTTAAGGGAGGGAGAGTGCCTTTCTTCTCCTCTTCCTTATTCAGGAAGGCTAGAATATAGAGATAATAGCTAGAATTTAAGCAGACATCCTGGATCAGGATGTGACCTAAGGGATTGTAGTAGTTATCTAGTGTTACAGAACAAATTACCCCATAATCTAGCAGCTTTGTGGCATATCAGCTGGCTTCTTTCTATGTGAGTAATCCGAGAGAGAGCAAGGAGGAAGCTGCAATGTCTTTTATGACTTAGTTTTTTATTTTTATTTTTTAAGATTTATTTGGGGGTGAGGAGAGGGAAAGAGAGACTTAAGCAGACTTTGCGTGGAGCATAGAGCCTGATGTGGGGCTTGATCTAATGGCCCCAAAATCACAATCTGAGCTGAAACTAAGAGTCTGATATCTAACCAGCTGCACCACCGAGACACCCCTATGACTTATTTTGTTTTAAAAGATTTATTTATTTATTTGAGAGAAAGAGAAAGAGTGAGCATGAGCAGGGGTAGGGGCAGAGGGAGAGGGAGAAAGAATCTCACACAAACTCCCCACTGAACATGGAGCCAGATGCAGGGTTTGGTCTCAGGACCCGAGATCATGACCTGAGCTGAAATCAAGAGTCACACACCCAACTGACTGAACCACCCAGGAGCCCCTGTGACTTAGTTTTGTATTATATTATCACTTCTACCATACTTTATTCATTCGCCCCTGTGACTTAGTTTTGTATTATATTATCACTTCTACCATACTTTATTCATTCTAAGTAGTCTACTACATCCAGCCCACATTCAAGAAGAGTGGACCAGATGCCATCTTTTGAAGAGATGAGCATCATAGTGGACAGAATCGTTGTCCCTGCCCAGCTCCCCTCCCAAAGATATCCGTGTTCTAATCCCTATAATGAGCAAATATTTACCTTGCATGGAATAAAGGATTTTGTTGGTGTAATTAAGGACAGAAACAGGGAAATCTCTTGGATTATCTGGGTAGCCTTAACATCACAAAGGTTTTTATAAGAGGAAGGTAGACAGTCAGATTGAGAGTAGGAAATGTAACGATGAGAACAGGTCAGAGTGAGATGGCCATCAGTCAAGGAATATATATAGTCTCTAGAAGCTGGAAAAGGTAAGGAATAGATTTTCCTCTAAAATCTTCAGGAATGCAGCCTTCGATTTTGGCCCTGTAAGACCAATTTTGAACTTTAGACCTCCAGAAATGTGGGATAATAAATTGTTGTTTAAGCCACTAAGCTTGTGGTAATTATTTGTTATGGTAACAAGAGGAAACTGATACACCAAAGAATTTGTGAACATATTTTAAAATTGCCACAGTTCACCCTCTGGTCACAAATTATTTATAGTCCTCCCATATGCAAAATGCACTCACCCATCCCAAGACCCCAGAGTCTTATCTCATTATAGCATTCACTCGAAGTTCAGAGTCTTGTCCTCTAAATAGGTCCTGGGGCCGATGAAGCTTCTTGGATATAGTTCCTTATATTCAGCCACTTGAATACAGTACCTCTCAATTTGAAGTCCTACAGAAAAAAGCTATATGCTTCCTTCCTAAAACAACCAATGTAAAATACAGGGTAACTGCTACAGGCACTCCAGTTCCAACAGGCAGAAAACAGGAGGTTCATAGACATCCCAGGTCCATAGTAATTTGGAAATTCATTGGGTACAGGTTTATAGTTCTGCATTCAAGGCTGGGAATAATTCTCCATGGATTTTGGTTCCACACTCTAGGCTCTTAGATTTACCCTATAAATCATCTTTTTTCCATTAAATGAACCATGCATATACATCTAAGTAGTTTTCTCTGCCTGCTTCCTGCTTATAGAACTTGAGGGTCCGAAGTCCTCTTTCCTTTTTGTACTTAGACTCTTTCAGCCCAAGCTGGCAGTGGTTCTGACAATAGTCTAAAAAATTGCGAATCTTCTGTGAATCTTTTTGGGTTTTGGTCCATGAGATAAGAACCCTACCCATAAATATCTTTGAGCTACATCTTTTTATACCTTGGGCTTCTGCAGAAGGACAAAGCCTTAAGCTTCTTGGAAGCCATATTATTCGAATAAGAGGAACCAAGAAGCACGACCTTAAAATCTTTGCAAAGGCTTTTGCCTGATTGAAGAGTACTTTGCTGTACCTCCCTGAAGCTGCCACTGGAATGAAAGCCAGTGGAGCAATAAAATACAAGATGGCGTGCCTGCAACTGTGGTAAACAATTATCTGCCTCCCAAGTGATTATCTCTGAATCTCCTGAATGTAAGAAATAAAATTGTATCTCAGGCCACTGTTATTTAGGGATTTTCTATTACTGGGAAAAGAATCTAATCCTAAATAATATACTCTTGGTGCTATTGAGGGGATGGGGTGTCTGTGAAACTGACTAATAAAGAAACTAACTGGTCCATAGATTCAGTACTAAAAACTGTAAGTGTTCAATATTTGTGAAGCATCCACAGTCTGTTGACCAACACACAGAAACCATCATAATCCTTACACATTAGAAACTGATGCTTCATGAATAGGTGGAAAGTGGGCAGAGTCCGTGAATAGAGGTGACTGGAAACAGTGTGGGGGTGGGGAAGTAGGGAATGGAGGGTGGGGTGTTTACCAAAAAAAAGGACATGGTCTCAGAACTCTGAACTCATAGGCTATTTATAGTCTATTTAGGGAGATAAACCACATACATGTTAAAAGTACTAAAGAACGCCTACAGATCAGGAGTTAAGATACAAACAGGCACAGTAGTATCTCTGAAGGAATTATTTTAGCATTTATTTAGCTTAATAATTGAGTGCTAAATTGTTATTTAGCACTACACGTACATTTTTGAATTATCACATTCCTGAAAGAATGAGAAAATTGAGGCTTAGAGAACCTAAGGAATTTGCTCCACTGCATACCATAAGTAATTAGGATAATTGGCTGAATTTGAATTGGTATAGATGTCTCTAAAGCCCATGCTGTTCATCACAATGTTAACAATGGAGATCCACCAACAATAATCAATTAATGTGAATGAATTTACCTTTAGGTAAAGAAAATATACCTCAAATCGTGGGCTTTTGGGGGAAAATATTTGCAAAGCATTCTTTGCTTGACAGAACACTTACAATTTTAGTTTAACAAACCTTAGAAATGATTAATTTTACTGAATTGGATTCCTAAGTTTTAGTGACATAATAATCGGAGGAAGCCATGAAAAATCGCTTTGTGTCTTTTACCAGTATCATTCGGTCTGCAGGACGCACACACACAAAAAGTTGATTTTCAAAAGAAAAACAAAGGAAGCGTTAGTTCTCTGAAAGGCAGCCCGGAACAAATTTCCGCAAAGTAGTGGAACAAAAGGGCTTTGCACTAAAGTCCGTTATAGAGTTGTTCTAGAAATCAAGAAGGATGGAATGTTTTACAAGGGAGGGCAGGAAGTATTCAAAGGATGGATAGAAGAGAACACTGAAAAATGGTCAGACTAGGGAGGGGCAGTGTACTGGAGAACGAAGAGAGCAGCAGGGGAGGTAGGGAGTGCAGGATGGAGGGCGAAATAGAGGTGCCCGGAGGAGAGCCCACGGGGAGCAGCCCCGCCATTCGGGTCCAGGCCGCCGAGCCTGGCCGAGTGAGGTCACAAGCCCTTGTGAGGTGGGGTAGAGCGGCGGGGCCGTACTGCTGTACAGTCGGCGCGGAGGCAGCTGCGAGCTCAGCCGCTCCCCGGGCGCCCGGAGCCCCTGCGCCCTGGCAGTGGCGGCAGCAGCAGAAGCCTGGGTTCCGCACTCCACCAGCGCTCCGGGCTCAGTGGGCGGAGCGTCGGCATCGGTCAGGTGACCTGGGGGCGGGGCCTCGCCGCGTGGGAGCCCGGGAAGGTGGCGGAGCGGGAGCGTACAGCAGCGCGAGGCACTGTGGGGCTTGTGGCGAGGACCTACTGATCCGGGAGGATTGGGGACCTCACGCTGTGAGGAGGGAAGAGGGAGACACACCTGGAGGCCCCAGGGGGTCCACGGTGGGATCCTCAGAGAACAGAGGTGGGAGGCAAGATCTGTGGAGAGAGAAGAGCGTGCAACACGGCGTGAGGGACAGAGTAGAACAGTTATGGAGATGGAGGAAGAAGGTTCCAGAAGGGGCAGCGAGTGGCAGCGAGGGGCAGTGACGGGGTTGGGTCTGACGGTGCCTCGGAAATAGTGGTGGTTCTAGAAGGGCGGAGGTCATTGTCGTTGGGAAGCTGCCCGGCTCCTTCAGCACACACTTAAACCTGTGTTTAAGAGCGCTTGTTTTCATCTGCTGGGTAGTTTACCATTGTTTACGTGTCTACTTTCTTCGCTAGAAGTCTAAACAAGCAGGGCCTATTGGAATGTTCCACGGCACGGGTTCTTGCACGAGGTGGAAGTTCGCTCAATATTTGTTAAAGATGGTGATTGGGGTGATGCATGTCATGTTTGAACTTTAAGGGCTACAGGTGCGGTGAAGAGATGTATGCAGTTGCTCTAACGGACATTTTCAATCAGTATAGTGAGGGGGCGACTGGTGAGGGAAGCCAAATGGAAGGAAAGAGTAGGAAGAGTTCATCTAACAAAGACTCTCCCTTAACTTTATTTTAAAATCTGTTTATTTATGTATTTAAATTCCAATATAGTTAATGTATAGTGTTAGTTTCAGGTGTACCATATAGTGATTCAACAATTCTGTACATTACTTGGTGCTCATTAGGATACGTATACTGTTAATCCACATTACCTATGTCCCTCATCGCCCCAGCCACCTCCCCTCTGATAATTATTAGTTCTCTGCAGTTAAGAGTCTGTTTTTTGGTTTCTCTCTCTTTTTTTCTTTTTGCATTTTCTTTCTTTCTTAAATTCCACAGATAAGGTGAAATCATGTGGTATTTGTCTTTCTCTGACTTATTTTACTTAGCATTATACTCTTTAACTCTGTCCATGTTGTTGCAAATGGCAAGATTTCATTATTTTATGCCTGAGTAATATTCCTGTGTGTGTGTGTGTGTGTGTGTGTGTGTGTACATATACATATACATATACATACACATATACATATACATATACGTGTGTGTGTATCTTCTTTATCCATTTATCTATTGATGGACACTTGGGTCACTTCTCTAATTTGGCTATTGTAAATAATGCTGCAGCAAATGTAAGGGTGCATATATCTTTTTGAAAGTATTTTTGTATTCTTTGGGTAAATATCCAGTAGTGTGATACTGGACCCTATGGTACTTCTATTTTTAACTTTTTTTTTTTTTTTAAAGATTTTATTTATTTGACAGAAACACAGTGAGAGAGGGAACACAAGCAGAGGGAATGGTAGTGGGAGAAGCAGGTTTCCTGCCATGGAGGGAGCCTGATGCGGGGCTGGATGCGGGACTCGATCCCAGGACCCCGGGATCATGACCTGAGCCGAAGGCAGACGCTTAAGGACTGAGCCACTTAGGCGCCCCTATTTTTAACTTTTTAAGGAATCTCCATACTGTTCTCCCCAGTGGCTGTACCAGTTTGCATTCCCACCAGCAGTGCACAAGGATTCCTTTTTCTCCATATCCTTGTCAACACTTGTTTCTTGTGTTTTGAAATTTAGTCATTCTTACAGATGTGAGGTGATATCTTATTGTGGTTTTGATTTCCATTTCCCTTATGATTAGTGATGTTTAGCATCTTTTCATGTGTCCTTTGGCCATCTTTATGTCTACTTCCCCTAACATATATCTATTATAAAAATTTTGAAAATGCTATGCTTTGCCAAGAATTGGAAAACCTTGTGATAATAATATGATAGCTTGATCTACATAGGGATGGAATCAGTACAATACTTTAAAAAATACTTGTGATGTATCAGAGGGTTTTGAATTTTGTCACTTCTTTTTGATAGTTTTTGATGAATCAGATAGGTGACGACCAAGATGTAAGGGAAAATGAGGAAGAAAAGTGTTTAGTATTTAGTTGGGAGTGTGGTGGGCAGAACACAGGCATGGCTGGTAGTGGCTGTTTTTTCTCTCACTCTCCTAGTACCACTAGGACAAGAGGGGGAAGTAGATGACCCCTTCTTGATTCTAATAGGTGCTTCCAGACATTTTTTCATCCCATTCTCAAAATGCTAAGTTTTGCATCTCATATTATCCGATTATACGACTACCATTTCCTTTTGCTTCAAATTTCAGCTCCTGGCTTTCTCCTGCTCTAACTGTACTCCTGTCATAATTCTTGTGATTTTAGCAGTAGTACAGATGATCCGTCTAGTACCCTGATCTCTCATTTCCTGTCCTCCTACAATAATTTAATTTTTCCTCACTTGCTCCCTTTTTCATATTCTCAATCTTATATTGCCACTAACTGCAACTCTTAATACAGTAGTCCCCCCACCTTATTATGATTAGTACCCCTTTATTTCAATTTCCATGGTTTCAGTTACCCATGGTCAACTGTGGTTCAGCAGAAGATCTTCGTGACCTATCCTCAGAAGGTCAGTAGTAGTGTAATGCTATGTCACAATGCCTACATCATCCACCTCACTTCATCTCATCACGTAGGCCTTTTATCTCATGTCATTGTAAGAAGTGTGAATACAGTACACTAAGATATTTTGAGAGAGACAACAGTCAAATAACCTTTATTACAGTATATTGTTATAATCAATTTTATTATTGTTAATCTCTTACTGTGCCTTATTTATAAATTAAACTTTGTCATAGGGATGTGTGTATGGGTAAAACAATATATACTGGGTTTGATACTCTGTAGTTTCATGCTTCCACTGTGGGTCTTGGAATGGGTCCCCCATGGATAAGGGTGGGGGGAGTACTGTATGTCTCACTCTCCAACCATCACATTCTTATCTTTCAGGCTCACTCTGACTCTAATAATCCTTGGTTTCCACCGGGATCTTCAGTCCACTTTTTTTTTTTTTTTTGTCACTCATCCTCGTTTGTACATATTTCCAACCCACCTATTCAGTTTGTTTCATGGTCAATAATTAAAATCACTCCCTTGCATTTCCCCCTAGTTCCTTTATCACATTTTCATTTCATTTTACTTTCTTGGCTAAATTGTAATCCTAGATTAAATCTGGATCTCTGCCTCAGTGTGAGCATCTCTACATTGAACACAGAGAAAAAACACAACTGTGCTTACTGGTTTCCCTTTAAATTAATGATCACTTCTTCAAGGGGCCCTGATGCTGCCCAGCAACCATATTAAGTACCCTGGGCTATTAATTCTTCCATTCTAGTAGAGGACTGTTTTATAACAATACCTCTGTTCTCAAACATCTAGCATCTCTTTTCATGTCCTTGTTCTCAGTTGATTATGTTGCTTCCTGTTTCACTAAGAAAACTAAAGCAATCAGGAGCACAGCTTGTCTCAGTTGGTAGAGCATGTGACTCTTGATCACAGGGTCATGAGTTCAAGCCACTTAAGATAAAAATTAAAAAAATATATATGTGTGTGTGTATGTGTATATATATATATGTATATATATAGTATATATATATATATATATATATATATATATATATATATATAGTAAAAGAAAACTAAAGCAATAAGGTGATTTCCACAACCACATCTACTCTTCATGTAATTAAGCCAATTACTCTGCCATGTCTATTCCTATGCATATGTTCTTAGCTAAGAACAAGCCCTGCCCTTGTGCCCTAAATCTCATCTCCTTTATCCTACTTGAGAATATTGTTTCAGTAATTCTTCCCTTACATGTGTTCAATTATTGCTCCTCTACTAAATTTTTCTTACCTGCATATGTACATGCCTTTATTTTCCCCCACCCTAAATCCTTATAACTCCTTTACACTTCAGCTACTACCTTGTTTCTCTTCCCCTTTATAGCCTAACTCCTTGAAAGAATCATCTCTTCTGTTTGTCTCCTATTTCTCTCCCTCACTCTCTCTTGAACTCACTCCAAGGACATTATTTCCTTACCATGCTACCCAAATAGCTTCTGCTATTGGTGTCCTTCATGTTAGAAAACCTAATCAGTCATTCAGTACTCATCTTACTTGACCTAATGGCAGCATTTGTCCTAGTTCATTACTCATTCTTTTTTTGAGGTTTTTTTTTTTTTCACTTGGCTTTTAGGAACCTAGACTCACTTGATTTTCCTCCTTGTAGCAACTAAAGTGATTCTTTTTTTTTTTTTTTTTAAAGATTTTATTTATTTGACAGAGAGAAACACAGTGAGAGAGAGAACACAAGCAGAGGGAATGGTAGTGGGAGAAGCAGGCTTCCTGCCGAGCAGGCTCGATCCCAGGACCGATCTCAGGACTGATTCCAGGACCCTGGGACCATGACCTGAGCCTAAGGCAGATGCTTAACGACTGAGCCACCCAGGTGCCCCATAGAGTGATTCTTTCAGAAAGGAGTTAGATCATGTCATCGCTCTGCTTAAAACACTCCAGTGATTTCCCACTTCAGAGCACAAGCGAAAGTTCTTAAAATGATCTAGGGGCCCTCTATATCTGCCTCCCCACCCCTCTGCCGCCTCTGTCTCTCTCTCTCTTTTTTTCTGCCTCCCTCTCTTGACCACCCCCCCTGCTCCCCTCTCCTCCTTTCACTTTGCTTTCTCTCCTTCAGTGTTGTGGGCCTTCCTACTGTTGCTTGAACAATGAAGCTCCTTCTCACTTCTGAGTCTTTGTACTTGCTTTTATCTGGCTGAAATGCTTTCCCCTAAAATATTCATTGGCTTCCTACTTTAAATCCCTCAGGTCTATACTTAAAGTCTCCCTTTCAGTAAAGTCTCCCTTGGCTACCCTATCTGTTCCCGCATCTTTTTCCCAACACCATACTTCATATTCTTCCCTACTTTACATTTTTTTCTTTTAGTACTTATCACAGAAAACACACTATATATTTTACTTATTTATCTATTTTATCTTCTCTCTTTGACTAGAATGTGAGCTCCATGAGGGCAGGATTTATTTCTTCTTGTTTTTGCTACTGTATCTCCAGAGCCTGGAGGACAGCCTAGTACATAGTAAGCATACAATATATAAATGTTGAATTCATATGGCTAAAATTCATACGAATTTCATGGATGGAGGGATGAATGGATAGATGTTTGGAAAAGAGTAATACAGCTCTTCATTTCTCTTGGTTTGTCCTTGAAAGTTCAGATATGTGTCATAGGATTGAAAGAATTGAGAAACAATTCTCTTGTCAGATTTATGGAGAAGAGACTTCCTGTACTATTTTTTCTCTTAGATTGGAGAGGGTTGTGGTATGTGGTGTATGGTATCTGATTCATCCAGCAGATTAAAGCCTGTTGACTTTTTGATAGGTCAGTAAATTATGCACCAATTCTTCCTTTCAAGGTTAATTTAAATAAAGCTTATGATGCTGACTTAAGTACTTTGAGGGGCGTCTAGGTGGGTCAGTTGGTTAAGTATCTGCCTTTGACTCAAGGTCATGATCCTGGGCCCCTGGGATTGATTTCTACATCAGTCTCCCTGCTTGGGAGGGAAGTTGGCTTCTCTCTCTGCCCCTCACTCCTGCTTGTGGTGTTCTCCCTCTATCTCTCTCTCTCAAAAATAAGTAAACAAATCTTTAAAAAAAATTAAATACTTTGATACCTTAAGAAACTCTGTGTAACTCAATATGGAGGAAATGTCTTCCTTCTTTCACCCCTTCCTCCCTTCCTTCTTTCTTTCCTTCATTTATTATATACGTATAGCATCGTGTTTAGTATTGTGAGAAATAATTCAAAGAATAAGATACCCATCTATTTCTTTCAGTCATCCTTGAAATTTAGATTATAGTTGATATAAGAGATACATAAGTGACAAAAATACGAGGCAAATGATTAATGCCAGTTGAATAGAGAAGATAGTAACAATGGTGAAGACAGTGTTATACCAAGTAGTTTAGAGGTAAAGATTGAACTGGTTAGAGAAGATCTAGAAGCGGTTAATTCAGTGAATTGCTGGGGAAATCTGCATAGCCATCTAACGTCTTCTGAGATGGATCTTTGTCACATGGTTTCATTTTATTTTAATGTGTTTTGAATTCCAGAAATGTTGGACATATCACATTGAATAGTAATTAGGATAAGTTTTCAGAAATAAGTGATTTTAAAGTACTGTCTCTATTAGAATATTAATACTTGCCTTTAAATGTCACAGTATGAAAATGGCAGATCATTGCAACTAACAGTGTACTATAACTAGCAATGTAATAAATAGCACATCCAATATGATTCAGACAGGGGTATAAAACTGTTGTGAAAATGTGGGGAATTTCTAGTTGCTTGGTATGTGATGTGGAAGTCTCTGGTTTAAAATAAGCTAAGGGATCCTTTGTTCGCAATACCATTTTTCTGAGAGGCAATGTTATAGGGTGCTGAAGACCATGGCTTCTTGAGTTAGGCTGCCTAACTTCAAAGTCTGACTCCACTATTTGTTGGCTGTAATCTTGTGCAACTTGATCTAAGTCTTTATTTTCCTCATTGTAAAATAAGGATAATAATAATTCCTTAAGATATATTTATGAGGAATAAGTGAAATAATTTATGTCAAAGTGTTTATCATAATGTCTAGTACACAGTAAGCATTTAGTAACATTAGTGATTGCTGTCATGTAGTTCTGCTGCTCTGGGTTTATTTGAATAAATAAATGTAACTGGATTTTTTTGCTTTTTATGTCATTTAAATTTGGATTTCTCTTTTTCTTCTTATACCACAAAAGGTAAAGTTAAGGGACTGGGTGATCTGTGAATTACAATCTACTAACTGTCTTTTTCTAGCTTTTGCACACATACCTATTCCATAGTATGCTGTGAGTGTTACATTACAAGGATAACCTCAGGTAGATAAATATAATTAAGTCTCTTAAACAGGCATATGATTTTTTCTTTTCTTTTTCTTTTTTTTTTGGACAGGAAATCCTTTTGTGCTATTTCTCATTCATACTTGTTCATCAAGGCCGTTGAGTCCTCAAGCACAGAATTTACTGTTAAACCGGAAAATGGAAACTAAAGTACCTTTATTCTTCCAGGTATTTTTTCAAAACAGTTTCTAAAGACTCCTTTTTTTTTTAAATATTAGTTTACATTAAAAAAATTATTTTACATTATCTCACATCCTTAATCAGTAAGCAGATTCATAGAGCAATATAGTTACAAGATCTTGCTTAACAACTAAGGTAACTTTTGATGTCTTTTCATGGGTATATACTGAAACTTCTCATTCCAGCACCCTAAGTAGTGTCAAGAGTCTGTGGTGTATGATGAGAATATTTTGTGGGGTAGGAACTGGGATAATTTTTCAGGTGAATAAAAGATTTAAACCTACATGAGAGGTTGTAGATGTCCTAATTAGTGATGTGGGAATCTAACTAGATGGTACTATAAAAGATACCAAGTTTCTCTAGCCTTCTTTTCTGAGATTCAGGGATACTCTTATCCATTGGCCAGTATTATATCAAACAAAAAACAAACCTGGATTTAGTAAGGAGAGATTTTATTCAAAAGGATTATTGTGAGAGGGGAAAGGGGCTATTTATTGAAATAGCAAGAGGGAGGACTATTACAATAGGGAGAAGGCTGTGACCAGAAGATCTGCAAACATCTCAAGGGCTAGGCAAAGAGCCCACCCCTCCCATAATAGACAGGAGTCTAGGCTAGGAAGAACTGGGTATAAGGAAGTGGATTGAAAGAATGGCATGATTGGATAAATGGGTCAGAGAGTATTTTGGGGGCTTGGAGGAGGGGAGAGAAGCTTAACCAAAGTTTGATTCATAAGCATTTGGTTCTGATGAATCAGTGGGGTTAAAACAGTTTGGCTAATCATTCATGAAGCAAAGAATTTTGGCTTTTTCATAGTTAAACAAGGTGGGCATCTGTGAGTTTTATCTAACTTATATGGGGAAGGGTGGTTCTTTGCTGTAAGCCATTTTCCAGAACACAAAAGGGTGCGGGGATTCCTTTAATCTTCACTGTTTTCTGGAAGCACAGGGCTCAGGTAGAACTCAACATTGTCAACTGAGAGTCTTAACCTTTTAAATTTATGCTTTTAATGGATCTGGTGCCACCAGATAAGACATATACCTCTACTATAAAAAAAAAAAAAATTCAAGGCTTCTTCCTAAGTACCGAGGTTTGTGATATACATATTAACCTGTTCCATCTTTTTTTTTTTTTTAAAGATTTTATTTATTTATTTGACAGAGAGAGAGATCACAAGTAGGCAGAGAGACAGGCAGAGAGAGAGGGGGAAGCAGGCTCCCTGCCGAGCAGAGAGCCTGACGTGGGGCTTGATCCCAGGATGCTGGGATCATGACCTGAGTGGAAGGCAGAGGCTTTAACCCACTGAGCCACTCAGGTGCCCAACCTGTTCCATCTTTTTATACCTAATGCTTTGTTGTTGGGCCCTCATAACCTGATTCTGAAGATGAATTCTTAAAATAGTTAACAATATTAACATAACAGTTTGTCTTCCTTAGGCTATATAGTTTATACTTTCTACAACTTTACATAGGGTTTCAGAGGTTGTTTCATTTTCTGTATCATCAAAGTTTCTGTTTACCATTTGACTGCTTCTGTTCATCTGGTCTTTGATAACAGGTTTTTGTGCCTCTATCTTTTTAGATCTTCCTCTTTGTATTTTCCTGGTTTCTATTTTGAGTCATTTTTTTAACGCCTCTAGGAAAATTTTCATCATTCCTAATAAACACCACGTTAAAGCAACAAATCAGATTGCCTTTTTATGAAGCAAGTTGTTAAAGGTGTGTCTGTGTTGTAAGACAAATGTATGCAGACCCTAAAAGTCACTGAAGTAGTTCTCTTGATTTCCATTTTATGTAGAAATAGAAGTTCTGTAAACTCCCTTGGTGATCTGCTTTATAAATTGCCTGTGTAATTTTTCAGGGGTTAAAAACTAATATACCTTTGATCAACCAGTTGCATTCCAGTTGTTTTAAGCAAACCACTAGATTTCAAAAGAGTTTATTTCTAAATTCATTCCTCTTTTTCTAAACATGTTCATTGCTTCTAGGCTCTGGTTTCTTTTTTATTGGGGGGCCTACTATTTAGAAGTAATATAGCCGCTTCTTTTTTTTTTTTCCTCAATAGACTTTATTTTTTAGAGCTGTTTTAGATTCACGGCAAAATTGAGTGGAGAGTTCCCATACACCCCTGCCCCTATGCGTGTGTGGCCTCCTCCAGTATCATTATCCCACACCACAGTGGTACATTTGTTAAAATGAACCTACCCTGGCATATCATTGTCACCCAAAGTCCATAGTTTACATTGGGATTGACTGAGTGTTGTACATTCCATGAGTTTGGACAACTAAATAATGACATATTGCTATTATTATATATGATAATAGAATTATTTCACTGCCTTATGTATCTTCTGTGCTCTGCTTATTCAGCTCCCTCCACACCTGCCCACCAAAGGCAACCACCGGTCTTTTTAGTCCACAGTTTTGCCTTTTCAGAATGTCATATAGTTTGAATCATACAGCATGCAGCCTTGACAGTTGGGCTTCTTTCACTTAGTAATAGGCATTTACAGTTCCTCCACGACTTTTCATGGTTGACGGCTCATTTCTTTTTAGTGCCAAATAGTGTTCCATTTCCTAGATGTACCACAGTTCATTTATCCATTCATCTACCGAAGGGCATCTTGTTTTTTTCCAAGTTTTGGCAATTATGAATAAAGCTGCTATAAGCATCTGTGTGCAGGTTTTTGTGTGCATATAAGTTTTCAACTCCTTTGGGTAAATACCAATAAGTGCAATCGTTGCAACATATGGTAAGAGTATGTTTAGTTTTGTAAGAGACTATCAAACTGTCTTTCTAAGTGGCTGTACCGTTTTGCATTCCCACCAGCAATGGAGGAGAGTTCCTCTTGCTCCACATCCATGCCAGCATTTGGCTTTGTCAGTGTTTTGGATCTGGGCCATTCTAATAGAGGTCTAGTGGTATCTTGATGTTTTAATTTGCACTTCCCTAATGACATGATGTCGAGCATCTCTTCATGTGCTTATTTGCTATCTGCACATCTTCTTTGGTAAGGTGTCTATTAAGATATTTTGCCCATTTTTTTTTTTAAGAGACAGCATGTGCAAGTGGGGGCAGGGGCAGAAGGAGATGAAGAGAGAGAATTCCAAGCAGGCTCCATGCCCAGGATGGAACCTGTTGTGGGGCTCAGTCTAAGATCATGACCTGAGCTTGCATCTTGCATCGGTTATGCAACCGAGAGTCGGATGCATAACTGACTAAACCACCCAGACGCCTTAATCTTTTGCCCATTTTTATTTGGGTTGTGCTTTTTCTTATTATTAAGAGTTCTTTGTATATTTTTTGAATATACAAAAAAAAAATACAGCCCATTATCAGATATGTCTTTTGTAAATATTTACTCTCTGTCTGTGCCTTGTCCTCTCATCCTCTTGAGAGTGTCTTTCGCAGAGCAGAAGTTTTTAATTTAATGAATTAAGCTTAAAGATGCCTTAACTAGATTCAAGGGGCGCCCGAGTGGCTCAGTGGATTAAAGCCTCTGCCTTTGGCTCAGGTCATGATCTCAAGGTTCTGGGATTGAGGCCTGCCTTGGGCTCTCTGCTCAGCAGGGAACCTGATTCCCCCTCTCTTTCTGCCTGGCTCTCTGCCTACCTGTGATCTCTCTCTCTCTGTCAAATAGATAAATATAAAATCTTAAAAAAAAAAAAAAAGAACTAGATTCAACAACTGTTAAATGCGTTCATGAATGCTGGGCATTTTATAGCTGCATAATGCACTGAAGATAGCTGGTGGCATTTAGAATATGTACCTAATCTGGACTAATGCACTAGTAATTAAATCCTTTTTGATAAAATTCTGTTTGATAGCATCATTTTAGAGAAAATATTGATCTACAATGGATGATTTGACCCAGAATATATATTTAATTTATATGTGCAAAGAGAACATAGTTGACTGTGGATCTTGGTTGCTTCCCAGGCAGAAGAAAATACCAGTCTATCAGATCATGGCTGTAATTCATTTGCAACCAACTTACCATCAAGACATATTGGTAACAAGAAAGACGTCAAGTTTTCTAAAACAATGCAGAAGAGAATTTCGCATGAAATTAGGGATTTGAGACTAGAACACAAAAAAATGTAAGTTAAACTTTGAACTTAGTTGAATTATACTTAGAGAACCAAAAATGTAGCTCTTAAGTTCTAATGTACTAAAATGTAGAGGATCATGTATATGTGTGGCTATTCTTTCAGGAGTATAGTTTTAATTCCTAGATAGCCATTCTTTTCATTTTTTCTCACTTCTCTCACAACTTTGTGGAAACCTATAAGTCATCATCAATTTCCAGTTATAGGAGAGCAATTATCGATATGTCTGTAAATTTGTCTTTAAGTAATATATTTAAATGTACCGTGTGATAACATATGTTTACATTGGGAAATAATTACCACCTTTTACTCATTTCACATGTTTACCTTATTTACTTATTTATTTTTGGTGAGAACATTTAAGTTCTACTCTCTTAGTAAATTGCAATTACATAATACAGTATTATCAACTATAGTCATCATGTTATACATTAGACCCACAGACCTTATTTATCTTTTAGCTGAAGGTTTGTAACCTTTTACCAACCTCTCCTTATTCTTATTTACCATACCCCTAGCGCCTGGAAACTACCATTCTACTCTGTTCCTATGAGTTTGGCTATTTTAAAAAAAGATTTTATTTATTCAATAGAGAGAGAGAGCGTGAGTGAGAGAGCATGAGCCAGGGGGAGGGGCAGCAAGAGAGGGAGAAACAGGCTCCCTGCTGAGCATCCGGGAGCCCAATGCTGGACTCAATACCAGGACTCCATCCCAGGACCCTGGGATCATGACCTGAGCTGAAGCCAGAGGCTTACCTGACTGAGCCACCCAGGTGCCCCTGAATTTGGCTTTTAGTAGATTGCACATATAAGTGAGATCATCCAGTATTTGCCTTTCTCTGTCTGACTTATTTTACTTTACAAAATGCCCTCAAGGTCCATTCATGTTGTTGTAAATGTCAGGATTTCCTTCTTTCTCGTGGCTGGATAGATGTGTGTGTGTGTGTGTGTGTGTGTGTGTGTGTGTGTGTGTGTGTGTGTGTTTGTGTGTGAGTGATATCACATCTTTAACCATTTATTTATTGATGGACATTTAGATTATTTCCAAGGCTATTATGAATGATGCTGCAATGAACATGGGAGTGTAGTATCTCTTTGAAATCCTGTTTTCATTGCCTTTGGACATATATCCAGAAGTGGAGTTGCTGGATTATATCATAGTTACATTTTAAATTTTTTTGAGGAAACTCAATAGTTTTTCATAGTTGCTGTACCAATTTACATTCCCACCAGCAATAAATAAGTACTTCCTTTTCTCCACATGCTTGCCAATACTTGTTTCTTCTTGAAAATAGCCATTCTAACAGGTGTGAGGTGATATCTCATTGTGGTTTGGATATTTCCTTGATGAATGATGTTGAGCACCTTTTCAGTTGATTACCTTTAGGCCATTTGTATATCTTTTTCGGAAAAGTGTCTATTCAAGTCTTTTTAAAACTGGATTATTTGTTTGTTATTGAGTTGCATGAATTCTTTGTGTATTCTGAGTATTAATTAATCAGATATGTGGTTTTGCAAATGTTTTCTTCCATTCCATAGGTTGCCTTTTCATTCTGCTGATGGTTTCCTTTGCAGAAACTTTTTTAGTTTGATGTAGTTCCATTTGTTAATTTTTGCTTTTGTTGCCTTTGCTTTGGTATCAAATTAAAAAAATTATTGCCAAGACCAATGTCAAAGAGCTTACTGCCTATGTTCTAGAAGTGTTGTTCTTTCTTTCTCAAGATTGCTTTGGTTCTTTGAGGTCTTCTGTGGTTCTATACAATTGGGAATATTTGTTCTATTTCTGTGAAAAATGCCACTGGAATTTGGATAGGAATTGCACTGATTCTATAGATCACTTTGGATAGCATGGACATTTTAACAATATTAATTCTTCCAATCCACAAACATAGAATATCCTGCTACTTAATTTGTGTCTTCTTTAGTTTTTTTTAAATTAATGTTTTATGGTTTTCAGCGTACAGATCTTTCACCTCCTTGGTTAAATCTGTTCCTAAATATTTTATTTTCTGATGATATTGTAAATTGGATGTTTTCTTAATTTCTATTTCTGATGATTTGTTGTTAGTTTATAGAAATTTCTGCAACTGATTTTATTTATTTATTTAAATTAATTTATTTTTTATTAACATATAATGTATTATTTACCCCAGCATACATGTCTGTGAATCGTCAGGCTTACACATTTCACAGCACTCACCATAGCACACACCCTCCCCAGTGTCCATAACCCAGCCACCCTATCCCTACCCCCCTTACCTCCCAGCCACCCTTAGTTTGTTTCGTGAGTTTAGGAGTCTCTTATGGTTTGTCTCCTTCCCCATCCCATCTTGTTTCATTTCTCTCCCTCATCCCCCCCACGGCCCCCGCCCTGCCTCTCAGATTCTTCATATCAGAGAGATCATGTGATAATTGTCTTTCTCTGACTGATTTATTTTGCTTAGCATAATACCCTCCAGTTCATTCATGTTGTTGCAAATGGCAAGAATTCATTTCTCTTGTTGGCTGCGTCGTATTCTATTGTATATATATATATACCACATCTTCTTTATCCATTCATCTATTGATGGACATCTATGTTCCTTCCATACTTTGACTATTGTGGACATTGCTGCTATAAACATTTGAGTGCATGTGCCCCTTCAGATCACTACATTTGTATCTTTAGGGCAAATACCCAGTAGCGCGATTGCTGGGTCATAGGATAGCTCTATTTTCAACTTTTTGAGGAATCTCCATACTGTTTTCCAGAGTGGCTGTACCAGCTTGCATTCCCACCAACAGTGTAGGAGGGTTCCCCTTTCTCTGCATCCTCGCCAACATCTCTTGTGCAACTGATTTTTTATATTGATTTTTTTTATCCTGCAACTTTACTGAATCTATTAGTTCTAATGGTTGTTCTTTTTCTTTTTTTTTTTTTTTTAAGATTTTGTTTATTTATTTGACAGAGAGAGAGACAGTAAGAGAGAGAACACAAGCAGGGGGAGTGGGAGAGGGAGAAGCAGGCTTCCCACTGAGCAAGGGAGCCTGATGCGGGGCTCTATCCCAGGACCCTGGATCATGACCTGAGCCAAAGGCAGACACTTTACAACTGAGCCACCCAGGTACCCCAGTTCTAACAGTTTTTTGATAGTCTTTAGGGTTTTCTGTATAAAAGTTCATACCGTTTGGAAGCAGAGACAGTTTAGCTTCTTTCTTTCCATTTGAATGCCTTTTATTTCTTTTTCTTGCCTAATTGCTCTGGCTGGGATTTCAATACTCTGTTGAACAGAAGTAGTGAGAGTGGGCACCCTTCTCTTATCCTGATTTTATTTTATTTTTATTTATTTATTTATTTATTTATTTATTTATTTATTTTTAAAGATTTTATTTATTTGACAGCGAGAAACACAGCGAGAGAGGGAACACAGCAGAGGGAATGGTAGGGGGAGAAGCAGGCTTCCTGCCGAGCAAGGAGCCCGATGCGGGGCTCGATCCCACGACTCTGGGATCATGACCTGGGCCGAAAGCAGACGCTCAACGACTGAGCCACCCAGGCGCCCCTCTTATCCTGATTTTAGAGGGAAAGCTTTTAGTTTTTGACTGTTTAGTGTGATGTTAGCTCTGGCTTGTTGTATATATCCTTTATTGTGTTGATGTATATTCCTTCTGTACCCACTTTGCTGAGATCTCTTATTATGAAAAAAAATTGAATTTTATCAGTGTTTTTTCTGTAGCTTTTGAGATGATCATATGACTTTTATCCTTCATTTTGTTAATGTAGTTATTTGGAAAAACCTCAGTTCTCCTATGTTTCTCCTTTACTATCATACTACAACCATACTCATAATACTTCTGACACCAAATGTGTGGTGTCCCACACCAAGCCATTCTGTGACACCAGTTGAATGTCTTATAATTTAACTCAATTCTAGTATTATCTACCTAGAGATAGCATCAGATCCCACAGGTTAGTGGCTCAGTCCCATGAGACTGCCCCCCACCACACTTTATATGCCAGTCTTAAGTAGTAAGTTCCCAGGTTTCTCACAACTTCTGTTGGATTTAGATACAAATAAGACCCTTCCTTGAGTTTAA
>CM053619.1:34256911-34273065 GCA_028646535.1 Procyon lotor
AAAAAAAAAAAAAAAAAAAAAAAAGATTTGGGAGAGTCCCAAGCACAGGAGCTTCTGTCTTCATGGAGTTGGGGTGTGTCACCCTCCAAGTTTGTGGATGTATTCCCCAACCTAGAATCTCTCCAGAGAGGGGAGAAGGGCTGGAAATGGAATTAGTAATTGATCATGCCTACATGAGGAAGCCTCCATAAAAATCTCAGTAGTATGGGGTTCAGAGATCTTCCTGGTTGATGTAAACATCCATATACCAGGAGGGTGATGTACTTTAACTCCACAATAATAGAAGCTCCTATGCTGAGATCCTCAGATTTTGCCCTATGTATCTGACTTTATCTGTATCTTCTATCATATTTGTAAAATAAATTGGTTAACATAAATAACTATTTTTCTGAGTTCTGTGAACTCTTCTGGCAAATTAATCAAATCCAAGGAGGGACTTGTAGGAACCTCTGATTTATAGCTGATCAGTCAGAGTTGTGACTCCACAAGTGGATTAGAGTCAGTCTTGTGGACTGAGCCCTTAACCTGTGGAATCCGACAGTATATTCAGGTAGATAGTGTCAGAATGGAGTTAATTTGTAGGACACCAAACTGGTGTGGCAGAGAATTGCTTCATGGGATGGGGGGCTCCTCACACATCTAGTGTCAGAAGTGTTGTTAGCATGGTAGTAATTTGAGAGGAAAAGAGAAACACAGAGGAATCGGTTTTCCCTATACTGTGCTGTATCACATTTACTTATTTGCCTATGTTGAACCATACTTGCATCCCAGAAATAAATCCCACTAGATCATTAATGTACTATTGGTTTGGTTTGCCATTTTTTTTTAAAGATTTTATTTATTTATTTGACAGAGAGAGAGAGAGATTACAAGTAGGCAGAGAGGCAGGCAGAGAGAGAGGGGGAAGCAGGCTCCCTGCTGAGCAGAGAACCCGATGTGGGGTTAGATCCCAGTACACTGAGATCATGACCTGAGCCAAAGGCGGAGGCTTTAACCCATTGAGCCACCCAGGCGCCCTGGTTTGCCAATATTTTGTTGAGAATTTTTGCATCTATGTTTATCAGAGATATTGGGCTGTGACTTTCTTTTCTTGTAGTGTCCTTGTCTGGCTTTGCTATGCTGAAGCTTATGCTGGCCTCATAAAATGAGTTTGGAAGTGTTCTCACCTCTTTAATTTTTGGAAAAAGTTTGAGAAGATTCTTTAAATATTTAGTAGAATTCACCAGTGAAGCCATCCTGGACTTTTCTTTGTTGGGAGGTTTTTGATTACTGGTTCTATCTCCTTACCAATAATTAGTGTTTTCGGATTTTCTATTTTTTCATGATTCAGTCTTAACATGTATCTAAAAATTTAGAAATTTATGTATTTCTTCTAGGTTATCTAATTTTTGGTATGTAATTATTCATAGCAGTTTCTTACGATGTTTAGTATTTCTGTTATCAGTTGAATGTCCCCTCTTTATTTCTGATTTTATTTATTTGAGTCCTTTTTTCTTAGTCTAGTAAGATTTGTTAATTTTTGTTATCTTTTAAAAAAAACAAGCTCTTAGCTTCTTCGATCTTCTCTACTGTCTTTTTAGTCCATGTTTCACTTGTTTTGGCTCTAATCTTTGTTATTTCCTTTCTTCTATTAACTCTGGGCTTAATTCTTTTTCTTTATTCCATTTCCTTGAGGTATAAAATTAGGCTATTTATTTGAGATCTTTTTTCCTTATATAGGTATTTATCCCTATAAATGTTTCTCTTAGAACAGCTTTTGCTGCATCCAATAAGTTTTGGTATGTTGTGTTTTCATTTACTTTGTCTCCAGATGTTTTTTATTTCTCTTTTCATTTTCTCTTTGACCCATTGGTTGTTCAGGAACATGTTGTTTAATCTCTACATATGTAGTTTTTCCATTTTTTTCTTGTAATTAATTTCTTGTTTTATACCTTTGTGGTCAGAAAAGATGCTTGATATGATTTCAGTCTTCTTAAGGTTTTAAAGACTGTTTTGTGGCCTAATAAATGATCCGTTCTAGAGAATGTTGCATATATGCTTGAGAAGAATGTGTATTCTGCTGCTTTTTTATTTTATTTTTTAAAAAAGATTTTATTTATTTGACCGACAGGAGAGAGATTACAAGCAGGTAGAGAGGCAGGCAGAGAGAGAGGGGAAAAGCAGGCTCCCTGCTGAGCAGAGAGCTCAATGTGGGCCTCCATCCCAGGAATCTGAGATCATGACCAGAGCCAAAGGCAGAGGTTTAACCCACTGAGCCACTCAGGCGCCCCTATTCTGCTGCTTTTGGATAGAGTGTTTTCTTTATGTTTGTCCCTATAGGTCTATCTGGTCGATGGTATAGTTGGAATCCAGTGTTTCCCTTTGTCTTTCTGTCTTGTTGATCTATCCATTGTTGAAAGTGAGGTATTGAAGTGTCTCTTACTATTGCTGCATTGCTGTCTATTTCTTTCTCCAGATCTATTAATATTTGTTTTATATATTTGTGCTCTTATGTTGGATGCATAAATATTACAATTGCTATATCCCTTTGATTAAGTCATCCCTTTATTATTATATAATGACTCTTATTTGTCTCTTGTTATAGTTTTTGGCCTAAAAACATGTATTGAAATTTATTTTATCTAATATAAATATAGCTACCCCTGCCCTCTTTTGGTTTCCATTTGCATGGAATATATTTTTCTATCCCTTCACTTTCAGTCTACTCATTCTAAAAGCTGAAGTGATCCTCATATATTTGGGTCTTTTTTTTTACTTTTAATCTATTCAGTCATTCCATGTCTTTTGATTGGAGAATTTAGTCCATGTATATTTAAGGTAATTATTGATAGGTGTGGACTTACTATTGTCATTTTGATTATTTTCTGGCTGTTTCATAGTTTCTTTGTTCCTTTCTCTTGCTCTCTCCCTTTGTGATTTTCTCTAGTGATATACTTAAAAAAATTTTTTTTTTTAATTTTTAAGTAATCTCTATACCCAATGTGGGGCTTGAACTTACAATCTTGAGATCAAAAGTCACATGGTTTCTTATAAAGCCAATTTAGTATAATGAACTTATTTAACTTTTTTTTGTCTGTAAAACTCTTTGTCTTTCCATTCTGAAGGACAACTTTGTGAGGCTGCATGTTCTTGGTTGGTAGTTTTTCCCCCCTAGCACTTTGAATATCTCATACCATTCCTTTCTGGCCTGCAGGTTTCTACTGACAAATCTGCTGATAGTCTCATGGGGATTCTCACTATTCCTCTGTGTTAGATGACAAAAGGCAAGGAAGGAATGGGAGGTGGTAGAGTGTTCCTTTACTTTTTTCGTTAGCAATATATAAAATAGGTTAACACCTGGGGATACACAATGCCCTAGAGGAAGTGCAGGTCTGGGAAGGGAAATGTACAGATGAGCCTGGAGCATCTGGTGCTACTGACATAAGGAAACTACAAAGACTGCTACCGGAGATGCATCAAAAGGACTCAAGAGCCTACTTGAAGAGACTCCCACCATACATGTGATAGTTAGAGTATCAATAAGGATAATAATTACAAGGAAGTAAGATGAATTTAATGTGTGTAAATCCAAGTACACAAAATGATATAAGAATTATTTTGTCACTATTGGAGGTTACAAGTGAGCCAAGTAATTGTTATGAAAAGTGGTAAATAAAGGAAAAGAATAATTATCCTGCCTTTCTATATGAACTATACCACTGAGTAACCAAATAGTACCCAAGAGGAAGTTTTTCTTTATAGAAATATCTAATGAATGAAGGAGGAATGATAGATTTAGGTATAAATATTTTATAGTCCCTGATGATTTGCTTAGTCTAGTTATTATGTATAAATAAGCAGCTAATACCACAATTAAAGAACCACTTGTACATTATATGCCTCCCAGTGGAAAGCACCAGCATCTGTGTGGTGGTTTTGCCAAAAAAACAAACAGACTGTGAATCCGATTAAATCTTTAAAATCCTACAACCGGGGATGTCTGGGTGGCTTCATCAGTTAATCGTCTACCTTTAGATCTGGTCATGATCCCACATGGGGCTTCTTCCTCAATGGGGAGCCTACTTCTCCCTCTGCCTGCCACTCTCCCTGCCTGTGTTCTCTCTCTATATCTCTCTCTCTGACAAATAAATTTTTTTTTTTTTAAAGATTTTATTTATTTGACAGAGAGAAACACAGCTAGAGAGGGAACACAAACATTGGGAATGGTAGCGGGAGAAGCAGGCTTCCTGCCGAACAGGAAGCCCCATGTGGGGCTCGATCCCAGGACCCTGGGATCATGACCCGGGCCGAAGGCAGACGCTTAACGACTGAGCCACCCAGGCGCCCCTCTGACAAATAAATTAAAAAAATTCTTTAAAAAATCCTACAGCCATGGTAATACAATTAGAAAAATCCAGATTGGGAAATCTATAAGACAAATTGCCTGGGAATGATGATCATGATGATGATAAAAGACATGGTAGGAGAACCTATAGATAAACGGAGATCTAAAAGACACATCAACAGACTGTAATGGGGACCTTACTGAATCCTGATGCAAAGTGTTAAAAAAATTTTGACATTTATGAAACAGTTGGAAATTTGAACACTGACTGTGTTTGGTAATATTAAGAAATTATTGTTAACTTTTTGGGTGTCATCATTGTGTTTCAAATATATTTTTTAAAAGAAAAAACACCTTTTAGAAATTCATACTAAAATCTTTTCACATGAAATAATATAATGTTGGAGTTTGCTTCAAAATAATAAGAAATAGGAGTAGGGAAGTGGATATGGATGAAATAGGATTGCCCATTATTGAAGCTGGGTGATGGGTACATGGGAAGATCATCACATTACTCTGTCTACTTTTATATATGTTTGGAAAATTCTGCAAATAAAAGATGAAAAAACAAAAAGTAATAAAAAAGCAATTCAGGAATTATTCCATTTTTATGTGCAATTTAGGAATGTAACATCAATATTCCTATGTGGAGAAGAAAAATCCTCTGATTTTTCTGGAGAAGAAAATATCAAGATAAAGAAAAGTTTACAAGGACAATGGCATACTAAAAGAACTGAGGTAAATAATGATCTGGAAATATTTATTTTACTTTTGAGTGTTGCTTTTGGCTTTCAAACATTCCATCACATTTTAGTTCAAGTACTGAAATGTCACAGTCTGAAATATTTCCTCTTCCTCCTCTTCCTCCGTCCCTCCTCTCCCTTTTCCTCCTTTTCTTCTTTCTTATATAACAAGGAACCCTTTCAGATGAATATGACCTTTCCCCTTTTCCTCCATTAGACTTTTATTTTTATTACTGTGCTTTCTGTAAATACTTCTGCTGTTATAACAATGACCCTGGGCATTCCTTGGCTGTGGCAGTATAAATTCAGTCTTGGCCTCCATCTTGCTCTGTGTATGGTCTTCTCACCTATGTTTGTATCCCAGGTCTCGTTCTACTTTTATAACCACATTATTGTAGATCTCATCTTGAGATCCTTGACTTTGTTCCATCTGCAAAGACCTTTTACCAAATGAAGTCACATATATAGGTTCCAAGGATTAGGATATGGATATATCTTTTTTGTGGGGCTGCCTTTGAACCTACTACATTTACTATATGATGTACTTAGATATACTCTCTTTTGTCTGGATAATTTCTCCCATCTGTTTTCTAGTTTTCTTTCTCTAGCGAATCTAATCTGCAGTTTAACCTGTCTACTGAGATTTTAATTTCAGTGCTTATATTTTTTACTTCTAGAAATTTTATTTGGTTTTCCTAAAATCTGCCTTCTGTCATGTTCTTTGTTCATGTTCCATTGTTGTTTCAAGATTGATACCTGATAAACCTAATATAAATTCCTTGGGGGATCTAAATCTTTTGTTTATTGCTTTGTCTGATTCTCACTCACTAACTTATATCCTTATATCCTATATATCCAACTATATATTTGATCTAAATTTGTGGGAATCTCATGATGACTCTGGATTTAGAGTACTCCTCCAGGAGAATTTGAACTTGCTTCTGCCCTGCACTTCAGAGGTGTTACAAACATGGAACCACTTTAAATGAATTTTTTGGCTTCTATTTTCCTAGCCCACGTATTTAGTGTAGATTTGAGTTCTTCGCTCATGTGGGTAGAGCTATAGCTATTAACTAATCAAGAGGAGTACTCTCTCTTCTCTTTCTTTTTCCAGGCAAGAGCTGAGACAGAGACATATTTTACTCTGTATACTTCTTCTGTTGGGGGATAAATTGTTTTGGTTTGTCTTTTGTTTTTTGCTTTTTTTCCCCTCTAGCCTATTCTTGCTGGTAACATTGCCTTTTGAAAATTTTGGCTCTGTGTGGGATCTCAGTAACATTCTTACCAATCTTGTATGGCTTCAGGGTCTCCTTTCTACATCCTGCATGGTCTTTAAAAGACAAGGCTCTAGATTCCATGTAAATTGAAGATACCTACTATTATAGTCCCCATTTTCTAAAGTGATACTTTTCTATCTAGCTAGCTACTTGCCACTTTTGAATCATGTTTATACATACATGTTAAGTGGATCATTTTCTCAATCATAAGGGTAATTTAAAGCATAACTACCTGTGTTATTTGATTTTTTTAAAGATTTTGTTATTTGTGAAAGAGAGAGAGAGAGCAAAAGCAGGGGGAGCAGCAGGCAGAGGGAGAAGCAGACTTCCTGCTAAGCAAGGAACATGATGCAGGACTTGATCTCAGGACCCTCCCCGAACATGACCTGAGCCAAAGACAGACGCTTAGCTGACTAAGCCACCCAGGCGTCCCACTACCTGTGTTTTTGAATAACTGTTTTGCTCATATAGTCAAAGCCTATATGCGTAGCCTAGAATTTGGTGGTCTTGTCTTCACCATATCATAGATTTACCCTGCTTTGCAAAATCCATTATTATAAATTGACACAATATTAATATTAATTAGGAGATGATTTAGTTGCATGCTTAGAAAAATGTGACTTTGCACAAAAAATATTGTATAGTTTATTTCAAATTTTAGTATATGTAAACTAATTTCCTTATGAAAAGCAATTTTACATCAGTGAGGAGCTTAGATATGATACGAGGAGCCTATCTTTTAAGAGGTTTATTGTCCAATAATGCTGGTTTACCAAAGTGATCTCTGGCATTAATGTTCTTCTATTTCGCTCTAGATTGCCTCTTCCTCAGTGAAACCGTCAAAGGAGAAGATGACTAGGAAAGAAAACTCTTTATTCAAGTTGTCAAATCAGTACAGCATTCACAAGACTTTATCACCCCTTAGTACATCTTCCTCAGTTATTCGGTATTTAAGTCATTGTATTTTTTACCCTAAATATTGCATTCAGGTTTTGGGTTTTCTTTTTGAAATCATCTATCCTTTCCACACAAAGTATGCAAAATAGTTTGTGGACACTAAGACTGTGCTCTTAGGAAGGGTGATGTAGAGCTGAGTCCACTGTATGTGGAAATGAAAGACTTAGAACTGAGTCCGTATTGACCTCACCTGCGAGCTTAGGCTCTTGTACAATCACTTTATATTTCTGGGCCTCAGTCTCCACATCTGTACAAGAATCTTGTACTAGATGGACTCTTGAGATTTCTTCTAACACTAACATTTTATGATTTCATTTATTTATGTGTTACGGGATTAGATAAATCATCTTTTCAAAATGTTTTTACAGACAAATTGTGGAATCTGGGATTCTTTGCTATTTAAAGATAATCTTGTTTTTCCTTACTATAATAACTGTCTGAAAGCTTGCTGCGACTTGAATTCAGAGTAGCAAAAATTGGACCACAGCCAAAGAATTGTGGGTGGTGGGCGCTACTCACTGACTGGGGTAAATTCTACTCCATAGAGCACCTAAAAGAAGCAAGGTGGGGATTCTGGGATGAAGAATATATAATTCACTATCACTTGGACAGTTCTTTAAAAAAGGTTTTTATGGAGTAAGACACTGGAGAATCTCAAACCACTGAAAGGTTTTTTAATATTTTAATGGAAAAATGACATAAATATTTTTTTGTGCATGTGTAGTGTTTTGCTTTGTTTTTGTGCTACTTTCTAATGTGGCTGTTTCTTTGACAGGAAAAAGGAAATGATTTCTAGCCTCTACAAGACATTATATAATGAAGTACCTCAAAGAGACTTATACTCACAAGAATTAAGTGGTAATAATAGGTTCTAGAATTTCTTGAATTAATTTCCTGATTGTGTGCTTAATAGGAATTGTATCAGTGGTTAGTATCTCTTTCTTTATTCCTAATGGTGTATGGTATCAACTAATATTACATGATATGGCAAATACTGTAGCCTTTGAGCAAGGATAAGTAAACTAAATTAAGCATTCATGGTTACCTTCTGTTGAATTGATGAGATAGGCAAAATACAACATAAGTGCTTATTCTAGTTCAAATTTTTTGGGAAAAAAGTCTGGATATTACATCCAGAGAATGCATTAGTGAGCATTGGAGTCACTGATTTTACCGAGATTTAGTTCTTGGTATCTTAGTACTTTTACTTAGTACTATTAAGAATCATAGTACCAAAAAAAATATCATAGTATCCTTCAGTTCTTGACACTGAATTCTTCCATATCTTGGGCCTCTCTTCTATATTTATAGAGTCATTTGGCATATTTTTCCTCTTACCTTAACTCTGGTCATCATATTAGGCATTTTTTAAAAGTAATCTCTATGCCCAATATGGGGCTCAGACTCACAACCTCAAGATCAAGGGTTGCATGCTCTAGTACCTGAGCCAGCCAGGCACGCCAATATTAACCATCTTTTATCCCCCATTTTTATTGGGATATAATTAAGATGTAGCACTTACTATATGGGATATAATAAGATCTAAGATGTTTAAGGTGTGCAGCATAATGACCTGACTTACATACATTGTGAAATGATTACCACAATAAGTTTAGTTAATATCCATCATCTCATATAGATACAGAAAAAAAGGAAAACATTTCCCTTGTGGGGAGAACTGTTAGGATTGTAAAAAACATCCTTGGCCTTTCCTGTTTTCTCATTGGAGAAAATGCCCTTTCATGAGACTAATCCCTTTACTCTTGATTTTCTTTCATTCAGTTTTCTTCTACTTCCTCAAGGACTAAGTCAATTTTTTAAAAAAAGGTCTATTTATTTATTTTAGAGGTGGGGGGAGTGTGAGCAGAGGGAGGGGCAAAAGGAGAGAGAGAGAGAGAATCTCAAGTATACACCCCACTGAGTTTGGAGCCAATTCGGGGCTGTATCTTACCATCCTGAGATCATGACCTGAGTGGAAACCAAGAGTTGATGCTTAATCAATAGAACTGTAACAATAACAACTTTATACTCTCTTTTTCCAAGAAGCTTCTTCAAAGAGTTGTTTTCTTATTTACTTATTTACTTCCCATTTCACTAAAACCTTGTTTCCATCTCCAATACTCTATTAAAACTCCTATTAATAAAGTCAGTATTATCAATATTTTAGTTTTTCTCTGGTATTTAGCACTTAAGTGGTATTTAGTCATCTAGCATCTCTTTTTCTGAAAATTACATGTTATATCCACTGAACTAAATTCAATTGAGCAGACATTTTTTGAGGATCTATCCTGAATTAGACACTGGCACTTGAAGAATGAAAAATCTTGCCCCCTAAAAGTTGACAGTTTAGTGAGGGATATTAACACGCAAACAGTCACAATCCAAGAGCTTTGACTGAGATCCATACCAAGTGATATAGGAGCATGAAAGAAGGATTTAACATTCCCAGGTAAAGTCGTGGAAGCCTTTACTATGTCAATTTTGCATGACTTTCTCAGTTTCTGAGAGTTCTTTAGCAAACTTGTAGATTTAGATCCATTCACCCTAGATCGACCTAAATAAGTCACAAGATCCATTTTAAAGCAAAAGATTAGAACACAAAGATTTTCTACTCTTCTTTATTATTGTTATTTTTCCTTGAGTGACGGTGTAGCAGGGATAAGGATAATTATTCGTTTAAATTAATTAACTGTTTTGGTGTGTGTATTTAGCACTTCAGAAGGCCTGTAAAATTTTCAGCAAAATTCAGAGTGGTAAGATTTATGTGAATGATCTGCCAATGATCCAACACACCTTGAAGATTTTTATAAGTGACTCAGAAATGCGCAAGGCACTAAAGGCTATTGATATTGATGGTAAGTTTTGTTTTCATTATTACTTTAAGGTCTGTAAACATGGATATAAATTATACGTTGGTCAGAGTAATTGCACATCATAGGAAAGCTAAGCTTTATAATATGTTGTAAAAATTTTTTTGCACTTTTATGATAATGAGATTAAAAATTGGACTTCAGGTACATAATTGGATTGTTAATTACTGGATTGGATTATGACATACTTTCATCAATGTTTGGTAATTTTTAGACTTTTAATTTTTGCTAATTGCATAGGATAGGGATGGGATAGGGAAAATTTCTTAAGGCAAAAATGTTTGAGTATAAAAGAACAGATTAATATATTTATATTAAAATTAAGAACTTTTATTTATCAAAAGACACCTTAAAAAGACAAGTTATAAACTTGGAAGTAATTGCAGTTCAAAGAACTGGCAAAGGATTAGTTTACAGAATGTGTAAAGAACTCATACAAATCAGTGACAATAGAATAGAAAAATGAGTAAGACACATGGACAAGTATTTCACATAAAAGAAAATATGTATAGCCAATAATCATATAAAAATATGTACCATTGGGGCGCCTGGGTGGCTCAGTGGGTTAAAGCCTCTGCCTTCGGCACAGGTCATGATCTCAGGATCCTGGGATCGAGCCCCTGCTTCGGGATCTCTGCTCAGCAGGGAGCCTGCTTCTGCCTCTCTCTCTGCCTGCGTCTCTGCCTACTTGTGATCTCTCTCCTGTCTGTCAAATAAATAAATAAAATCTTTAAAAAAAAATATGTACCATCATCAGTAGCCAAGGAAATGCAAATCAAAATCTGAATAATTTCACTTAAAAATCACCTAGAAAAGTAATTTTTCTTTTGTAGTCACTGTCCAATACTTTAATCAAAGAAGTAGATAATAGAGAACTGATTACATTTACAGACCATTCTGAGCTTGTTAAGGAGGAGAGACAAGCTTAGAATAAAAACAGAATAGGTAAGTTGAAGGGGTGGCCAGAAATAAAATAAATTCAGTACACATAAATGCAAAGTAATACTCTAAGATTGAAAGCACCATGCTGCTCAAATATAAGATGTGGATTTATCATTATAAAAGATTTGTAGATGGAAAATCCTGTGAGAGGTATGGACCACTGATAGAATGTTACTAAGCAATCTAGTAGTACTGAATTGACAAGTTGCAGTTGTGTGTATGTATCCATCTGTCCAGCTATCTAAGTTATCCCATCATTTTTTGAGTGTCTGCTGTAGATAGCTTTGAGAGGGTATAAAAATAAAATGATATAAATCAAACTTTTAGAAAGGTTAAGAAGCAGGTCTATTTTTTCTGACATGTTTATTTATCCATATGTTAATTTTCTTGATGATTTTTTGGAGATTTGTATTACAATAATTATTCAAAGTGGAAATAACTTCATTTTCTGGAAGCACAGGAGAATATAAAGAAGAAAATAAAACTTATATGTAATTCCGCTACATAGAACCAGACTTTGGTATTTTTACATATGTTTTTCTAGGATTTTTCTAAGCTTGTGAGTGTGTGTGTATGTGTGTAAATGTATATACACATGCATGAACACATAATTAAAAAATATACGTGGACTTATATGCATACAGTTTTGTTACCTTTTTCTGTTAGCATTATATGTTAGTCAACTTTCCATGCTTTAGATTTCTAATAACAATATTACTAAAAACCTTAAAAATTTCACATTCTTTGACATAGCAATTTCAGTTTTATCTATCTTTTGTCAATGGGAGAGAAAACAATGCTTATAAATGTAAGAGTATTAGAAATAATTTATATTTATATAGATTATTTGTTATATAGCTTATTTTTCAGAACAGTTTGTTTTGGTTTTTTGTTCTGTCCCATAGAATAACTCACAGCCATTTAAAAAGGCAGTATGGATCTATACTTATTTACATAGAAAGTTGACTAACATATAATGTTACATTTTAATTGGGCTCATGTTGATTAATGGTGAAATTACCTCTAAAATTTTTGGTATAACAATAATGCTACAAAGAACATTCTTATTCCTAATTCTTGTGCATCTGTGAAAATATTTTTACAGGATAGATTCCTAGAAATGAAGAAGCTAGGTCATAGGATATGCAGATATCCATAGGAAAATGGTTTATGTCAAATTATGTTATTTCATCCAGCTTTATTGAGATATAATTGACAAATCAAATTGTGTATATTGTATATTTAAGGTATACAACATGATGATTTGATATATATATACATTGTGAAATGGTTACCACAGTCAAGTAAATAACACATCCATCACATCACATAGTTACTTTTTGTGTGTATGTGACAAGAACATTAAGATCTCTTAAGATCTACTCTCACAGCAAATTTCAAATATATAATGTAGTAGTATTAACTATAGTCACCATGCTGTATATTAGATTCGCAGAACTTGTTCATCTTATACCTAAAGTTTGTATCCTTGGACAAACATCAGCCCATTTCCTCCATGCCCTAAAATATATCATGTGGGTATATATAAAGTTACATAGATAACACATTTTCTTTATTCATCTGTTGGTGAGCACTTAGGCTGTTTCCATTTCATGGCTATTGTGAATAATGCTGCAATGAATATTGAGTGCACATCTCTCTTTGAAATACTTTTGAAAATTTTGAAAATTTCGACATATGTATATATACTTGTGAAAATTCAATACCTCTTATATGTACCTCTTTGTAAGTCCTCATTCTTTCTCCACAAGCCCCCTCACCACTCCCCAAATAAACACTAATCTGCTTCTGTCACCACAGACTGTTTGTGTTTTCTAGAATTCTGTATAAATGGGATCATGCAGTAAGTACTTATTTTTTTAGTCTGATTTATTTCATTCAGCTTAATTATATTGAGGTTAATCTATGCTTTTATACACCTAAGTTTATTTCTTTTTGTTGCTAAGTAGTATTCTCTTTTGTGGATATACCAGAATTTGTTTATCCATTCACTAATGATGGACATTTGGGTTGTTGCCAGTTTTTGGTTATTACTACTGAAGCTGGTATAAACATTCATTTGTATGTCTTTGTTTGGTGATATGCTTTCATTTATCTTGGGTAAATACTTGGTGGTAGAATGATTGGGTCATGTGGTAAATATATATTTAAATTTTTAAGAAACTGCTAAACTGTGCTTCCAAAGCAGCTAAATTATTTTACATTGCCATGAACAATATATGAGAGTTCTAGTTACTCCTTATCTTTGCCAATCCTGGAATTGGTGAGCCTTTAAAAATTGTGGTCATTCTAATGGAGGTATTATCTCATTGTGGTTTTAATTTGTATTTCCTGAATGATCCAATGATTTTAAATATATTTTCATGCACTTATTTGCTATCTGTATATCTTCTGCCCATTAAAAAATATGTTTGTGTTCTTATTATTGCATTTTGATCGTATATGTTCTGAATATGAGTCCTTTCCTGGATGTGTGATTAGTAAATACATTCTTCTAGTGTATGGCTTATCTTTTTATTTTTTGAAGAATGTCTTTCAAAAAGCACTAAGTTCATACTTCTGAAGAAATCTAGTCTACAATTACTTCTTTTATGGATCGCACTTTTGATGTTTTATCCAAAAGGTTTTTGTTTAACCTTAGGTCACATAGAAGTCAGAAAACAAGTCAAAGTAGTTAATTGAAATTTATGCAGATGTTTCATTGTTTCCTGAAGGAGAAGCCACTCTCAAGTTGTTTTACTGAAAAAGAAATTTTGAGGCAGACAACTTGACAAACTTTCCAATATTAAAGTGTTTCTGTAGTTTAGAAATGAGAACAACTAAGCCTTGTCAATTTCTCTGATGGTAGAAGCCTACAGACCACTGGAAGCACTGAAATGTTCTTTTATAGGTTACCTGGTTCAGATGACATTAAATGGAATTGTAGATTTATAATAATTTTCTTCTGAAATAGATAAATCCTTTCAGTGTTGGCCTAATTTACTAAGAGGGAAATGACTTCATAGTTATTTAACTTGAAGAATCTTGAAAAATGCAGATGTTCCTTGACACAAATCTATGCTTGTCTAGGAAATGGGATTTAAGAACCCTGATTCTGTGTTTTGTCACACTTTGTAAATCTGGATTTTTCAGCTCTTGCTGCTATGACCTGTGCATTATCGTGCAAAAAAAAAAAAATCATAATTTCAACTTCTCATTCAAACCAAATAAAAATTTCTTACTGACATTTTCATTTGTATAATTTTGATATCTTTTTTCTTCTTTTAAGAAATAGGCATTTGAAATGAGATGACTTTTGGGGGTAAGGATTGGTTTAATATTGTGCAATATTTTGTGCATTTGTTTTAATCAATTTTGTGTGTATGTGTATGTAATGAGAGCGAGAGAGAGAGAGAGGGAGAGAGGAAAGGAGGAGAAGAGAGAGGGAGAAGGAACAATGTGAGACAAAGCTTTCATAAGAATTTCAATTGGATCTATTCTCCCCCAAAACCACTGGTATAGAGGGCTTTGAAATCAGTCCTATTCTTTCAAGGTAACACCATTATATATGTAAAATTGACATGTTGCATGATTTTTTTGGGTACCTATTTTTTTTTTTTTTTAAGATTTTATTTATTTGACAGAGAGAAACACAGCGAGAGAGGGAACACAAGCAGAGGGAATGGTAGCGGGAGAAGCAGGCTTCCTGCCGAGCAGGGAGCCCGATGCGGGGCTTGATCCCAGGACCCTGGGATCATGACCTGAGCTGAAGGCAGACACTTAACGACTGAGCCACCCAGGCGCCCCTTTTTGGGTACCTATTTACAAATATAGAAATTAGAGCTTTGAGCAAAGAGTACTGAAGTATATTTAATTCTAGTCTGTATCATTCTTATTATTGTGGAACACTGCTATATAATTGCAATATGTAAATTTTTTCTGGTATATTTTCTTTTTACATTCTATATTTAATGTTAATGTTGACTACCCTTGTTTATGGATAATAGTATTCTAATATCAGTTAATTCTATTCACATTTTTAGTTTGCATTTTTATCTCATGTTCTTAGTGAGTGTGCTAATGCAATTTTTCCCCCTCTGTTTGAACCATTATTACAGTTAATGGAATGCTGGACTTTTCAGATTTCCTTAAGACTGTGAATGATGTTTGTTATTTGGTCTCTCAGGATCCAGGTAAAAAAAAATATGACTCTTTAAAATTATAGAAGAGAATGATTTTGATTTTAACTGATTTTAAGGTGGGATGGTTATATAAATTTACATTTTTTAAAGAATTTTTTTTTAAAGATTTTATTTATTTATTTGACAGAGTGATCACAAGTAGTCAGAGAAGCAGGCAGAGAGAGAGAGAAGCAGGCTCCTCGCTGAGCAGAGAGCCCGATGTGGGGCTCGATCCCAGGACCCTGAGATCATGACCTGAGCCGAAGACAGAGGCTTTAACCCACTGAGCCATCCAGGCACCCCAAGAATTTTTTTAAAAGATTTTATTTATTTGACAGAGAGAGAGAGAAAGGGAGAGAGAGAGAGAGAGACAGTGAGAACAGGAACACAAGGGGAGTGGGAGAGGGAGAAGCAGGCTCCCCACTAAGCAGGGAGCCTGATGTGGGGCTCCATCGCAGAACCCTGGGATCATGACCTGAAATGAAGGCAGATGCCTAAGGACTGAGCCACTCAGGCACCCCTTTCAGAATCTTTTAAATACTTCCCTCCCCCAGCAGTCTAGATTGAGAAAAATTAGACATGAGCTGTTTCATAAAAGGCACTGAAAAATGTAGATCCCTTCCATGGTATCCTAATTTTCTTTCTTTAATTTTCATTGGATGGATACAACTGATATATTAATTTTCTTTTCTTTTCCTTTTTTTTTCATAGATTTTATTTATTTTGAGAGAGGGAGTGACACATCACAAGCAAGGGGGAGCAGCAGGCAGAGGGAGAGAAAGAAGCAGGCTCCCCACTGAGTAGGGAACCCAGTGCGAGACTCGATCCTTAGACCCTAGGATAATGACTTGAGCCCAAAG
>CM053619.1:34273165-34286866 GCA_028646535.1 Procyon lotor
AAAAAAAAAAAAGAGCCCCATGATCCAGTTAATAAAAAATCTCTATACACACCAATTTCATTTTTATTTCCATACCTTTGTTCACGTGTTTTTTTCTTTTTTTCTCTTTGAAGTCTCAAACATGTCTGTTTTCTTCTATAGTTTAACAGTACTCTCTTCACTGCTTGTATTTCTCCCCCAAAATTGTAGATACTGATGGATTTCCTAACAACTTTTAGTTTATACTACATATAAATTGCAAAGAAAGTGATCGAAAGAACTATTCATGTTAATGATAGAAACAGTGCTTCCAAATGTCTGCTATCTCTAGTGTTCATGACCTAATTTTAACAGTTCCTTGGTTTAAAATTCAACACAACAAAACAAAAACCAGTTCCTTGTTTTTTCCATTAGGCAAGATCAAGTTCCTATAATCAGCCCTTGGGATTATATATTTTTGTATCCAATCTCACTGTATTTTCTTAGAGTCAAGGATATATGAATGTGATAGTCTTCATATACCTGGATAAGGAAGCAAAAGGCCAGAAAAACTTTAATGTTTATATGTTCCTTAATGTGATAAAAGTTATTAAATGCCTACCATATGCAGCAATTAACAATATAGATATAATGCTTGGCTTGCTTTTCTTTTGTTAATCCTTACTTCCTACTTGGCATTTTAATTAACTCCTACAGCATTGGGTTTCTCCTGGTTCTCCTAGGTCTACTTGGTTTTCATCTTGAAAACCAAGCTTTTTCTTGACTATAGATTTGTATGTGTGTTTAGGTTCCTAAGTGCTACCTACTTTTCAAGCCCAAGTTTAGCTCCAGGTATTCCTTTGTTTTTCAAGTCCCAGATTGCTATTTTTTTTTAAAGATTTTATTTATTTATTTGACAGAGAGGAGAGAGATCACAACAGGCAGAGAGGCAGGCGGAGAGAGAGGGAAGCAAGCTCACTGCTGAGCAGAGAGCCCGATGCAGGGCTCAATCCCAGGACCCTGAGATCATGACATGAGCTGAAAGTAGAGGTTTAAGCCCCTGAGCCCCCCAGGCGCCCCCCAGATTGCTATTTTGACCTTATTTTTGTTTATGGTCAAATATTCTGAGACTAATGAAGTCCCAAGTTTCTTTTTTACCTTTTAAAACAATATACCTATTTCTTGAATATGCTATTTTTATAAAATATCCAAGCAGTATATGAAAGTAAATATGTAAAAAGCCTTCTTTAATCCTTCCTAGATTGTTAGTTTAATGTTGTCTTTAGAATCTTTATATATGCTATTATGAATATATATGTATGTATACATACTTAAGTATTTTGTAAGACAAAATGAGTTTTCAATTAGTAGGCAGAGGAGAACAAGAGGACTTAAATCTTAAAGAAGCAAGTGAAAAAAAACAAGCATACAGTTAGGAATCAAGAGACCCAAGAAAATAAAAGGGAAAAATAGAACTATCTTTTACTTGAAGAGAAAGGGATCATGCCAAATACATTATAGTCTAGCATGATTTTTTTTTAAACTGAATAATATGTCTTGGAAGATTTTCCATGCCAGTAGGTGTAGGTCAGCCTATTACTTTTTAATAGTTGCATGGTATCTGAAGAGTGTAGATATACTATAATTTATTTAACTAATCCTTTATTATTGAATATTTAATTGGCTCTAATTATCTTAGTATTAGAAACAATTTCACAATGAATGTGACTTTTCTTATATTTTTATATTTTATATATATTTTTTGCATTATATTTTTATGTGTTCTTGTATCTTTATGATGCCTTTGTAAGTCATCATAGTTTGTAAGGCATCAAATTTTGTAAGGCAAAATTAGTTGTCAATTATTAGGTAGAAGAGAACCAGAGGGACTACTTGCATACTTTGGGACATGCCTTCAGCACTCACACAGATAGTTTTCAGCTCTTCCTTTGCCTTTACTTCCTGCTTATGTGTATCTTCAAGGTAAGCTAGAGGTGAAGGTTCAGGACCTGCTCAGATTTTCCTAAGTATGGCCCTATCCACGTGTGGCCATAGATGGATGGCCATCTAGATGCTCAGGAATATGTTGGCACTTTTCAAAGACCTCTGTGGACATCTCACTTCCCAGATTTTCCTTTTAAGCTTGTTTGCTAGCCTATGGTTTGCTCCAACTGATTTTATTGACTTGGAAATAGGCCCATGACATATTTTTGAGTGGAAAGATAGTGGACTATATATATGCTGTTTTACTTGAGTGAAATGTTCACAATTGTGATGTGTATAGAGATATAGAAAGGTATCTGAGTAGGATATTAATCAAAATGCATCATTTTTTGCATGTCCTGGATGGGAAATTCATGTCGCTTTTATCTTTATTCTTTCTGCAGTTGTGGGTTTATTTGACTTTTTAAAATTAGTATGTTATTGGAAGAGCAGCAATAGCATTGAAGAACAGGGCTTCAGAATCTGTCTTTTTGTTGTTTTTTTTAAGTTTTTTTTTAAATTCTAGTTAACGTGTAATGTAGTATTGGTTTCAGAAGTGAAATTTAGTGATTCATCGCTTACATACTCAGTGCTTGTTCCAATTGTTACCTAGCACTTCAGGCAGTCATAATATTAACTAATTAATTGCCTCTGATTGTTTTTAATGAGTGCTCCCAGGGAAAAGACTCTGCACTGGGCAAGCTTTGAGTCAAGTAAAATAAGGACAGTTTTGCAAGTAGGATCTTCCACAGAACCACCAAACAGATCTAATAATGACAGCTCTTAGGAAATGGGGCTTTGAAGAAGTTTAACCTCATTCTTTTACATTGGCCGTCAGGCTACTGTTTTTCATCATGATTATAGGCTCTTAGTTTTCAAAGTTCCTGGGAGGCTGAGATGATGATTTGGGAATATGACAAGTTAAAATGCCACAGAGTGCACTGTTACTGAGATTCAGCCATTCCTCTTGGAAAAACACTCTTTGGATTGCTGTAAGCCTTTGATTTATATCCAGAGTTTTGGAAAAAGTTGATTCTGACAATTTTTGCCAGTGTTCTCATTGCTTTTATGGAGGAGAGGATTCTCAGAGGTTCTTCCTCTGCCACTTTTGCTCACTTGATCAACTAGTTGAATAAATGAATAATACCCAGTTTTTCCTCCCTGCCTGTGCAAATCTAAAATCTTGCGGATCATTATGCTTGTTATATCCTGAATTCCAAGAAAATGTGGTCTGACTATAAAGTGATTTGCTTTCTGGAATTGATTATGGAAATTGAGTTTCCTTATCAAAATAAATTAAGGGATGCAGTGGTCTGAGGAGCACTTAAATTCAGCATTAGGACCAGGTATCAATCTGTTTAGATTTTAAGAAAAAACATTTGTTTAGGGAAAACTCTCATTAATATGGATATTTTCTTCTGTGTTCTTTCCAATACTTTTGATACTTATGTTAGCATAAGAAAATGAAGTTTCTGTGGAGAAACAGAAGACCTTTTAATAGTGGTTAAACCATTGCTAACCTCTTTGTAATATGATAAAAGAAATCTAAAGAGAAATTTTGTATCTATTCCATTCTTCTTTTATACTATTTTTTCTAAATGAGATTTTAAAGCAATTAATGATGCTCTCAAATTTTGGTTTAAGGTGCCTTGCTATTATAGATTATACCACTGGTGAGAAATTATTTTAGTTAAAGGTTTTAACTAAGAGGTGACTATGGTATAATGAGAGAACCCATAGCTTTTAGCACAATGCTCAGCATATAAATAGCATTCAATAAATACCAGCTATTATTGCTAATATTATATCACTAGTGATAATAGAGAAAATTGTATTTTATACTAAGAATGCGCTCAGAATTGAACAAATGCCTACTTGCAGGTACATTTTTAGAAAACCCTACGCCTAGTTACTTTCCTCTGGTAGGTTATTGACACAAAATCAGCTCCTCCAAGAAAAGCTATTGGTTCTTATGGTAAAATAATATCTTTGTTTATTGTATTTTTGCAGCATTCCAGAATGCCTTGAAGATTTTCTGTAGGATAAAAAGTGGTCGAGTTGCAACTGATGAACTGGCTGCTGTTTTGGATAGCATGGGTATCCCTGTAATCCCTGAAACTTTTCAGGAAGTGATAAAGCATGCTAGTATAGACAGTGAGTTATTTGAACTAATATGTATATATATATCTTTTTTGGATATCAGTTTTCTGATTCATCCTTTATTTCTGCCTTTTCTTCTTGATTCTTGCCTTTTGCCATCATCACTCCTTACTGGTGTCTTACGGTAAGATATAGCCTAGGAAAATTAAATGAGAAATTTCTAAAATTGTTATATTTGGGTATGTTTGGTAAAAATCTAAGAGAAAAATAGATTTATTTTCTTTTCAAATTTAACTCTCTTTCCAATAGTTATTTCTTATCTGTGTAGAGATGGTTTCTGTAATGTCAAGGGCATTGGCTTCACAAGTTAGGAAACCTAAATTTCTTTCTTTTTTTTTTTTTTAAAGATTTTTATTTACTTATTTGACACAGAGAGAGAGATCACAAGTAGGCAGAGAGGCAGACAGAGAGAGAGGGGGAAGCAGGCTCCCCGCTGAGCAGAGAGCCCGATGCCGCGCTCAATCCCAGGACCCTGAGATCATGACCCGAGCCGAAGGCAGAGAATTTTTAACCCACTGAGCCACCCAGGCGCCCCTCCTTTTTTTTAATATTTTTATTTATTTATTTGACAGAGAGAGAGAGATCACAAGTAGGCAGAGGCAGGCAGACGGAGAGAGGGAAGCAGGCTCCCTGCTGAGCAGAGAGCCCAATGCGGGGCTCGATCCCAGGACCCTGAGATCATGACCTGAGCTGAAGGCAGAGGCTTTAACCCACTGAGCCACCCAGGCACCCCAGGAAACCTAAATTTCTTGAATTTAAATTTTTTTAGATAGCTTTGATGATACAATCTTCCTATGCTATTCAGTTACTCTGCATAATGTAGATTTCTTTTAAACATTATAAATATATTTAGCAGATGTTTTGTATTACATGTTTACATGTCACTAGGGGGTATCTAATAATAACAGACTGATAAATGATTGATTCATTGATTATCCATTCATTTAGTCATTTAATATCTACTGTGCGTGGAACTGTGCTAGGTGATACACAGATAAATAGAACACACTTCTTTTTCCAGAGGAGCGCACATTCTAGTGTGGAAAGAATTAAATAAAATGAGAATTACAATGTTGTATAGCAAATATATAGAATGTAGATAGGCTGCAAATGTATTCTTTTTTTTTGCAAATGTATTCTTGAAGTACCAGGGAAAGATTATTAGAGGATGTGATAGCTGAGCTAAATCTTAAAGGGTCAGTAGGGGTTAATTGGTTGAAGGTGGTAGTGAAGAATGAGAAAGATATTTTAGACTGAGGGAATAGTTTGTATAAGTATGGCAAGAAAATAATCAGACATGATACCCTTTTCAATGGGCTTCCACTGGTTTTTGTCATTTGTTAGTGGTGGCTTTTTAGTGGGCCCTTGGTTGCTGAAATGTGGTGTGAAGATAGAACCAGGCTGCATGGATTTCTTTTCCTTCCTTCCTTCCTTCCTTCCTTCCTTCCTTCCTTCCTTCCTTCCTTCCTTCCTTCCTTCCTTCCTTCCTTCCCTCCCCCTCCCTCCCTCCCTCCCTCCCTCCCTCCCTCCCTTCCTTTTTGAGAGAGAGGGGAATGGGAGGGGCAGACAGAGAATCTTAAGCAGACTCCACACCCAGTGCAGAACCTGACACAGCACTCGATCTCACAACCCTGAAATCATGACCTGAGTCAAAATGAAGAGGTGGTTGTTTAACTGATGGAGCCACCCAGGCACCCCAGGCTACATAGATTTTACTGGGTAGTCATTTATGGTGGGTTCTGGGTTGATAGACATGTGGAGGGATGTTCCAAGGCATGAAGATGTCCATAAAATAGGGATTTTAAAGATTAATCTCAAGCCATATTATTAAATAGCCTTTACAGCATGCTCTACCAGAAGCAACAGAAATCATACATGAGATCATAGCACCTTTTTTTTGTTTTTGACTTAGGAAATCCTAGTCTGGTTTTCCAGGCCTCTTACTTTATTTGGGGAGCTAAACTGAAAAATTACGCTAATTTCATAGGATTGTTATAGGAATTAACTATAAACATTATTATTGTGTTGGGACCTAAAACAGTCTCAAGCAATGTGAAGCAGAAACCTGAGAATTATCCTTGACAACTCTGTTTTCTTTATTCTCCTCATGCAGTGATTATGAATTGCTGTTTTAAACTCCTAAATATCTCTTAAATCATTCTATTTTCTAACATTACTACCTTAGTCCAAGTTACCAGGAAAGCAGATATCATGTCTACTTTTGCTCAATATTGTATCCTCGGTACCTATGATAGTACAGTGCTTATGGTACATATTAACTGCTCAACAAATATATGTTGAAAGAGTTAATAAGTCTCACCCTTCACTCCATCTCCTCCAACCAGGGAGAACAAGATTTCTTCACTATGTCATTTTGATAAGCTGGTTGTGACTTAAGGTAAAATTCCTCATAGGGAAGGTCCTTGTCTTTTGACTAGGAAAATAATTTTAAAAGGTTTGTTTGATTATTGGAGTTAAAACCTATTGGGAGACACTTAATTTGAGCAAAAAGGTATGGTAAAGCACTCTATATAAGAAAACAACAGAAATTTATATTACCATAGTGGCTAATTGGCAGCTGGTGGAAGAAAAATGAGGGAAGCTAAGAGTGGATGGGGGGTCTTGCAATTAGTAGAGTAGCTATAGAACTCTGGGACAATGGTTTGATGTTGTTTGTTGTACTATACAGAACTCCCATGCTCCCGTTAATTGCAAGTTAGCAGGTAAAAATTGGTTATATACAATAGCCTTGTGTTAGTAGTGTTGGTGGGTGGATTTAAAGGAAAAGGTCTATAGGTTCTGTGTTAGGTAGACTTGGGGTGGAGAGACCATAGCACCTATAGAACGTGATGATGTAAGTGAGATTGAAAGTCCAGGGGAATAGAAGAAACAAACATCAATTGCAAGTATGGGAAACACTCAGGGATCCTCAAATTTCGGAGGGAGTATTGATTTATATTCATATAGTGTACGGTCTGGGGTCTGAACTATTAAATTTAAATATTAAAGGAAAGGACAACCCCAGAATGCCAAAACTCTTGGATTGCCTAGGTAGGAGATATGGATTCTTCTGTAACAGAATTTTGAAGTAAGGAGTGATATAACTAGTAGAAGACATAGCACCCTGTTATAGGTACTATTTTAACAACTTGTTTTTGTATTTGCTTTGGTTTTTTTAAGTAATAATGATATGTGGAGAATATGTTCATCTTTATGAGTATTCGCAATGAAGAGGAAATAATTATACTGTTGGAATTTGTAAGGAAGTCCAACAAGCATTTACTTCATTAAGATATGGCAAGAGAAGTATGGAAAATAACTTGGTGACAGTTCTAGGAGTGTCAGGTAGTTTGGTTTTTGAAATAGGATATTTTGGTGCAGTACTTTTTTTCTCTTATGGTGATTAGTAATCTGATAATTGAACTGGGTGAAAAGTAGTGACTAGCATATTTTTTGATAGAGGAGGTTTTTGATATTGTGGAGCTATTGTGAAGATTATGGAAATGTAGTATTAATAGTCACTTAACACCTTCAAAGTAATGTTGGCCCGAGTATGACCTTGATGATTAGGATAAATTTTTTTTCACACTAGGTATTTATATTTTCCAGGTTGTATTTCCTCCAGAAGTACATATATAAGAATGGGAGGCTGTTTTGAATTTTCCTTATGATCACGTTTCATTCTTCTATATATAGCTGTCCAATTTTCACAGCACCATTTATTGAAGAGACTGTCTTTTTTCCACTGGATATTTTTTCCTGCTTTGTTGAAGATTATTTGACCATAGAGCTGCGGGTATAAATGGTGTCTATAACTATACTGATTGCCTCAATCTCAACCAGAAATTATTTATTAAGGTTCTGATAAGCCAGATAGGGGCCAAAATAGTAATTTCAGATTCTGTAATGCTTATTTGGCCACTGGGGACTATTTAAATAGGTAATATTTGTTTGGGAGGTTTGTGATAGATATCTATTTTTGCATAGAAGCAAGGGATAAATTTTGAGCAAGAGCTAGTGAATCTATAAATAGTTAGCTACTGCATTCTCACTGATTGATATTGGCCCTCTTTTCAGAGAAAGGTGTTTTTTAAGTGGAGAGCAGATATAAACAATATGGCCCTCTCCATTGGGATTAATTTATGTATGGTCCAACAGAATACTTTTCACTGATCCAATTCAAGAGTTTGAGGGCTGAAGCCTTGAATTATTTTAGGACTTAAGCTATGATCTAAGAACTTAGGACATGGACTCAATCTACAATAAGTGCCAGGAGTTCCCTGTGGAGTCTGAGGGGGGGTGTTAGTACCAAAATCAAGAAGAGAATGAGATTAAATACCAAGGAAATAAAAAAAAAAACCAGAATGTAAGAAGCAGTTCCTAATCAGAAGACAACTTAGCATCTACTGGTCTAGCACTTCTTTGGGTCAAATACTTACCTTGCTTTGCAGTAATTTAAAGTCCTGCATCTGATGTAGTTTACCAATTTTCGAGAATCAGAATGAATCATACCTACCCAACACCAAAACTATATTGTGCATAATTCTTCCTTGACTCAGAAGGCAAATTAAAAGCTTGCATCTTTTTTTCAGGGTCTTCACTTATGCGTATAATTGAGCAGTTGATTTCTTACACATAAGCTGAAGAATAAACCTAGTGTTTTCATAGGTAGATAAGTCATTTCCTGGTCTTTTTCGCCTTGGATGTCAAGCAAAGTCAAACATTTGAAGACAAGAACTATTGGGAAAAGCATTTTCTACCTCTGTGCACAATTGGAATGACATATTTAAGGTTATTGCCTCAGCACCCATTCTCTGTCATGCACTGCCTAACAAGGAAAATGGTCTCAGACAAAGGCAAGTGCAGGAATGATAGGAAATTATAATTATGAGTGCTGGATCCATATAAGATGCTAAATAAATGGTTTTCTGCTATCACAATGTAGATACTGCATTATTCTTTACAGTCTTCAGTTTTATTCATTCAAAAATAATTTTTACACTTATGTGTGGAGCATAAGGAAAAACATGGAGGACATTGTGAGAAGGAAAGGAAGGGTGAATTGGGGGAAATCGGAGGGGGAGACAAAACATGAGAAACTGTGGACTCTGAGAAACAGAGTTTTGGAGGGAAGGGGGAGTGGGGGTTAGGTGAGCCTGGTAATGGGTGTTGAGGAGAACAGATATTGCATGGATCACTGGGTGTGGTGCATGAACAAAGACTCTTGGAACGCTGAAAAAATAAAATAAATAAAATAAAATAAAATAAAATAAAATACTTGGAAAAACAAAAAATTTTTAAGGGTGCCTGGGTGGCTCGGTCGGTTAAGCGTCTGCCTTTGGCTCAGGTCATGATCCCAGGCTCCTGGGATTGAGTCTTGCATTGGGCTCCCTGCTCTGTGGGAAACCTGCTTCTCCCTCTGTCTCTGCCTCTCTCTGTCTCTCATGAGTAAATAAATAAATAAAATCTTTAAAAAAATAATTTTTAAGTGCTGCGAAGTAGATACTTTGCCAGGCATTGGGGAAACAAATGACACCTCTGCTCTTAAAGAGCTCATAATCTAATGAGGAAGATAAAGAGTTAAAACTTGAAATTGTACCTATGGTACACTCTTAAAAAAACTGTTTATTAAAATATTATCCTGATTACCTAGCTTTCAGGCTTAAAGTGTGACTAATTTCTTCTGATGGGTAACCCTTTTATTAAGGAGAAAAGAAAATAATGGTCTTGGTCTTAAGTTTCATTGTGTACTGAGTTATTAATTCACAATTCCAGATATCATTCAAAACCTATAGCTGGCCTTCCACTCCTCCTTCCACACATCTCTGTGTTGTTTTCATATTAGAATAGGATGGAAGTAATATTTATGTTCAAAAAAGAAATACAACATTGAAACTTATTCTTTCTATTACAGGTAACCACAGGGTGGATATTAGAGATATTATATTTACTTTGGATAAACTACAGCACCAGTATGAGGGTTTTTGTAAGTGAGCTCTTGTTGCTATAATAAGTTTTGTTTATGAATAAATTATCCTTAAACCTTAATTTATAGGTTTTATCATACGAGTTTTAAAGCCTTTTCTGAAACCATTGCTCTCTTAAATTAGGGAGATGAAAGTTTAATACCCTAAATATACTTAGTTAAAGTTGGTTACATAACTATCTCTTAACTTTCTACTTTTATCTTTCCCTTAATATTTTACAACAGAAAGTAAACTTTAAAACAAAATAATAACACTGAAAAAAGATACTTAATTTGCATATTGTGGGTCATCCTGACATCCTGACACTGACAGTTAAACATTTTTAGTATATTCTTCACTATCATTCATGATTTAGTTCTGTTTTTCTTCATTAAGTACTTTTTTAATCTCTTCCAATTGCACATCATGTCATTCCTTATTCTTTCTCTAATTTGTCCAAATAGCCTTTGACCAAGATTATCTATATATATAATTTTGAGAATTAGTCAGTTATAATAAGCTTACTGCAAATAAAGCAGCCACTTGCCTGATCCTTTCCTCAGCTTTTCCAGAGGCAAACATTTTAAATGTTTTAGATGATTACTTGACATACGTCTTCATGACAATAAATAACATGTCTGTATTGTTACCTGTTAATTTTTAAAATTTGGGGTATACATAGTAAACTTCCTAATTATGAAATATAAAGATTTAGCTCTGTTTTACCTTCCTTGTCTCTACCATGCCCACTTACTCTTCCCATACCTGTCCACACTCCCAATACAGTTACATGGTAATTTGATTAAGTTTTAATTCAGTATTTATGCTATTAGGTTTATGTAAACACTCTTCATAGCTGTGCTATATAGTAAGTATCTTGTGGTTACTTTTTCTCAGCAAATTTTTCCCTCTTTGAATTAATAATTGTCTTTTTTATTTGCTTGGTTTTTAATAATTAATTATTAATTAATAATATTAATTATTATTAACTAATTATTAACAATCAGTTGTTATTAATAGTTATAACTATTTATTAATTATATTAATTAATAAATAGTCATAATGTTATAATATTATATATAATATTATTATATTAATAATATAATCCCAAATATTAACTAATTTAATAATTAATTAATTAAATTTAGAGATGGAGATGAGGGGGAGGGCATAGGAAGAGAGAGAGAAATCCTAAGCAGTCTGCATACCCAGCATGGAGCCCAACGTGGGGCTCAATCTCATGACCCTGAGATCATGACCTGAGCTGAAATCAAGAGTCCAACAAATGCTTAACTGACTGAGTCACCCAGGTGCCTCTATATGCTTAATTTTTAAATAAGTATATTTACTGCTGATTGAACCCTGAATTCTGCCAACTGTCTAAATATCCTCTCCATAAGTTTGTATGCACCAGGTATTCTATTAGTTTTATCTTCTTGAAGAAATCTTCCTTAGAGTATTCTGATGTTCTTCAGTATAGATTTATTTCTCTCTACATCTTGTGTGCAGCTGTCACCCTGGAATCTTTTTTCATTAACATTCTGGATTCTTTTCACTTCTATTCTCCTGTATCAGATTCTGTCTTCACATTTGAGTGATAGTATGACTGGGTATAGAATTCTAGATTGTAAATAATTTTCTGGGTTTTTCTAGTTCTCAATATTGCTGTTGATGTCCAAAATTTTTTGACTCCTGAGTTTTTCTATGAAATTGATTTTTCTTTTTGCAAACTTGTAGGATATTTTCATTGTATATAGTGTTGTGAAATTTCATGGTGGTATATCTTGAAATAAATTTCTTTGCTATGATTGTGTTGGATAGAGTGACCCCTGATTCTGGAAAGTTAAAACAATGTGTTAACGATTTCCTTTCCTCTATTTTTCTGTTCTCTGCGAAACTCTTATTATTTGGATATTTGACATTCTGAATTGATTCCTTTTTTTTTTTAACCCTTTTCTCTTGTCTCTTTGTTATGCTTTCTGGGAGATTACCTTAAATTTATCTTCCAATGTTTTTATTTAGTTTTTCACTTATAATTTTTAAATTTCCAGTTAATTTCTCTGTTCTCAGACTTGAGAATGGTGAACTAAAAAGCTGTTTGGAAGCTCTGAGCCTGAGGTGGAACTAACTGCCTATGAGCTGTAGGATAGTGGTTCTTAACCAGAGGTGATTTGGGTATTTTTTCACCCTCCTCTCTCCCTCCCCTAGGAACATTTGGCAACATCTGAAGACATTTGTGGTCATCACAATCTGTGTTACTGGCATCAGGTGATTAGAGGCCAGGGTTGCTTCTAAATACCCTACAACACACAGGACAGCCCCCCTCAATAAAGAATTACCTGTCTCCAAATGCTAGTACTACCGAAGTTGAGAAACTCTGCTATAGGGTGATCTGGCTGGGTTCTTTGTGTAGAAAACCCTTGATATCACTCTAGTAAGGATATTTTTCCTTTTGACTTTCAGAATGTTCAAAGAAGTTTCTCATATCCTTCCTGGCGGTATAGCCTTGCTTACTAAAGTTCCAGGTGTTAAATGAGACAAAAGACTGGAGTTCCCATTATTCAGTGTAACCCCTCTGCTAGTTTTCCATATAATATTCCTACCCTCCATTGTGTTTAGTATTCCATAATTCCAGAGACTCTTGCATTAAACCTCTCTGATAAATTGTCAGTCTCCTGCTGGAATGGGAGAAAATCAACCATCTGACTGTGTGAAGGGAATCTAGGTATCAAACTACTACTTAAATGAACTTTTAACCAATTCTTTATTTTTAGCTTCACTCTTACTCTCACTTTTAGAAGTATCTAAATGGTACTAACTTACAAGCATTTGGAGATTTTGTGTTATGAATTTGGTTGCTTCTTGGTTTTCCCCATTCTGCTTTATGATTCAGCTTTTTCAGGTCTACTAAGTTCATCAACATTCCAGTTTCCAAAATTTAATTGCAGTTGTTTCTTTATCTTTTCTTTTTATTATTATGAGTTTATGATGTTTTAAAAATTCTTTTAGTTTTAATGGAGTTTTTGAAGGCTGTTCAACTTGCTGTCACTACCTGAAAGTTTCAAAGTTTATTTTGAATTCTAATTTTGTCTTTGGTTTAGAAGTTTTCTCATTAATTTTTCTTTTCTTACATAGATATTACTAATAATCACATACCCACTCCCATGAGTGATTCTAATAATTTATGCTATTTATTTCTTCTGTATCTTCACTAATTTTTTTTAACTAGCTGTATTATGGAGAAAGGAATATTGTCTCCAAATATAATTGTGGATTTGTGTATTTCTCCTTTCAATTTTGTCAGGTTTTGTTTCCATTTTGAAGCTCTGTTACTAGATGAATTCATATTTAGGATTGTTGTATTTTTTTTTTTTTAAGATTTGTTAATTTATTTGAGAGAGAGAGAGAAAGAACATGGAGGGAGGGAAGGGGAAGAAGGAGAGGGAGAGAGAAACTCAGGCAGACTTCATGCTGAGTATGGAGCCCCATGTGGGGCTCAATCCCATGACCCCAAGATCATGACCTGAGCTGAAACCAAGAGTAGGATGCTTAACTGATTGTGCTACCCAGGTGTCTCTGGATAGTTTTCTCTTCTTTGTGACTCTTTTATCATTATGTGATATGTTTATAATCA
>CM053619.1:34296392-34314798 GCA_028646535.1 Procyon lotor
ATATATATAATCAAGAAGAGACATTTTCTAAGTTTAAAATGACTATTAAGTATTTAATAGTTTCAACAGTATACTGGAATTAAGACAGCAATATGAATGGTAGCCTGATGTAGAAGAAAGCAGAAGTCAAGAGAGCTCCCTTCTAATCTCTTATCTTATGTTTCCTTTTGTGACTTTGGAAAAAAGTCATGATATCATGTATAAGTATTTTCTCTAAATATGTAAAATAACATACTTATTTTTCACCTACATATCTTAGTGAGTTGTTCCACGGCCAAGGCAAGGTAATGTAAGTTAAAATTTAAGGGCACCTGGGTGGCTCAATGGGTTAAAGCCTCTGCCTTCAGCTCAGGTCATGGTCTCAGGGTCCTGGGATCGAGTCCCGCATCGGGCTCTCTGCTCAGCGAGGAGCCTGCTTCCCCCTCTCTCTCCCTGCCTGCCTCTCTGCCTACTTGTGATCTCTCTCTCTCTCTGTCAAATAAATAAATAAAATTAAAAAAAAAATTTAAAATGTTGTGTACTTGTGACTAGAAAGATTGTGATTAATTTTCCTGGCAATTTTTTAGTGTTTACTTTTTCCCTGTAAATTGAATTGCTTTTTCCTCTTATACCTATATATTTTTAGTGATATTAGCTGATGGCTCTAATTATATTATCTCCCTAAACAGAGAATTTATTTTACATAATTAAATATTTATCTTAATAATTTAATTCTTGAAGATACTGAAAAAAATGTTCTTTTCCCTTTAGAAACAAAAAAGGTGAATTTTAAAGAATTCGTTGATACAATGATGACCAATACGGAGCGCTTTTCTGAAAAATTATGTACGTAAAAACATTATTTTTTGTGCTTTTAGTGGACCAAATGTTGTGACAGATTTTAGAATATAATATACGAAAAGACATCCTATGGTTTATCAGGCAAATAAATGCCTGGCTTACTGCTGATATGTTTGGCCTTAATCTTCTCCAGTGATGATCCCTAAATCCAGAACAACTTCCATGTGCAAATGAGTTGAAACCTATCATAATCTCACACTTATTACAGAGGGTTAGAAACACGTATGTAAAATTCATTTTGGGAAGAGTTAAAATGTCTTCCCAATTTGGGGAAGTGATGCCATCTAGTGACTATAGTTGCATACTAATATGCAGATTTTCTACTTAAAGCTGTATTTTTTTTTTCATCTTCCAATTTATTCAGTAACATTTCTTTTTTTTTTTTTTTTTTTTAAGATTTTATTTATTTGACAGAGAGAAACACAGCGAGAGAGGGAACACAAGCAGAGGGAAGGGTAGCGGGAGAAGCAGGCTTCCCGCAGAGCAAGGAGCCCGATGCGGGGCTCGATCCCAGGACCCCGGGATCATGACCTGAGCCGAAAGCAGCCGCCTAACGACTGAGCCACCCAGGCGCCCCATTCAGTAACATTTCTTGAGCCACTGTTATATATCAGGCTTTATGTTAAGCTGTGAGTATGCTAAGCTGAGAAAAACAGTCTTTGCCATTCAGAAGCTCACTCTAAAGAACTATAAGTTCATACATATGTATTTTAAATGGAGTGAAGTTAGTACTTTAAAAATTAGGGTTAGGGGTACCTAGATGGCTCAGTTGATTAGGCATCTGACTCTTGATATCAATGTAGGTCTTGATCTCAGGGTCATGAGTTCAAGTTCTGCGTTGGGCTCCATGCTGCATGTGGAGCCTACTTAAAAAAAAATGGGGTTTAAAGTAGCATTTTGTTATTTTGGGCCTAGTTATTGAGTAACACTGCATTTTAAGTAAGTTATCTTACCTTATAATATAAATCCATTTAATTTGTTTTCTATACAAGGAAACAATAGATTAATTGGATGAAGAGATCACTTGCATTGTTAATTACTTCATTTTTCCTAGGAATTTTAGTTTAATGGAGATAAAAAATTTTATTAGTGCATATTCGTATCTGTAGTCATATTTCCTTTCTTATTCTTAATATTGAATATTTATGTTTACTGCTTTCCCTTTTTTTCTTCACTTGACTGCTCATATCTTCATCAGACTGCTTATTGGTTTTTGTATACTTCATTGTATACCTCATTGGGACCATCCTTTTCCCCCTCTACTTTCTCCTTAGTCTTAGTCTCTTCCTGTTTTCAGTTTTCTTTCTTATTCAGTTTAAAATCTCTCTGGTCTCTTTGTCTCAAATACCTAAATTCTCTTGCCCCTTTGTTGTACCTAGCTGACAAAACTCCCAACTCGGCTTTCTCCTTGTGGCTGACAGCATTTCTAGAGAAAATTATAGCTCTGAGCAGAATGAATAGAGTGCCACTATAAAGTCTTGATCATCAATGTCTGCTGGCCCTCAACATTACTTAGGAATTAAGTGATTGTTCCTCCCCAGTTAGTTTATTTTTTTCACTCTCTGAAGTAACTATTTAAAATCTCCATTTTCTCAAACTTCTATTCCTACTCCAACCTCTACCCTTCTCACGTTTAGCAGATAACTTTGCCTTTATAGGGAAAATAGAAGCCTGTCTCTATTTTGAGCACATTAAGATATTTATAAATATATTCTTCTAAAAATTTTTAAGTTTTTCTTTTTCATATTTAAGTCTTTAATTCACCTGGAATTGATTTTTAAGTATGGAGTGAAATTGGGATCCAATTTAATTTTTTCCATAAGGATAATTAGCTATGACAGTTTTATGTTAATTCTCTGTTTAGAATTTATGTATTATATAAATCATTTGATTTGGAACCCAACACTCACACACGATAGCCTTGGGATTTAGGTTATCATTGGAGATTTATTCCCTCTCTTCATGCCTCAGGCAGAGAACAGCTTTCTTCTTGAATTCCTAAAAAGGGGACCAGAGTCTTTTTAGTCAGTTTTTAGAATGGGAGACTTTCCAGTGTCCTGGTTTTAATTAGGCATCTCAATTATAATTCTAGATATACCATATCTATACCACATAATAATAATTACTACTAGTACTCATATTTATTGAGTGCCAGTACTCTTCTAAATAATTTTTATTTTTTAAGTCAATTAGTTCTCTTATCAACTCTATTATTATTTTTATTTTATGGACGTGAAAACCATGGCATAGAGGTTAAAAAGTCATATAACTAGTCTGTGGGAGTTAAGATTAGAACTTAGGTGGAGCTTATGCTCTTAACTTCTACATTATACCAGGTGACTGCTGTGGCATCAGCTTAGGCACACACATAAATCATATTTCTTCCTCATTTCTGGTATCTGATGAGTTCCCTTTCTTTTTTTTTTTTTTTTTAAGATTTTATTTATTTGACAGAGAGAAACACAGCGAGAGAGGGAACACAAGCAGAGGGAATGTTAGCGGGAGAAGCAGGAGAGCCGGATGCAGGGCTTGATCCCAGGACCCTGGGACCATGACCTGAGCCGAAGGCAGACGCTTAACGACTGAGCTACCTAGGCGCCCCATGAGTTCCTTTTCTTTGAGCTTAGCATCCAATTGTTTAGGCCCCAAAGTTAGGAGTCATCCTTGATCTTTTTTCCGTTATGTCCCTAGCTCCACCACCCTCTCCCCTCATTCAGTTCACTACCAAATATTATTTTTATTGATGTTTTGACTTAGTATAGAATATATTTTGTGTTGGAAATTGAAGGGGAATATGGCTATTGTTAGAATACTATTTGCCAGTTCTCTAAAAACACTCATTCAGGTTTTGACCTTGCCATTCCATACTAGCTTTTTTACAAAAGTTAAATCTCATTTTATTAAATCTAATTGTCAGTATTTTGTTTTCATCCTCTTTGCCTCCAGCAGTTTTTCTTTTCACTTCAAGTATTATTTATGTAGTGTTATATTAGTTTTGGGTGTACAGCATAATGATTCAACCATTCTTATGTTTTAATTTATTGTATTTACTCAAAATTTTCCTTCTTGTGTTTTCTGTGACACTGTAATCTCCTAATTTTTCTCCCACTTTATTGGCTCTTCCTTTTTTTTTTTAAAATTGAGATTTAATTGACATATAACATTGTGTAAATTTAGCCATACAAAGTGCTGATTTACAATATATATTGCAATATGATCACCACCACAGTGTTAACTAATACCTTCATCACATCATGCAATTATAATTATCATTTTCTTTTTTGTGGTGAGAACACTAAGATTTAGTTAGCAACTTTCAAGTATATAATACAGTATTGTTAACTATAATCACAATGTTTGTGCATGAGATCCCCAGAACTTACTCATCTTCTAATTGTAAATTAGTACCCTTTAACTACATCTTCCCAATTTCTCCACCTGGTAACTACCATTTTACTTTGTTTCTGAGCTCTGCTTTTTTAAAAATGTAATTAATTAACTAGTTAATTATTTTTTCGAGTTCTTTTTAGATGCGAGACCTTACAATATTTGTCTTTCTCTGTCTGCTTTATCTTACTTAGTGTCCTTAAGTTCCATCCATGTTGTCACTAATATCAAGATTTCCTTCTGTCTTGTAGCCGAATAATATTCCATTGTAAAATTGCTGTTCTTTTCTCGTCTTGTTTGCTGACTGCTTCCTTTCTGCCTTACTTTTAAATATTAGCATGATCCTAGAGTCCATTCTGAGTCCCATTCTCTAAGCCTCTTCCTGAATACTGTTACTATTTTAAATATCTCTATGCTTTTGACTCCGCATTTATCTCATAATTAATATGTATAAAAGAGAATTCTTGCTCTCCAGGAGTCATATTTTTTCCCTGGTCTCTCTTATCTCAGTTTTTGACATCACTATCCACCCAGTTGCTCAGTTCTCAAACCTAGGAGTTCTTAATAGCCCCAGTCTCTCATTCATCACTAAATACTCTCAGTTTTGGGGCACCTGGCTGACTCAGTTGGTAGAGCGTGCAGTGCTTGATCTCTGGGTTGTAAGTTTGAGCCCCACATTGGATGTAGCGATTTCTTAAAAATAAAATCTTTCTTTTTTTTTTTAAAGATTTTATTTATTTTATTTGATAGAGAGAGAGAGAGAGAGATCACAAGTAGGTAGAGAGGCAGGCAGAGAGAGGGGTTGGACGCAGGCTCCCTGCTGAGCAGAGAGCCTGATGTGGGGCTCGATCCCAGGACCCTGAAATCATGACTTGAGCCGAAGGCAGAGGCTTTAACCCACTGAGCCACCCAGGTGCCCCAAAAATAAAATATTAAAAAAATATTCTCAGTTTCATTCTCAAAACATATTCTTTATTTGTCCACTTCTCATTATCTTCATCACTATTACACTTGTTGAAGACACTGTCATCTTTTTCTGTGAACTACTACAGTAGCTTCCTAACTGCCTGATCTTCCAGAGAGTCCATTCTCTATACAGCAGCAGAGTGATCTTTTACACAATCGTAATGAGATAATTTCATCCCCCCCCCCACATTAAACCTTCCATTAAATTCTATTGGAATTAAAAACCAAACAAACACAAAACTTCTTCCCATGGTCTGCAATGGTAGACTGAAGAGAAAGTAAGATCCAGAGAAGAATTTTGGGGGGAGATGTAGAACAAAAAGCTATTTAATTCATGAGTTTATCAATTGGGCTTGTTTTTGAATTCAGACTTCTATAAATCTATATAGTCCAATGCAAACTACTCTCTATAGTGGTTATTCAGGGTTGGCATCACTATAAGTTCTTGAAATATTTCAGAATCCTCAAAGAGACACTAATTCTGATGTTAATTATTTGATTGTGTTTTAATATTTGAAAATTGGCAGGGGTGTCTGGCTGGCTCAGTTGGTAGAACATGGGACTCTTGATCTTGGGGTTGTGAGTTCGATGCCCATCTGGGTATAGGGATTACGTAAAAATAAAATCTTTAAAAAAAAGAAAGAAAATTGGTAATCATTTATGCTGTATTTGTTATTTTACTCTTAACCGTAAAAACCATAATTCCTGATTAGTCCAGATAATAGTTTACTATACTAACTTCTTGGACAAGCATGTTGTAAAACTTGTGTGTTATCTACCCTTTAGTATTGCCTGATACTCCTGAAAACCTCCGCAATTTAAGCAAAAAGAAGATGAATGCTTCTCACCTGTGGAACACTCTGTCTGAGATGAATAGTAACTTGAAAATAGAAGAATTCCAAAATGCACTGAAATTCACAACAGTTGATGGTAAGTACTCCAAATATTAAAATTAAAAAATATCTATGAATATGGTTCTATCTTCTATCTTTATTTTTCCTTGTATCTTGTATTTGGTTGATATGCCAGTATACACATTTAGGAAATATAAAGAAAGCTCAGATTGTTTGTCCTACAGAAAAAAAATGTTAATATTTAATTTATCATTACTCTAAATTGATCAAATATGCATTGTCTTACCTTCAAGTTGTATAACATATTACTGGAAAATGGCATATCCCAGTGAACACAGAAGGGATTGTTAGGAAATGTTAAGAGATCTGTTCCAGTTTTTTATTAACACTACTTGAGATGTCCATACTTTTTGTTGAAATAAGCTTTTATTTAATTTGCTAGAAAAACATACCTAATGGTGTCTATCACTTCTCCTTAGTTAGCAAGTAAAAAAAAAAAAATTCAAACAAAACAAAAAATAAGTTCACAAAGGTACTATAAAACAAAGATCAAAAACTAAACTTTTTAAAATGAAACTATCATTTACTGTTGATGTTCTGTAGGCAGGAGAGATGTAGAAGGCAACCACAGGCAAGCATTTCCACTCCCTCATGAAGTTACAAATGTATTATTATATCTTGTATGTGGAATGCTAGCGTAGTAACAGAAGTATGCCTCTGGGGTCTTTCCCTGTGAGGATTAATTGCTCCCTTTTCTCCATTAAGCTCCTGTTTAAGTGATGCTGGTAATTTTGGACTTTAAGTGTGTTGATTGTTTTGTTTATTGAGATATTTGAGATGAGGAGGGTTGATCAAAATAGAAGGACACTTACAATTCAATAGTAGGGATCTTCCCCCTCTCTTTTCTTTTATTGCAAAGCTTCAGTTTCCCTTGATAGAGTGAGTGAAAGTTGAAGGGAACATGTACCAGAGAAAGTATTACATAGCATTTATTTTAATCAGACCAATAAGGTATCATTTTATGAGCTATAAAAATAACTCAGCTATAAATATAAAAATAACTCAGCTATAAAATCTATAAAATTACTTATTGTGATAATAAAAACTACATATACTGTATCCTATTCATTATTATATACTTATAAGGCAAAAATGCAATGTGTAAAATGTAGAATATCTACCATCTAAATCCAAATACACACATAATATTGAAAACTTTGTGTACCCCATCTGTCATACCATTTCTTCTCTTAACATTGGAACTTCAGTACAAAGATTTGATTATTATTTTAATGCGGTGGTTTGCAAAGTTTTGAACCTTGTATTTTTGGTTTTGTATTTATATTTGGTGCTGTTAAAGCAGTAGAATTCTTTTCTTCTAAATGAACTCTTAGAGAGTACCTCAGTATATAAATCATAGAAGTTGAGTTTCTCTCATTAAAGTGGGGGAAATGACCAAGTGAACTGCTTAAGTAGCTCAATGGAGACCTGGAAACATGAAGAAGAACTTAAAAATTACTGACCTAGGATATTCTTTTTTGACCATGTTATGTTAAAAAGGAAAAAAAAACTGATTTAGGTTCCCTCCACTTAGTGAGATTGAAAAATTACTTCTTGGTTATTAATGATATTCATTAATATCATTAATATTTTAATGTATATTAGACTCATTAATATTTTAGAGTATATTTGAAGTTTTTAAAAAATATTTTTGAAAAGATTTTGTCAGAGATAGAGAGAGAGAAGAAAGGGGAAGGGCAGGCAGAGGCACAAGCAGGCTCCCGCTGAGCAAGGAACCCGATGCAGAGCTGGATTCCAGGACTCTGGGATCATGACCTGAGCTGAAGGTGGACACTTAATTGACTAAACCCCCCAGGCATCCCTAAAAAATATTTTTACAGTTGTTACAAAAAGGCATTGAAAAATAGAAAGGGTATTTATCATTTGGCAAATTTAGAAATGCTTCCCCAATATCTCATTTTATAGCACTTGTATTCTATCCTGTGATCATAGACTACAGTAATTCTAAACCCTTGTGCTAAGTTTCCCTGTTCCTGACTGGGAAAGCAAAGCTGCCTCTGTCTCCTGTGTTTGTCACTTTGGCTTTCTAGTATCTGTGTGTTCTTGTGTAAGAGATGGGTGTGAACATGTGTTAGAAATTATAAAACCATCTGGCGTTTGAAAAATTTTAAAGTTTATCTGGTAATCTGATTTTTATCTTTAAACATTTGAAGGGTTAAACTAAACTTGAGGTTTGTCTCTTGGTGTTATCTCTAGACATACGGATTGCACAGTTTCTCTTGATTGATGGATATTGAAAACTCAGCCTTTCTCCTATAATCTTAAGGTTTATTCATTCCATAAAATTAATCTTTTGGATAGTCAACAGTATGAAAAGGAAATATGAGTACATCAAATGATTTACATTTTTAGAGATTGCTGCATTGGATCCTGACTTTTGCTTAGTGAAGCTGATCTATTAAAAATGTTTGAACACACACACACACACACAAATGTTTGAACATAATAGAAAAAAGTTTTTGTTGCAGAAAACGATGAAGTACAAATAGAAGAATTTGGAAAAGTGGTAAAGGATATGCGTGATGCCTCCAGGTTAAAAGGTAAGTCCTAGATTATTTGTGACTGTTAAGTTTACTTTTATTGAATGGATGTCTTTTTGTTTTGTTTTTTAGTGTTTCTAGTTCTGCTAATTTCTGTTTAACATGTTGGCATTGGTCTGTTTTAAAGCAGGTGAAACTTGGTTTTGATTAAAAGTTGATGGCTTCCATGATGAAAGAAAAAAGGCTTTTTCTGAGTAGGGTCTGTAATGCTGTTTTAAATCCCTTTTTTGTTTTTGGGCTTTATATAAAGTTAGTTACTGGCTTTAAATTTTTTCAGGTATGAATATTTTCTGTATCATTTTAAGCCTCAGACTTAGGACTCAACCCAATGTATAGGCTTCTATATTATTCTATAACATTTGTCAGGAATCTTCTACTGCTTCCTTTAGTAGACATTCCTTATGTTTCTTTCTTTGGTTTTTATTAAAATACAAGAGTGACCATGTACATTTTAGTAGCATGGGTATTTTCACTACTTGACTTCCATTTTTGCTTAAAAGCTAAAAATAGAACTAAAACCAATCAAGATTATACTTGTGGAGTTTGTGTACTTTTTTGTTTGGAAAATAAGTCTTAAACTTAACATCACTGGTAATTTATTTGAATAACCACTCAAATGATTATTTGATCAATAAACACTATCAGGAAAAGAATAAAACAGGTATATATTTAGGGAAACAGATGTAGAGACATTTCTTGTATAAAGAAGTAGACAAGTACTTCTCAGATTTTCAATACCCACTCTGACCTGCATAAGAAATTTCTGACATTATTGTTTCTCTTTTAGGTTAAGAAAAGTGTTAAATAATTCCCTGTTGACATAAACATGTTACCTGGGTTACATAACATAATTAGCATCAACATAGTATAGTTAGCTGAGCTCTAGGAAACAATGCATAGAGGTAGAAAAGAACACGGACCATGGGGCATGATATACGGTGGTTTGTGGTTTTTTGACTTACCAGCTGGGTAATCTCTCTAGGCCATTCTGGTTTCCTCATCTTTAAAACAAGGAAGCTAATAAAATCATGTTTCTTATAGAGTTGTCAGTTTCAAGTGCAAAAACACAGATAAAGCACACATACATGACCCAATTATTAGGCATATATTATATACTTGTTAAATGGTAGTTAATTTTGAAATCAGAGAGCAGAGCTCAGAAAGAGACTGGTATTCAGGACAGGTAACTTTTTATGAGGAGGAAGGAAAAAATTTTGAAATTAAGCTGTTGGAAAAGAAGAACAGATAAAGTTTAGGTACCCAAATTTGGGAGATGGTCACAACCATTAGGGGGATGGTACTGGAATCTGTCAGCTAGTGCAGTGAAAGGACAATAACTGCAGAGAAGAGTTAGGAAGCACCACCCTAGAAGACAGTGTTAAAGTAGCAGGCCCGAAGCTGCTTTCTTTAGAAAAGTCTGCTTGCAAGGTTGATTGGCTGGCACATGAGAATTTGGCTGTTGGAATGTTCCCTTCATTACTAACAGATGAGGCTAGTTCACTGTGTCTGGACTATTTGTTGGCAAACTCAGAGGGGCCTAGAAAATAGGCATTTTGCGAATAAAGTCCTATGCTTTCCTTCAACATACACACATAATTATAAGGGATTATGGTGAGGTGTCTGATCTTATAGTTTAAGATTTTAGAGGTGGGGCAGCCAATTCTAGGTAATGATGAGGATTAAGGATAGCCATTGGTTTGGATGACTTTGGAAAGTAAGTGAAGGCTTTTTGGAGTTAAGAGGTCAAGGTCATCCTTATTGTCATCAGATAACAATGGGAAATGGGGTTGAGGGAGGATTATGAGCAAGGTGCCAAGATCCTCAGAGATGGGGAAAGTGTACTCAGAAAGTAATAGATTATGGTGTCAGGAGGGTGGTGTAGGTGAATGACAGGCCTGAACCTCAGAGGGCTAAGGTTTGATTGAAGGTGGATCTAAAGTACCCTGACAGCAGCAGGAGAAATTTAGGGGTGCTTCTCTGCTTCCTGGTCCTATGGGGAGCATGGAAGGATGAGCATCCCCCATCCAAGATGGTTGTGCAAGGAAACCATATTTTAAAGGAAATCAAGTTTTAGTGAAAACAGAGAAGCAGAGCTGATACAGGTTTTTAGGTGCTGGCAAAGCTCAGATTGCCATTTTCAGTTGCTTCCCATGATGTTAGGAGGACAGAAAGTGAGGCAGAATCAAAGGTACTCAGGAGCTGTGATTACTATTTATAGCTAGTTCCTGGTGGCTTTAGTAGTAGTTGTAGTAATAATAGTGACTTTATTGCTATTAAGACATTTATTAAGTACTTGCTATAATCTAGTATTGTTTTAAGTGTTTTTTATACATCATCATATTTAATCTCCACATTAACCTTGTGAGGTAGATAGTATTACTATCCCAATTTAGGTATAAGACTACTGAGTTTTATAGAGGGGATAAGTAGTAATAATTTGCTCAAGGTCACACAGTTCCAGGTGACAGATCCTGAAGCCAGGATGTGAATGCAAGTCTATTTGACTTAACACTGCCTCCTTTGAAAGGGCTGGAAATGAAACAAAATTTCAGAAGCCAGGGTGCAACTGCATTGTGGTAGAATTGGAAAAAAAAAAAAAAGGCTAATGAGTCCTTGTGATACTTGTATTCCATATTTTGCATTTCTTATGATTCTGAAATTCATTTCACTTCAATCAGGATGAGTTAATTTTGTTGGCTACCATTAGAGCTTCATGGTAAAATAACTACTTTTGTAATTGCAGTGAAAAATCCAGCTATATGAATCATTTTGGTTGTGCCAATTTTATATTGGCACCAAAGATACATGATAGACCAAGTGTATTGTGTTGCTGGACTTAGAATTCCCTGAGCCCTGGTTTCTTCACTGAGATTTCTTATTCTTCAATTCAGGATGTGATAATAAATCTCAGACTGCCACTGACAAAAGTCTTTAGTGGCGGCTACTGTTGTTTTTTTAAATCAGAGGTTAGTTCATTTACCAAATAACTTTTTTCTATTTCTAGAGTTACAGGACATTGTCTTAGCCCTTGATGCACTTGAAGGTGACATGATACCTGGGAAGAACTTGGAGAGCTTTCTAGGAAATATTGGGATTAAGTCACCTGAAGAAGAGGTAGAGAAAATTCTTCAATCAGATTTTGTTTCTGGTAAGCATTTAAATATTACTATCAGGTTTTTTGTTTTGTTTTATTTTGGGTAGGAGACCCTATAAAGAAAGTGTGCAAGGTCTTTGTTTAGGTAAATGGGGTTCCTTTGGTGAGCAAATATATATATAGGTATGTGCTTATATTACTGTAAATGTCTTGAAAAGGAACCTTTCTTCTTTTACAGTTTTGGAGTTAGGAGAATTTTGCAGTTAGGAGAATACTTTTTTTTTTAAGATTTTATTTATTTATTTGACACAGAGAGAGATCACAAGTAGGCAGAGAGGCAGGCAGAGAGAGAGGAGGGAAGCAGGCTCCCTGCTGAGCAGAGAGCCCCATGCGGGGCTCTATCCCAGGATCCTGAGATCATGACCTGAGCCGAAGGCAGAGGCTTTAACCCACTGAGCCACCCAGGTGCCCCAGGAGAATACTTTTTAACAAGCAGGTAAAAAATTTTTGGAAAGTAGGCTTGGAAATTCCAGTTCTGTGAATAGAAAACCTAGCTTTGCCGCTTTGTGCCAAGTGAAGTTATTGGACTTCTAACTTTCTTGGTATTTTAGTTCCTTAACAGGTAGAATCAGAACTAGTGTATCTACAGGCTTGTAAGGTTAATTGCAAAGCATAATTGGTGAAAATAAATCGGAAGTATTCTGTATAGAAAGTGTTTAAGAAATTGTATGCTGATTTTGATTTTTATACCAGCTTTTTAATATTACCTTATCCAGGGATTCTTGTCTATCACCTCTCTCTTTCTTTCTTCCAGATGACAACATGGTGAATGTTAAAGACTGTATGAAGGTATTGAAGGACAACCAGAAATTTTCCAATTCTATTGGTAAGAGCTTTATGGTAAAACTGTTGAATGGCCACAACACAGGACTTATTCAGAGGTCACCTAGTCAAACACTCTATTTGGTGCTTAAATCTTTGTAGTAGTATCTGTGCCAAATATTTGTTTCATTTATATTAGAACATTTCCACTTATGGCAAACTTTACTGCAATTTTTTTCATTTAAGAATTTTTACTTGAGGGGTGCCTGGGTGGCTCAGTCTGTTAAGCGTCAACTCTTGATTCGGCTCAGGTCATAATCAGGGTCGTGGGATTGAGCCCCACGTGAGATCGAGCACACACATGCTCTCTTTCTCTAAATAAATAAATAAAATCTTAAAAAAAAAAAAAGAATTTTTCTTCAGTGGAAAAGATCGGGAAATCATGAGATTGTAATGTTTTCCAATAGCTAAATAAGAAAACTTTATTATATAATAATAGCAATTTTTAAACTGTTAAAAAACTATAGTGACTGGAAATGTAAGAAATATGAAGCGTAAGGCTCTTGTAATGTCACCCTCTGAAAATATCCCTGTTGAAGTTTGGTAAGTATTCTTTTAGGCTTTTTTACTTGCATCTGTGAGTATTTTTGTGTTCTCAAATTATTATTAAAAAATTAAATTACTGGGGCACCTGGGTGGCTCATTCGTTAAGCGTCTGCCTTCGGCTCAGGTCATGATCCCAGGGTCCTGGGATCGAGCCCCGCGTCGGGCTCCCTCCTCGGCAGGAAGCCTGCTTCTCCCGCTACCGTTCCCTCTGCCTGTGTTCCCTCTCTTGCTATGTTTCTCTCTATCAAATAAATAAAATCTTAAAAAAAAAAATTTAAATTACTGTGTCTGTAATATTCCACAACTTGCTTTTTTAAAGAAATTAATAATGTATCTTAGATATTGTTCCATGTTCCATTATATCATATAAATGATCTCATTCTTTTTAAGAACTCCATAATATTCCATTGTGGGGATGTACTGTAATTTTATCCACAACACTGTTGATGATATTTAAGTATTTAAGTTATTGCCAATTTTTAGCCATTCAAACATTTTGATGAGCATCCTTGAATGTATATATGTGCACAAAATTTTCCTGGTGGATAAATTCCTCAGAAGTCACAGTGCTAGACTGAAATATATGCCGATATAAGATGTTAATAGCTGTTGCTTAATTATCCTCCCAAAGGGTTGTAAAAATTCACTTTTATCAATAATGGATATTAGTTATTGAAAATTCTGCCAGTAAAAATTTTTATTATTGTTTTAATATACATTTCTTCAATGACTAGGGAGGTAAAACATATTTTTCATTATTGTCAAGTGTGCTTTGATCATTATTTTAATTATATTGTCTTTTTCATATGAATTTATAAATAGCTCTTTATATATTAGGGACATTAATATTCTGTCCTATCTATTGCAGTTTTTTTCTAGGTTATTATTCATCATTGATTTTGGTGGGTTGCTTTTTGCCATCTGTGGTGTTATTTTGTCAGTGTTGGTACTTTTTATTCTCCTAGGAAATTTATTTTATTCAGGTGTTTTATTGCAATATTAATACAGCCCTATGAACTGATAATCCTTTTGATTTTTTTGGTATCTGGTTATTTTCTCATTTTTAAATTTGCATATATATACATCTTACCTTTTTCTGTGTTTACTAACAAAAAATTTAAATAGCTCTCTTTTTAAAGCACTAGCCCTTAGATTTATCTTTAGTGTTTCTGTTTATAGATAAAAAAATAATTTCTGCTTTTGTCTTAAGTCCCATCTGTTGTTCTCTTATACCCATTTTATAGTTTTTCTAAGTTATTTAAATTATTAATTTACTTTTTTTCCTTACTGGACATTAAATGTTTAAGACTATCCTTTTCACTTTAGTAAAACTTTGGTTTATCTAACAGTCTTTGTTTATTATTGTTGTTTTTGTCTAAGTATTTTTAGTCATACTTTGATTTTCTCCTTGATGTAAGAGTTGTTTAAGAGAAAACTTTGAAATTTTAAAGCAATTTGAATTTCATTATTGCCCTGTCTATGTTGTTTATTTTTAGTTTTATTTTATTGTGGTCAGAGAATGAGGTCTATAGTAGAGGATTTGATAGTTGCCATGCTCATTAGATTTGGAGTTTCTTAAATTATTATATGTTTATCTAAAAACCACATTAATGGCTTTCAGAGACAGGCTAATGGTAATGCACACTCATCCTACTATTTGTCTTGGAAATCCTTATGCCTTTTTGAAGCAGGCCATTCCATAATTTTGGACAGCTGTAGAACTAGTCAATTATTCCACATATTTGGTGGAAATCCTGCCTATAATTCCATTCCCAAACCATATTTAACATTTGGACTCTTCCTCCTATCAGTAGCCCTTCAGAGATGTGAGGAGAACTCTTATATTTTCTTCCTTTCACATTCATCTTTTCTCTAGACTCACATTTCTCTTCAGCCTTTCCTCACATGGCCTGTTTTTGAAACGTCTTACCAATAACTAATGACTAAATCATGGAACAACATAATGAGTTAAATACTACTTCTACATAAACTAGCTAATTTTAAAGTAATTTATTATAAACTTCTCTTAATCCTGAGAGATGATTTTTGGGATATATACTTTAGAACTGCAGGCTTTTTTTAAAAAAGATTTTATTTATTCATTTATTTATTTGAAAGAGAGAGCGCACCCATGAGAGAGCAAGCCAGTGGGGGGAGGAGCAGAGGGAGAGAGAATCCCAAGCAGACTCCATGCTGAGTGTGGAGCCCAACATGGGGCTCTCTCCCAAGACCCAAGATCTCCCAAGAGATCATGACCTGAGCTGAAATCAAAAGTCAGATGCCCAGTTGATTGAACTACCTAGGTGCCCCTGAAGTTTTGATTTGTTTTTTAATTAAGGGAGGTTAGCTGTGGATTCCCTAGTCTAGATGTTTGATGTTAATGTGTTATACATAATGGGCTTTTCTGACTCTCTAAATTTGGTGAAGTGAAGTGACAAGATTAAAAGGTGTAGGAAAAGAAAGTGGAAAGGGAAAGGTTGGGTTTTGAGAGAAGTTGTGAAGAATGGAGGGTATTTTTTACTGGAATAGTGAGCTCATTACTGATAACTAGAGAAACTCTGGTGTACATTTTTCTTCATACAGGAAGAGCCCACCCAAAACCCAGAGTTTTAACAAAATAATTTTAAGAATAAAGACGAGGGGCTATAGAAAACTATAGTGGAGAATGGGTTGCTCTATTTATTTAAATGGCCACATATGAGTAGTTGCTGCCATTTTGGACAGTGGAAATCTGGAAGAGTCCATCAATTTTATTGTTATGTTCCAAAGAGTTGGATCCATGGACTGAAGTACATGTTGTATGTATATTTTCTGTGTCTGTAGCATTGAATGATATCATCAATACATTGGATTCTATGGAAGAAAGTGATCAGTCTGATAAGAACAAATATGCAGATATACCTGGAAATATCAAGAGAATTTATTTCACTGATAATAGTCATCAAAGAATACTGGATGATTCCTTTGTTGAGGGTGAGTTGATTGAGCAACTTGTAATAAAAATCTCTTCTAAAATTTTATCCAAGAATTTTTAAATATTTTACCAAAATACTAATTATATCTTAATAATTAGTTCCTAATGATAATTTAGTTAATTATACTATTTAGTTCCTAAATAATACCGTAAATGTATTGAAATGTGATTTACTGCAGACCAAATTTAGGGATATACCTTATATTCTATATCCATAGATATATCCATTTAGTTATTACAGTATCAAATTCCTGGATGATTTCTTGGACTAGATTGTAAAGTTGGTCTCAAGTATTTATATATGTTGTTGTATGACTTTGAAATAATTCTTTCTAGAGTAATTATATTTCAAAGTTAATCCCTTTCCTTTGAATTTTAGAGAGGTCTTACTAGTTTTCTACCTTTTTTTTTTTTTTTAGGTGAAAGGCCCTTTGAAAAATACAAGTTATTGTTGAACAATTAAAACATTTGTCTATATAACACTCATTTCTAAGTGTTGAGCTGGTCTTTGCTCTATTTACAAAGAATTTACCTGACCCATCTATATTCTCAGCTGCGATATATCCAGATGGATTTTATCCATATTTGGAAAACCATTTCTTGCCTTTAAATTTAGCTTCAGCTAAAAAATAAGGTCAGATCTGCCTTTCAGGGAGCAATTGGCATGTGTGAAGTCAGTTTAGATTGTCAAAACTGATGGGTGTGGACGGCTGGCATCTAGTGAGTAGAAGCGAGGGATGCTGCTAACCACCCTATAATGTATAGGACAGTACTTCCTCAAATAATTATCAGGACCCAAATGCAATTTTGCTGAGGTTGACAAATCCTATTTTGGAATTATCTTATAAAATTGCCAAACCTACTAATTTGAAAGTACTTTTTAAAAGGTTAGTTGTTGTTTTTTTTAAAAATCTTGCTTAGAACAAGTAAAACAATTACGGTAAATATAATGTATTTTTATTCTAATCTCCTTTTGTTTTAAGGTAATACCTGGATTAGTTGTGAGTTATTCTGAACTTCTAACTGTAATATGGTCCAACTGTGCAAATGGACATATTTTATTTCTCTCTCGTCCCTCAAATAGATCCCTAGCAGTTTGCATTTTTGTAGAAAGTGTATAGGATAAAGGGTATAACTGCAACTTGTCCTTAGGAAATGCTTCATGATTAGATAGATAGGTAAGCAAGCAGAACTAGAGAAGATGAGCAGAGAAAAATATTCTGGAAGCCAGTGGTTGATTTTGAGAGGAAGAGAAAGGTCAATGGGAAATGTTACTGAGAGATGAAGTATTTAGTCATTGGCTTTCTTTCAAACTGGATAAAATCAGGATGCTGTTCCTTATGGCATAATCTCTCTTTCTCTAAATTTGCAGATTTTAAGAAAGAGGCTTTGTCTTCAAATCTGAGACTACCAAAAGCAGATGGTAAGAACTTTTTATGTGTATAAAAAAGCATTCCCTATAAAAGAGTTACTTTTTGGGATCATTGCCAGGTGCCAATGGATTCCTAGTCCATTTTCTCACTCCAGGCAGAGTAATATTTTTTTCAAAAAAGTAATCTGATCATATTATGTCTCCCTGTTATAACTCTTTAAACATTTTCCATTGCTATTAAATAAAGATTAAAATCCTGCATGTCCTAGTCGTCTAGCACAATTTTGTACCATTATCCTTGTTGTCTGTACTTTCAAATACATTGGCTTTTTTTCATTTTCTTAGATCTCTCTTTTCCTCCCACCACAAAGCTTTTGCATATTTTATTCCCTGGAATATTTTTCCCCAATCCTCTTTGCCTAGTTCACGTTTACTCATCTTTCAGATGCGTGTCAGATTCCTCTAGGGAGCCTATCATTATCTGCTAGTCTAGATCGGCTTCCTTTGTTAATATGCTTTCATTAAATCATGTCTCATTCATAACATTTGTTTCATATTGTAAGTACCCATTCATATTTTTTAATGATACTAGAAATGCTCAGTATATTTTACCTTATAAAGTAATAAAAATAAGGACATCTGGCTGGCTCAGTCAGTAGAGCATGTAACTCTTGATCTCAGGGTCAGGAGTTCAAGTCCCATATTGGGTATAGAGCTTACTTATAAAAAAATAAAGTAACAAAAATATTAAATAACTTAAATCATCTTAATTCATTAAGATCAAAATAATGCAATTTTTCATGAAAAATTCTTTATTTGAGTGTAGTGAACATACAATGTTATATTTGCTTCAGGTGTACAACATAGTAA
>CM053619.1:34314898-34330823 GCA_028646535.1 Procyon lotor
CCAACAAAACTCATCCTTTTTCATGCATGGTGTGTCATATTCCGTAATATAGCACATCTTTATTCATTCACCTACTGATGGACACTTGAAATACTTATAATACTGCAATACACATAGGAGTGCATATATCTTTTTGAATTAGTGTTTTTGTCTTCTTTGGTTAAATACCCAGTAGTGAAATTATTGGGTCATATGATATTTCTAATTTTTAATTTTTTGAGGAATCTCCATATTATTTTCCACAGCGGCTGTACCAATTTATGTTCCACCAACAGTGCACAAGTGCTCCTTTTTCCCCACATGCTCGCCAATGCCTGTTATTTTTTATGTTTTTGATTCTAGCCATTCTGACAGGTGTAAGGTGATACCTCATTGTGATTTTGATTTGCATTCCCTTAAGATTAGTGATGTTGAATATCTTTTCTTGTGTCTATTGGCCATTTGTAATGTTTTCTTCAGAGTCCTTTGCCCATGTTAAAATCTGACTGTTTTCCAGTCATATTTTTAATTATTTGATTAATGATTCTTTCTCTTACATGCCTGGAAGAGGGTCATTGGACCAAGGACCACATCTCTACTTTGCTCCAGATCCTAGTATTGTTTCTATAGATCCTAGCACAGACCTGGCTTTCAGCAGGCTTAGGAGTAGCTACTATTAATAATTAATATTATATAGTATTTACTGTGCTAGGTATTGTTCCAGATCTTTTATATTATAAACTCATATAATTGTAAATATTTATGGAATATATGGATGACAATAAAACTGTCTTATCTCATTAGTCTCATCTCTCATCACTTCTGCATTTGTATTTATTCTGTAGCCATAGTACTTATTGCAATTTAAACTGGCTCTATTTGCTTTTGGGTCCATATCTTTGTATGTGCTCTTTCCTTTCTATACATTTCCTGTCAACAAACTCACACTTTTTCCCCTAAGCTCAGCTTAAACATCACTTCTCATCCCATAAGACTTTTCAGAATTGTAGGTTAGGTGAACTATCTCAGTGCTTCCATAATATCTTGTGCGTGTTTTTCTCATCGTACCAACTATATTAATGTATTATCATTTTGTTTATAGACATGACTGATTCAATCTCTGTCTTCAGGGAATTTACAGGAAACTTTTTTATAGGAAACTCTTTGATGAAAGGGCTGAAATTTTCATTATTGGTCTTAGTAGCTGCAAAACAAATGTTAGTAGGATGAATAAAAGTCTAAAATGGTACTATGTTTTCTTTCCAGGTCAAGGTTTAGATCTGTTGGTATAATGCAATAATTTTCAGACTGTGGAAACATACACAATGAGTTCATTTGGGGATTAAGAGAGAAATAGAGTGGGAAATGGTATTAATGAAAAATTAAAACACCCAATAATGATATGTTTTATATTTTAAATTGGTGTGGTATCAACAGGACTACCCCATTTGGTTGTATGGGTTGTGCTTTGCACAAAGATGCCTGGATGATAGGGTACAAGTAGGGACTGAAATGCACTCCATATTTCACTGTGCTCTCCAGGCTTGGACCACCGGTGCTAGATTTCAGCTGCCCAGAGGAAGGTGTGCCTCTTTGTAATGGATACATACAGAGGGGTACCCTTTTTCAATCACACAAAAGCACAATATGGACTGGTGGTGGCTCTGGGGATCAAGAGCTTTAATCTCAAATTTTGGCCTTTTTTTTTTTTCTTTACTTTATCAGTTGATAGAAATCTTTAGACCTACATGTAGAGGATTTAACTATTATTTAAGAAAAGCTCACAGCTCATTCAGTATTTAGTGCATTAGTGGATTCAGATAACTCATCATATTCTCTTCTGCATGTAATTTTTTGGCTTTACTTGCTGCTTGAAATAAGGGGGTTGTTAGAAAATAATTTGCTTTTTTTCCCACAAAGATTTCAGTTAAATATATATATATATATATTTAATTTGAGAGTTCACCTGTAATGGACTTTGGACAAACTATTTTGTACTTTTTAAAACAATAGTATCTTATATATATTTATTTATCTTTGCAGAGATTAAAGAAGCTGCTCATATCTTGTCAAGTGTTAAAAATGGCCGGATTGATATACCTAGCTTGGAGCATGCCCTGGAAAGTTTGAATGTTAATTTGACTGAGGAGGACATCAGTGAAGCCCTTAAATGTTGTGACATCAGTGGTGAGCATTATTTTGTCATGAAGTTCTTTTCATTTTTCCCTGTTTATGAGAGACAGTCTTAGAGCATGTATATGTGGGTAAAATGCTAAGGGTAGTCATGCTGGAGACTTAAGCTGACAAATTAGAGCCAAAACAGTCTGCTAATTTAAATATTTATTGACCGTATCTTTCTGTTCTTACTTATCTGGATATATATGCTTATTTAGGTATTTACCATTCATTTCTTATAAGCATGGGTGGGAAAATACCATTGTGATAAAACAAAGACATGATACTAGCAGCTTCATTTTGATATGCAGTCTTTCTTCAGAGGACATCCTTTCTTATCTGTCCTTTTATAGTACTTGTCTCATTCTGTTTTTTTAACCAAAGGAAATACCCAAAATTTCACTACATTTTAGAAGAACAGTTATTTAGTTTTGGTCATTGTTTCCAAGTGAGCATATACTTATCTGTGGTTTCCTTTTTTAACTTCTTGTAATATATGCTTGATCTCCTTTCCTATATAGATTCACTCTTAAGTGTCAAATCATGTGGGAATTCTTTTAGAAGCTGATGAGTTTCACTGGTTTTAGGTGGCTTTTTATTTGGGGTTTATCTTAACCTTGTTAAGGTTAAGGTAAACAAAAGCTTGTTTTTCCTATGGGAATTCCATGAGCGTGCGTTTAAGAGTACTTCCCCAGCACAGTTTGGTTATTGCCTTTGCCAGGTACCCCAGATTACTATTGACCTCAGTCAGTTTATATGTTTTGATCTGGGGTTTCTCTTACCATGAAGACAGTATAAATTTAGACTCCAAACCCACATGAGATGCAGGAGATTCTTCACAGGATATTTTTTTCCCACTGCCTCTCAGAATTAGGAAGATTTAGGTCTCTTTGTTGTTTACCTGGCCAGTAAATACAGTGTTTTAATCTCCCTTTCACTGGATTGAACTTCTTTTAGCATCCAAGTTTTATTTGCTATCTAAATTCAGACTCTCCAAGTAGCATGAACCCAAGTTTTCTTTTATGAATATGTATTTAAATCAAGCACCTTGCCACTTTGGGATCTGATATGTATCCCCAAATAGTTGTAGGCTTAGTACTCACTGTTTTCTACTTTTGATCTCTGTGACCACTTATTATTATTTCCTGTTCATATAACTTAGTCATGCATTTATAGAATATTGTACTTCATACAGCATCTCTAGGGATTTGTAGTCTGATGGTTTCTGTGCTACTCAGCTAGCCATTTTGTTATAAGTTAAAGTCTCCTTAATGTAGTTGATAGCCCAATATTTTCTACTGTGGTAACATTATTGCATCTTACTTCAAGTGTGTGTGTGTTTGTGTGTGTGTGTATATCCTAATAGTTAACATTGTCACCTCTGGCCTGAGACTACCTCAGTTCAAATACCATATCCTCTAGCACTCTCTGGCTTTTGTGACCTAGACAAGTTATTTAATTTCTCTTTGCTTTCATCTTTTAAAGATAGGCATATCAAGCATACCCGTGTTATAGAATTATTGTTAAGGTTTTAGTTAATAAATGTAAAGCATCATAAAAGGATCCTTAGTATGTATAAGGAACTGAAAAGTTATGTAAGTTTTTTTTCTTTTTTTTATTATGTTCAATCAGCCAACATATAGAACTCAAAAAAATTAGCTATTAAGATCATTAACTGTTCAATAGACAGTTCCTAAAAGTATGAAAAATTATTTTGAAATAGTTTCAGTCGTTTGAGATAGAAAATAAGGTAGAATGGAATTTTAGGTATTGTAAATCAGAAACTTTATGTACAAATTCACAGTATCAGGTTTTTAATGTCAGCATGCTTGATTTTGACTTTACAGATAATAATGAGGTGAGTTTAAAAGATTTCTTCGAAGGAATTGAAGAAAGTCCATCTTTCAAAGAGTCCATAGGTAAGTGAATACTACTAGTTCAAAGACAAATGACTGTAAAATAAAGATATGAAATGATATTTAAAAATCAATATCCAGATTTCAAGATTTTACTCTGTAATCTCTATAGTTTTAAAAAGGATTTAAAGCAGCTTATAAAATATAAATAATATAAGAATATAAAAGACAAGTGAGGAAAATGGGAAAAAGTTATAATGGAGGGAAAAGAAATAAAACAGGGTTGAAGAAGATAAATAGAATATACCTTTGCTGTTCTTACAAAGTCCTTTCTCAAGAGGAGATAAGTTTTTCTTCATTCAAGGGGTTCTGGATCTGTGAAGGAAATCCAGTTTGGAAATTGGGTAAGGCATCACTACTCTCTGTTGTTTCATCACAGGTTAGGCCTCTGGAGTTTTCAGGTCTCCTTAGCTGGACTGCCCATCTGTTTCATTTATGAAAATCTTAACTGCAATTAATTGGTTTCTCTAAATTCTCATGGAATTGGTCCCCATATCATTCTTATTGCCATATCATCTTTGTTGCCTTATGCCCCTGCTGTATAAAGACTATTGCTTGGTCTTTGTCCCTGAAGTCCCTCTCATCTTCCTTGAAAAGGAAAGTATTGAAATTTCAATACCGGCATTGTTTCCTAACCCCCACATCTACAGGGGACACCTACCAAAGAAATTTCCACAGATGCAGACACCCTTGTCAACAATGTATTCATAAATGCTTTGGTAAAATAAATGTCTTTTCTTTTTCACATTTTAATATCCCTAAAATTAGAACACCTTTATAATCGATGGCATTATTTATCACATGTACATTTTTATTGAGATATAATTCACATACCATAAAATCCATCCTTTTAAAGTGTACAGTCCAGTGGCGCCTGGGTGGCTCAGTGGGTTAGGGCCTCTACCTTCGGCTCAGGTCATGATCTCAGGGTCCTGGGATCGAGCCCCACATCGAGCTCTCTGTTCGGCGGAGAGCCTGCTTCCCCTCCTCTTTCTGCCTGTCTCTCTGCCTACTTGTGATCTCTCTCTCTCTCTGTCAAATAAAAAAAAAAAAAGTATACAGTCCAATGTGTTTTGGTGTATTCACAAAGTTGTGCAACCATCACACTCTAATTCTGGGATGTTTTCATTGCCTCAAAAAGAGACCCTGTACCCTTTAATAGTTATTTCCACCTCTTCCCGGCCACTGACAACCACTAATCTACTTTCTGTCTGTATTGATTTGCCTATTATGAACGTTTCATGTAACTGGAATCCTATTACACGTGACTTTTGTGTCTGACATCTTTCATTTAGCATGCTGTTTTCAAGACTCATCTGTATTATAGTATAAATGAGTATTTCATTCCTTTTTGTGGTCGAATAATATTCTATTATATGGTTATACCACATTTTCTTTGGCCATTTATCAGTTCATAGATATTTGGGTTGTTTCCATTTTGGGGCTATTATGAATAATACTGCTATGAATATTTATGTACTTTTTTTTAGTACAGGTTTTTGTGTGTACATAGATTTTCATTTATACCTGGGAATGGAATTGCTGGGTCATGTGATAATTTTACGTTCAAGTTGAGGAACTGCTGGAGTGTTTTTTTCCCAAAGGCAGCTGCCCCATTTTATATTCTCACCAGCAATGTACATTTCCTTATATCCTTGTCAACACTTGTTATTGTCTATTTTTTTTATTATGGCTTGTGTAACGAGGATCACACCATGGTTTTGTTTTCCATTTCCCTGGTGGCTAATGATGTTGAACATGTATCTTTACATGTGTTTATTGGCCATTTATACATCTTCTTTGGAGACCTGTATCCTTTGCTTATTTTAAAATTGGGCTATTTGTCAAGAATTCATACATTCTGGATTATATACCTTTATCAGATACGTGATTTGCAAATATTTTCTCCCATTTCGTGAGTCTTTTTTCTTTCTTGATGGTGTCCTTTGAAGCACAGAAGTTTTTAAATTGGGTGCAATCCAATTTATATTTTCTTTTGTCACTTCTTTTGATGTCACATCTAAAGATAATCCAAGATCAGAAAGATTTATACTAATGTTTTCTTCTAAGAGTTTTATAGCTTTAGCCTCTTACTTTGAATCTGTGATTGAGCTAATGTTTGTATGTGGTGTGCGATGGGAGTCCACTTTAATTCTTTTGCATGCAGCTATCCATTTTTCCCAGCATCATTTGTTGACAAAATTATTCTTTCCCCATTAAAGGGTTTTGGCATTCGTGTCAAAAATCAATTGATAAGTGTATGGATTTATTTCTAAACTCTCAATTCCATTCCATTGATTTTTATTTATTCTTATGCCAGAACCACATGGTCTTGATTACTGTAGCTTTGTGGTAAAGTGATAACCTAAGCAGTAATCTTTAACCAGAGCAGGGCATCAGAATTACGTGTAAGCTTGATCCACCTGGTTCTACTTTTGGGCTACGATGGAGTAGCTTAAAACAACCCTTCTGGGGGCACCTGGGTGGCTCAGTCGTTAAGCGTCTGCCTTCGGCTCAGGTCAGATCCCAGGGTCCTGGGATCGAGCCCCGCATCGGGCTCACTGCTCGGCAGGAAGCCTGCTTCTCCCGCTACCATTCCCTCTGCTTGTGTTCCCTCTCTCGCTGTGTTTCTCTCTGTCAAATAAATAAAATCTTTAAAAAAAAAACAAAAAACAACCCTTCTGCTGAGAATAGTAACATCTGGACTAAATTAAACTGCATCAACAGCCACAACTGTTTGAAGGCATTGAAAAGCAACCAAAGCTGTCAGGATTTGTGGGGCTATAAGATAAATAGAAAGAGTGTGACTTGGAGCAGCAATAGCAGCTGTTGCTGCTTCTTGTCTATTTTGTCTTTGTAACATGACTTTAAGTGAAAAAATTTTGATGTAAACTTATTTGTAATGCTTCATAGTTATTTCAGGAGCCACATATGAAGTATTATGTAGCCAAAGGCATAAAGGTTGACCACTTAACATATGTCAGCTTGAAAGGCACATTAGTTAAGAGCATGGGTTTTGGAACCATAGCGCCTGGACTTGAATCCTGGCCCTGCCACTTACTACCAATATATTCTTTAGTAAACCACTTAATCTCACTAACTTCAATTTCTTCATCTTAAAAATAGTGATAATAATACCTATCTTGGAATTATTATAAGGTTTAAATAGGTAAGGTAGAAGTATTTAGAACAGTCTCTAGCACTTACTAAGTTTTCAGTAACTGCTAACTATTAAAATACGCAATGGTTTTTTAAAACTGTACTAGTAGTTTCATATAAAATTATTTTATGCTGGGGCGTCTGGGAGGCTCAGTCAGTTGGGCATCTGCCTTCGGCTCGGGTCATAATTCTGTTGTCCTGGGATCAAGCCTGTATAGGGCTCCTTGCTCAGCGGAGTGCCTTCTTCTTCTTCTCCCTCTGCCCCTCCCCCTGCTCGTGCTCTCTTGTGTGCGTGCACACTCTCTGTCTCTCTGTTCCAATAAATAAAATCTTTAAAAAAATAAAATTCTTTTATGCAATCCAAACTTATTAAGTGAAAGTGAATAATACACTCTTAAGTGAAAGTGAATAATACACTCTTATTTCTGCTGTTGAAATACTTGTTTTTGCTCTTTTTTGCAGCAACACAGCTCCTCTTAGCTACTACCCAAATTCTCCAGAATGATCTAATTGATGCCTCTGACCTCAAAGCATTTTTGATGAACAATGGCTTTTATGCAGCTAATGTTTTACTTGATGAAATATTAAGACATGAACCTGAACACGGTTAGTAGTTTGTATGCATCTATGTTATAAAGGCCACCATCTGCCAGTGGGGGTGGGAGATGTATGGATGGGATACACAGCAATGGAAGGCATCCTGTGGGAGCTGCAATGGGATGACTGAGGAACACCAGTGCTGCCCTGGTGTGCCAAGCCTGAGCCCTATGAAACCAAATGGAGGGGTAAGTCAGGGCCTACTTTATGTCTGTAGGTAGTGGTACTTGGGAGATGAGGTTACTCTGGCTGGCATGGGCAGTACTCAATCCAAATGCCATGCACAGAATACAACAAAGGCCTTGAGGCCCTTTGCCAGGTGTCGCCCCTTTGGAAGGTGAACTATGCTGATATCCAGGAATACCTCTGGTGGTGTTGCGCATGGTGTTGGCTCAGGGAAGCATATATTTATAAATGTACAAAATAATTTCATTATTTTAATGGCTTGCATTGTTGAATGTTATCTTTACTCCATTTTCAAAAGAGAGGAGGAGTAGTCTTTATTTTTCTGTTCTCTGTAAGAGATTCCTCAGATGTTAAGTAGAACTCAGAGGGGAAGACTGATGAGCCTAGAGTTTTATTTATGGGAAAGTTCTGGATTATTGATTTAATTTCTTAAATTGTATGAGATTACAAAGAAAATATATCTTCTTGTTAATATTGGCAGGCTGTATTTTTATAGGAATTCATCCATTTCATGTGACTTTTCAAATTTATAGGATATAGTTGTCCTTGACCTCTACTTTTTATCTTTTTTGATGTCTTCCTGATCAGTAATAATATCTTCATTTTCATTCTCAATATTAGTGATTTGGAGTTTTTTTTTCCACCCAGTCTCTACAGAATTTTTCTTTTCCTTTTTGTAAAATTAAGATATAATGGGCATAGAACATTCTGTAAGTTTAGGGTGTACAATGTGTTGATTTGATACATATATACTGCAATATGATTATTACTATATTGTTAGCACCTCTATCACATCACATGATTGTAATTTCTTTTTTGTGGTGAGAACATTTAAGGTCTAGTCTCTTAGCAACTTTCAAGTATATAATACAGTATTAGATCAGCACAGCATTAAATTTCCAGAACTTACTCATCTTCTAACTGCAAATTTGTACCTTTTAACAACATCTCCCCATCTCACTGCACCCCCCGAGTTGCTGGTAACTATCATTCTACTCTGTTTCTATGAGATTGGCTTTTTTAGATTCCACATATTAGTGTTATATATAGTATTTGTTCTTGTCTGGCTTATCTCTTCTAAGTGTTTTACTTAGACTTTAACACATTTGTAAGGAATGTTAGTCTATAGCCTTTTACCCTATTCACGATGTGGTTTTTGTTTTGTTTTGTTTTGGGTTTGTTTTTGTTTTTGTTTTATAGTTTTGGGGCAAGTAGGAGCTACTGAAGGATTTTCTTCAGAGGAGTAACCAGATTTTTTTTTTTTAAAAGACCTCATTTGCTGCACTGCAGAAAATAAATGTAGAGAAATGAGACTAATGGCATAGAGGTTTTTTTTTTTTTAATTAACATATAATGTATTATTTGCCCCAGGGGTACATGTCTGTGGATCATCAGGCTTACACATTTCACAGCACTCACCTAGCACATACCCTCCTCAGTGTCCATAACCCAGCCACCCTATCCTTCCCTACCCACCCCTAGCAACCTTCAGTTTGTTTCCTGAGATTAAGAGTCTCTTATGGTTTGTCTCCATCCCAATCCCATCTTGTTTCATTTTTTCCCTCCCTGCCCCCTACGGCTCTGACCCTGCCTCTCAAATTCATCTATCAGAGAGATCATATAATTGTCTTTCTCTGGTTGACTTATTTTGCTTAGCATAATACCCTCTAGTTCACATTATTCCAAATGGCAAGATCTTGTTTCTCTTGATGGCTGCATAGTATTCTATTGTATATATACCACATCTTCTTTATCCATTCATCTGTTGATGGATATCTAGATAGTAATCCAGTGTGTGTGTGTGTGTGTGTGTGTGTGTGTGTGTGTGTACACACATATATAACACATCTTCTTTATCCATTCATCTGTTGATGGATATCTAGATTCTTTCCATAGTTTGGCTATTGTGGATAGTTTTAACGATACTGCTGTAATAGCACAGGCATTAACTAGCATCGTGATACATTCAAGAAGTATCTGGAAATAATTAAATAGAAATTGGTAATCATATGTATGCAGAAGTTATAGAAGAAGGAATAGTATAGGCTGACTCCCAGGCTTTTCACTTTTGTAATTTTGACTATTAGGTTTCTGAAATACTAATTCAGAAGCAATAGCTCTTTCAGCCAAATTTTACTTTGCATTGCAGAAAATGGCAAGATTACTGTTCAAGAGTTTCTAACTAAGTTCTGCAATACATTGAGAATTTCTAAAGTCACAGGTGAGTTTTACTTCATATGTATCTACTGCCCACATCTGGAAGGACAAGCAGTGGTTTTCACGTTAAAACAACACAAGATTAGAAAGTTAAAGCATAGATAAGTAAGAATATGAAGAGAAAACAACACAATATTGGGTTTTATAATTTTTGTCCAAATTATTTGGCAAAGACTGCTAAGCTTACCCTAAACTCAGAACTGTAGGTAGTCATACTCTAATCATGCTAGAAAATTACTAGATTATATATTATTCTCTGAGATTATTCACTAGGTATACCTGACCTAAATTTATTGGAAAATTATAAATGATTAGAAAATAATTTTTAAAACTTTTGACAAACCTAGCAAAGTGGATTTTATGCATATCTTTTTTGTTTTTAATGTATCCTCAGCCACTCTCTTGACTACACTGTTTTAGGGCAAATTTATATTTATTATAGTGTGACTTACATATAGTAAAATCATCTTTTTTAGGTGTACAGTTCTTTGAATTCTTGAAAATAATGTCATATAACTATTACTAAACAGCACGTAGAATATATCACCCCAGACATTCCTTTGTGTCCTTGTACAGTCCATCCCCTCCTTGAACCCTCATTCCTGGTAACCACAGATCTGTTCTTTGACTCTAAAGTTTTGCCTTTTCTAGAATGTCACATAAATGAAATCATAGCATATGAAGCTCATTTGAGTCTGGTTCCTTTCATGCAGCATATTATACTTTATATTCATCAACCTTTTGCATGTAGTTTGTTTCATTTTATTGATGAATATTGTATGCATTGTATGAATGTACAATTTATCCATTTACCAGTTGATAGACTATTGAATTGTTTCTGGGTTTTGGTGATTATGAATAAAGCTTCTATAAACATTTATATACAGGTTTTTGTGTGTACATATATTTTCATTTATATATTCAATCCTGCCAAGTAGGATTGCTGGGATATATAGTAAGGGTATATTTAAATTGATAAAAACTGCCAAATATGAATTTGTGATAGATAACTTCCATTTATGATAAAAACTCTCAACAAAGTGAGTGTAGAGAGAACATACATCAACATGATAAAGGCCATATATGACAAGGCCACAACTGACATCACGTTCAATGGTGAAAACCTGAAAGCTTTTCTTCTAAGATCAGGAACAAGATAAGGATGCCCATTCTTGTCACTTTTTTGTTTTGTTTAGTGAAATGCAGTTAGACATGCAAAGTTGTATTAGTTTTCAAGCATACATCATAGTGATTCAACAATTCTGTGTATTACTTAGTTCTCCTCAGATAAGTGTAGTTACCATCTGTCATCACAAAATGGTATTACAGTATTAATGACTATATTCCCTATGCTGTAATTTTCCTCACACTTTTATTTAGCTCTTATTCACAGTATTAGAAGTCCTACTAAAGACAGTTAGGCAAGAAAAAGAAATAAAAGGCATCTAAATTATAAAGAAAGAAGTAAAAGTGTTCCTATTTGCAGATAACATATTATATATAGAAAACCCTAAAGGCCTAACCAAAAAAACTGTTACTGTTCCTATTTGCAGATAACATATTATATATAGAAAACCCTAAAGGCCCTATCAAAAAATACTGTTAGAACTAATAAATTTTGTAAAGTTATAGAATATGAAATCACTATAGAAAAACCAGTTGCACTTCTATTCACTAATAAACTATCAAAAAAAGAAATTAAGAAAACTGTCCCATTATAATTACATCAAAAAGAATAAAAAATTTAACCAAGGACATGAAAGACCTGTACAATGAAAACTATAAGACATTGACAAAAGAAATTGAAGATGACACAAACAAATGAAAAGATATTTCATGCTCAGGGATTGGAAAGACAAATATTGTTAAAATGTCCATAGTACCCAAAGCAATCTACACACTCAGTGTAATCCCTATCAAAATTCCAACGGCATTTTTCACAGACCTAGAACAATGAACATATTTTGTATGTTCCATACAAAATAAAATTTGTATGGAACAACAGGAGACCCTGAATAGCCAAAGCAATCTTGAGAAAGAACAAAGCTAGAGCCATCCTTCTTTCTGATTTCAGACTTCATTACAAAGCTATAGTAATAAAAACTGTATGATATTGGCATAAAAACAGACACGTAGATTAATGGAACAGAACAGAGAGTGCAGAAATAAGCCCTTGCGTATTTGGTCAATTTGTTCATGACAAAGCAGCCAAGAATAAACAATGGGAAAAGACAGACTCTTTGGTAACTGGTGCTGGGAAAACTGGGCAGCTGTAAGCAAGAGAACGAAACTGGACTGCTATTTTAGACGACGCACAAAAATTAGCTCAGAATGGATTAAAGACTTGAATGTAAGACCCGAAGCCACAAAACTCCTAGAAGAAAACATAGCAGTAAGCTCTTTGACATGGGTCTTTGAAAACATTTAAAAAAACCCAAATTTTGTCTATTAATACAATACCATAGGTAAAGTCATAGAACAGATAAAAAAATGAGAGAAACTATTTGCAATGTATATCACATAGAAATATAGAAAAATGGGTAAAAGTCATGGATATACAAATCATAAAAAAGTCGTAAAATAGCCCAAGAACATATTAAGAGATGTTCGATTTTACTCATAATAAGAAATATGCAAACTAAAATGGAGATAAATTTCTCACCCATTAGACTGACAGAAATTGAAAACCTTGACAACATACTCTGTTTGTCAGTTCGTAGAGAAAAAGGCCTTTATCTATAGCTCATGAGCATGTAAAATACTACCACTCTTTTGGAAGGAATTTGTCAGTGTCTAGCAAAACTCCATATACATTTACCTTTTGACTTAGCAATCCCACTTCTAGGAATTTTCCCTGAAGATATTGTGTACCAATGTGAAAATACAGATGCATAAAGTTATTCATTGGCACCTGGGTAGCTCAGTGAGTTAAAGCCTCTGCCTTGGGCTCAGGTCATGATCTCAGGGTCCTGGGATCGAGCCCTGCATTGGGCTCTCTGCTCAGCAGGGGGCCTGCTTCCCCCTCTCTCTCTCTGCCTGCTTCTCTTCCTACATGTGATCTCTCTCTCTGTGTCAAATAAATAAAATCTTAAAAAAAAAAAATAAAGTTATTCATTACAGACTTATTTGAAATTGCAAAATAATGGAAAATAATTAAGTATAAACTTTGGAGATTAAATAAACTATAGCTTCTATATTGTACAACTATAAAAATATAAAAAAAAAAGAATTTCATACCAGTACTTTTTAATACCACTGATTTTATGCCTTTCCAATATTTAAAGCTACAGATTTCCCTCTGAGCACTTTCACTTCATCTCACAAAATTTTATGTTATGTTTTGATAATCACTTATTTAAAATATTTTCTAATTTACCTTGTGATTGCTTTTTGAAATATGAGCTGTTTAGAAATGTACTATTAATTTCCAAATATTTGGACACTATCTAGGTATCTTCTTGTTACTAATTTCTAATTTAATATACCTTGGTCAGGGAATTTATTTTGCACAGTTTAAATGCTTTTAGATTAATTAAGGTTTATTTTAAAGACTAGCATGTGGTCTATCTAGGTGAATATTCCATGTGTACTTGAAAGAATGTATATTCTGGGGGCGCCTGGGTGGCTCAGTCGTTAAGCGTCTGCCTTCAGCTCAGGTCATGATCCCGGGGTCCTGGGATCGAGCCCCGCATCAGGCTCCCTGCTTGGCAGGAAGCCTGCTTCTCCCACTACCATCCCCTCTGCTTGTGTTCCCTCTCTCGCTGTGTTCTCTCTATCAAATAAATAAAATCTTAAAAAAAAAAAAAATGTCTTTAAAAAAAAAAGAATGTATATTCTGTAGTTGTCAGGTAGTGTTCTATAAATATCCATTAGGTTAGATTGTTTGCTAGTTTGGTTAAATATTCTAATTCTTACTGATGTTTATTCTACTTGTTCTATTAATTACTAAGTGCAAGATGTCCATATCTGCAGCTCTTATCGTGTGTTCAACTATTCCTCCCTTTAATTCTGTAAGTTTTTGCTTACAAGAAGGCTCTTGTTAGATGTATACATTTGGTATTGCAAAATTTATGTACATGACAAAATTTATGTAATACTTTGTCTGTTGCTGCCTTTTGTCTTATTTTTGTTGCTCTTCTATACCTTTCCTCCAATTTCCTTACTTATATTTATACATTTTTGTGTACTTATTGTCATGTATCTTATTTTATATAAAATAAAGCTTTTAATTGATATTCCTAAAATATTTTACAGAAAGTTTATCAAGACATGCATAGGCAATATAAGAAAATAATTATTCTTGGTGCACTTAAAAATTTCACACTATAATTATCCATCTCTCTGTTTAGTTCTTTCAGTTTTTGCATTACATGTTTTGCAGAATCTATCATTAAGTACATACAAATTTAGAATTGTTATGTCCATCTAGTGGATTGAAATATCATTATGAAATGTCTCTTTTTATCTCTAAAAATTCCTCTTCACATATAGCTACACTGTTCTCTTTTGTTTAGTGCTTGTCTGTTATATCTCTCTTTTTTGAGGGGGTTTCTTTTTTTCAAATTTAAATTCAATTAATTAATATATGATGTATTATTAGTTTCAGAGGTAGAGGTCAGTGACTCATCAGTCTTATAGAATACCCAGTATTCTGTGAAAAAATGCTCAACATCACTAGCCATCAGGGGAATACAAATCAAAACCACAAAAAGATACCACCTTACACCAGTTAGAATGGCAAAAATTAACGAAACAGGAAACAGCAAAAGTTGGCAAGGATGTAGAGAAGGGGGAACCCTCTTACACTCTTGGTAGGAATGCAAGTTGATACAGCCACTATGGAAAACAGTATGGAGGTTCCTCAGGATGTTAAGAATAGAGCTACCCTACCATCCAGCAATTGCACTAATAGGTATTTACCCCACAGATACAGATGTAGTGAAAAGAAGGGCCACATGCACTCATAGCAGCAATGTCCACAATAGCCAAACTGTGGAAGGAGCCAAGACGCCCTTCAACAGATGAATGGATAATTAAGATGTGGTACATATACACAATGAAATATTGCTTAGCCATCTGAAATGATGAATACCCACCCCACTTGCATCAACATGGATGGAAATGGAGGGGATTATGTTAAGTGGAGTATGTCATGCAGAGAAAGACAATTATCATATGGTTTCATTCATATGTGGAACATAAACAATAGGATGGAGGACCATAGGGGAAGGAAGGGAAATCCAAAGGGGGAAAAATCAGAGAGGGAGATGAACCAAGAGAGATTATGGACCCCGAGAAACAATCTGGGGGAGAGGGGGAGGGGTTAACAGGATGTTGGATATTGAGGGGGGCATGTGCTGTGATGAGCACTGGGTGTTATACTTAACTAATGAATCATTGAACACTACATCAAAAACTAATTATGTATTAAACAGTGGCTAACTGAATATAAAAAAAAAGAATACCCACTGCTCATTGTATCATGTGCCCTCCTTAATGTCCATCACCCAATTAACCCATGCCCCTACCCACCTCCCCTCCAGCAACTCTCAGTTTGTTTCCTATGATTAAGAGTCTCTTACAAAGCGGTAATGATTAAGACAGTGTGGTACTGGCACAAAATCAGACACATAGATCAATGGAACAGAATAGAGAGCCCAGATATGGACCCCCAACTCTATGGTCAACTGATCTTC
>CM053619.1:34331323-34351673 GCA_028646535.1 Procyon lotor
TTTTTTTTTTTTTTAATTAATTTTTATTAACATATAATGTATTATTTGCCCCAGGGTACATGTCTGTGAATCTTCGGGCTTACACATTTCACAGCACTTAATAGCACATACCCTCCCCATTGTCCACAACCCAGCCACCCTATCCCTACCCCACCACCCCCCCGGCCACCCTTAGTTCATTTCTTGAGTCTAGGAGTCTAGCAAGAACATCTCTTATGTGAGAGTCTTAGGACCTGCTTCAGGGAGGATGGGCAAGTCTGAATCCTAACTGCACCTTCCATTTCTCCCATTTCTTCAGCTTAAAATATTCAATATGTTGGAGCGCTATGTTTTGCGAGTAGTGTATCCTGAACCCTGTCCTCCAAAGATTAAGAAGTATTTATGTGTGATGTTATGGATAATTCAGAGGAAATTGAAATTCAGCTATTAGGTTTTTGTAAGGGTTTTTACTGCTTGGAAAGATTAATAATTTTATATATTTTCTTTTTTTATATATGTATTTTCTTATACGCATATTTTTTCCTTGTTCACTTCAGGGTTAAATACAGAGTGGTGACAGTAAAAACAAGTTGAATTTCTCTTTTCCCACCAAAGGAATTTTTTTTTTAAATTCTTTCTCTTCCTTTGCTGTCTTTGTTGTATAAATCATCTCTGCAGGGAGGAGCCCTGTGCATTCTCTCATATTCTTTATAGGTGCGAATATATTTTTGTACTATATAACCTGTGTGTAATTTTTTTAAACCACGAGTCACAATACTGGGTTGTGAAATTTACTAAGTCCTGAATAGCATTTTAAAATGAAATGAAGGGGCACCTGGGTGGCTCAGTGGGTTAAAGCCTCTGCCTTCGGCTCAGGTCATGATCTCAGGGTCCTGGGATCGAGCCCCGCATTGGGCTCTCTGCTCAGCAGGGAGCCTGCTTCCCCCTCTCTCTCTGCCTTCCTCTCTGCCTACTTGTGATCTCTCTCCTCTCTGTCAAATAAAAAAAATAAATAAATAAAATAAAATAAAATGAAATGAAATGACCTGGAATTTGTTAAACGGTATCAGTATGCATCACATATGATAAGTATTGTTTTATAAAACATTTATTTGTGTGTATGTGTGTGTGTGTGAGCACACATGCTCACAATCTAAACATATTTCTTACAATTCATTATAGTCATAGAAGTTTGAAAATTGAATGAAATTATATTAAAGCAATACTAGATCCTTGCCTTAATGAGGCTGAAATCTATTTTATTTCTTAACTTTGCAGAAAATAAGATCGTAAAAGATATAATTGATGTTTTCACTAATTCATCTAAGCCATCAACACCATTCAACAGTAAGTATAGTAAAAGAATGAAAATTAAAAATAAATTTCTAAGATCATTCTATGGTATTCTACTTTTTCTAAAGTATAGTTTGTTTTGCCCTGTGCTTTTAATTCCTTAAGTTTTCTTTGCTTTACTGAAATGTTATAATCTGCTTTCTTATTCCTTATCACAGTCAATCTATACTTTGACTATAATGAATTATTTAGAATTACATTCCTAGAAAATGCTTCCTTAAAGCAGTTTGTCTTAGTATATGCTTCAGTATAAAGTATCCCATGAATCTAATACAATTTTCTCTCACCTCTAATAATTTCCACATACTTCTTTATCTCACCTATAATGAAACATTGTAAAAGAAAGTACAAAAAAATCTAGCGCATCTAAAATTAGTAGGTAGACGGTAAGAAAGACACGTTCTCTAATCCTAGGATAGGGTGTGACTACGTGTTTGTAAGGGCATAGCAGATTTTTATTTTCATTTTTCTCTCTCCAGCTACCTGCATTCTACTTCTGCTAGCTGACCTCATTCTAAGAGCTATTACTTAGCTGTACTTGAAATGCTTTATAGTCTGTGAAAGACTGGAGCATGTAGTAGTTTTTACCTTTGAGGGGAAATATTTATAAATAAAAGCAAATTTTTACAAAAATTTTGCAGAAGTTCAACGTTTAGCTGGCTAGGGGTATGTTAAATTTTGCTTATTGTTTAAGTGACTTCTTTTTTTTTTTTTAAAGATTTTATTTTTTTATTTGACAGAGAGAGATCAGAAGAAGGCAGAGGCAGAGAGAGAGGGGGAAGCAGGCTTCCCACTGAGCCTGATGCAGGGCTCAATCCCAGGACCCTGGGATCATGACCTGAGCTGAAGGCAGAGGCTTTAATGCACTGAGCCACCCAGGCGCCCCAGTTTAAGTGACTTCTTTTTTTTTTTTTTTTAAAGATTTTTATTTATTTGACAGTGAGAAACACAGCGAGAGAGGGAACACAAGCAGAGGGAATGGTAGCCGGAGAAGCAGGCCTCCTGCTGAGCAAGGAGCCCGATGCGGGGCTTGATCCCAGGACTCTGGGATCATGACCTGAGCCGAAGGCAGACGCTTAACCACTGAGCCACCCAGGTGCCCCAAAGTGACTTCTGAAAACAAAGCCCATTGATATGTTTTGAAAGCCCTTTAACTCAGAATTCCTTTTGTGATACATCTACTTTCTTGCAGATCAGGGTGTTAAGTCTAAGAAAGGGCTTTGCCCAGTTTCCTCATTTGTTCTCTATTCTTCATGTATTTATAGATTTATTTAAAGAAACTACAACTCTTGATAAGATAAATAATAAGATGCCTGCAAATGAACTGAGCTTCCAACGCTTGAGTGCTGAAATTCCATTCAGCAATAAGACATTCCAGGAGATTCTGGGTCAAACATCTGCTGATGGTGAGCCCTTTTTTTTTGAAGGAACATTCTGTGTTGAGGTTAATGAAGTCCTAGTTCTACTGTGAGCTTGGTATATCTGTTTTTGTACTCATAGTGTAGATAAACTAGGTCTTAGAAACACAATGAGAACATAGGCATTCTGAGAACTAATTAAAATTAATACTTTTCTCTTGGAAATATTATTTATTTATGTATTTACTTACTTTTAAGCAGGCCCCATGCCCAGTGTGGAGCCCAATGGAGGGCTTGAACTCACGACCATGAGATTAAGACCTGAGCTGAGATTAAGAATCAGATGCTTAACTGACTGAGCCACCCAGGCGTCCCTTCTCCTGAAAATATTTTGAAGAGGCACCCTCTGTTTATCTGGCATCCTATTTGTAAAATGCATACATCATAAATAAGACAAATAGTATAATTAGAATTTTTTTCTTGTTTTAAGGGAATAGATTCTTGGTAAAACTATTTTAAACTGATTAGTTTTTATCCAGCTAGTTTTCGGAAATTAACAAAATTTGCCCATCCCCCATTTCCTGTCATGGTTATTTTACACTTTGCCTTTTTATAATCCTTATACTTTACTTTTTAGAAAATAGTGAAGTAAGTCACAAACAAATTTTGGACTCTTTGAACACAAATAAGCCAGCTCCTAAATTTGAAGGTGAGTCAATCAATATTTCATTTTAGATACTTGTCATAGTTCCCATTGCCTTTTGTCATTATTATTTTTAAACAGTGTTGTAAATAAATGATATACAAAAGATGCATATTTTTATAATTAAAGTGCACGGTTTGGTAAGTTTTGATATGTGCACACATCTATAAAACTACCATCATGGGGCGCCTGGGTGGCTCAGTCGTTAGGCGTCTGCCTTCGGCCCAGGTCATGATCCCAGGGACCTGGGATCGAGCCCTGCATCAGGCTCCCTGCTCTGCGGGAAGCCTGCTTCTCCCGCTGCTTCTCCCGCTGCCTTTCCCTCTGCTTGTGTTCCCTCTCTCCCTGTGTTTCTCTCTGTCAAATAAATAAAATCTTTGAAAAGAAGAAAAAAAAAAACTACCATCATGATCAAGGTAATGAATATATCCCTCCCCCCAAAATGTCCTCATGCTCCTTTGTAATCTCTCCCGCCATTTCCTATCCTCTTCCTCATCCTCAGGTAACCCCTTGTCTGCTTTTTGTCAGTATAGATTCATTTGCGTTTATCAGAATTGTATAAAATGGATATGTCCTTTTTTTTCCTGGATGTTTTCATTCAGCCTAATTATTTTGAGATTCATCCATGTGGCATGTATCAGGAAGACATTCTTATTTTTTACTGAATAACACTCCATTTTATTGATAGACCACAGTTTTCTTACCTGGTGATACATGTTAGGCCATTTCCAGTTTGGAGCTATTACAAATAAAACTGCTATGAACAATTGTGTACAAGTCATCGTATGAACATATGCTTTCATTTCTTTTGAGCAATTACTAAAGCTTGGCTGGCTCATGTCGTAGGTGTATGTTTAACTTTTTAAGAAACTGCAAACTGGTTTCCAATGTGGCCACACTATTTTACATTTCCACTAGCAATGAATAAGAATTCCAGTTCCTCACAATCCTTGCCATTACTTGGTATAGTCAGTCTTTTTAATTTTGATCATTCTAGTAAGTTGAATAGTATCTTGTTGTAGTTTTAATTTGCATTTCCTTAATGACTAATGATGCTGAACATCTTCTCATGTGCTGATTTGCCATCTGTATATCTTCTTTATAAAGTGTCTGTTCAAATCTTTTGCCCATTTTTAAAACTGGGCTGTTTGTTTTTCTATTTCTGTATATATTCTGGGTACGTGTCCTTTATCAGATATATACTTAAGCAAAATATTTTCTCTGAGTCTTTTTTTTCTTTGAGTCTTATACTGAGCAAATTTTTCTCTGAGTCTCTTCATTTTCTTAAGTGTCTTTAAAAGAGAAGTAATTTTAATTTTGATGAAGTCTAATCAGTTCTTTTCTTTTATAGATTGTGCTCTTGGTGTCACACATATGAAATCTTTGCCTCATGCAAGGTTACAAAGATTTTATTGGATGTTTTCTTCAAAAGTTTTATGGGTTTTGGTTTTGTATTTTAGATGTATGATCTATTTTGAGTTAATTTTTATATATGGAATAAAGTATGGATCAAAGTTCCTTTTTTGTTTTGTTTTGTTTTGTTTTGCGTATGGACATTGATTTGTTACAGCACGATTATTGAAAAGATTATACTTTCTCTATATTTTCCATACTGAATTTTCTTTGTACTTTTGTAGAAAATCATATATATATATTTCCCGCCCCCCCCCCCGGATTCTCTACTCTGTTGATCTTTGTCAGTCTTTACATAGATACCACATTGTCTGATTACTATAGCTATATAATAAACTTTGAGGGGTGCCTGGGTGGCTCAGTGGGTTAAAGCCTCTGCCTTTGGCTCAGGTCATGATCTCAGGGTCCTGGAATTGAGCCCCGCATCAGGCTTTCTGCTCAGCAGGGAGGCTGCTTCCCCCCCCCCCCACCCGCCTGCTTCTCAGCCTATTTGTGACCTCTCTCTGTCAAATACATAAATAAAATTTCTCTAATAAACATTGAAAGCATTCAGGTAGTATTAGTCCTCCAACTTTGTTCTACTTTAAAAAAGTTATTTTGGCTATTCTAGGTCTTTTCCATTGCCATGTGAATTTTAGAATCAGTTTGTAATTTCTACAAAAAAGTCTGCTGGAATTTACTGGAGAAATTAAAGGCCCTCAAGAATTAAGACCTGTTGGAAAATTTCTTATCTAATAACCTCTTATTAAATAGTACAACTCTTCTCTGCAATTCCTTTGTATGCCTGTACTTTGCCTCCTTTTAAATATTCTCCTAGATAAACTAGTGATTATAATCCAAATGGCGACCTTGAGTGTATGATGATTTGTAACTCATTGATAAAACAGATAGAGGCTAGCTCGAATCCTAAGGATCCTGTTTAGAGGGGAAAACCCCTAGAGGTTTAGATAAGACCTGGGAAGAATGCAGAGTTCTTCAGCCTAAAAGAACCTCTGACATTTTTATTTTCTTCATAGAAAAGCCCTTACATCTATTACCTTGAAACTCTTCAATTCATGTTTCTTCCATAGATTTTGTGGCATTTGGTTGTTGTACCTTTTAGGTTAAAAAGTAAAGGCCATTTCCACTTGCAGGCACAATGTATTCCTGAAAACCTTAATACTCCCATACTTCTGGGGGACTTCTAATAATAGAGTATAAGTTATGAGGAATAAGCAAAAAATGAAAGGAGCTGCAAAATATGTAAGTAAAAGAAAATTCAGGACTAATGTTTTTATGTTTAAAATTTGGGCTGTTTCATATACATAGAAATAAGCCCCAAATTCCCTCTCACTGATACAAAATTAAACCCTTCTCTAAGAGATGCTATTTTAACTTAAAAATGGCCTATATTAACTTGAAAAAAAAAACACCAATGGTTTTATTCAGTTAAAAGCTGATAGTTTTATTCAGTTAAATAAAAAAACCCTCAGTCATCTTAATTTTTTTATATTAAGACAAAAATAACTGAACATCTCAGGGAAATATACTTGGAATAAAGGAATATTTGGCTTATTAATTTTGATAAGATAGAGATAATATTAATTGAGATATATAGAGATAATATTAATTGAGATATATGACTTACAGAATCTGCATGTGTTTTCAGATTTATCTACTGCCCTTCAGACTGCCAACTTGATGGACTGCAATAAAATTCAAATTAATAAGTTGCAAGATGCTTTTGATGACCTCAATGTTTCTGTAAACCCTAAAGAATACCAGATGTTAGAGAAAACGCTTGATGTTGATGGTACATATAATAAGTATAAGTTGTCTTTCCAAATAAAGTGACAGTAAATTTTCCATTTCCCTTTCCCCATTTCCCTGCCCTCCATTATTCACTCCCCAACAATTTTTTTTTAACAGAGCAAGTCTATTGAGATCACACATTTATCTTGATATAAAAGTCTTGAATAAGATAAATAAGATTTTTAAAGCCCCATCAAGTATCAACACAGGATAAATCAAGTATCCTGTGTTGTTTCCATCAGAGTGTAATTTGTGTGTATATTTTTAGCACCTACTATGTAAATCAGGGAAGATGAAGTAATTCTCTGTGAAGATTGTGCTGCAATAAAATTGCTTTTAGCCAGGAATAGACTAAGGGAAGACTTTCTCCCCTTGATTTGAGATATTTATGGCAGGAGATTGATTGAGTGTGAATCCTAAGAGCTTTCAGAGAAAACAATATATAATTTTCAAATTTTGCCAATTATTTTGTGATTTTTAAAACTAATTTAAAACCAGTTCCTAAAAGTACTTGCTTTTTTACAATATCAAATGGGTTTTAGCATTGTTTCATCAATCATATTGACTGAGGCCACTGCACAGCACAACTTCTGGGGGCATATTGTCATCTGTTACCAATAGCACCCTACAGCATTAGGCAGTGTGTGGCCTACAGGGCAATGCAAAGACCTGATCACGAGTACCTGTTGTATGTAAGGTGTCATGTAATATGTAATGTAATCAAATAAATATAAAGTATTCATATTTAGGAAACTTTTGGTCTAGTTGGTGAGGCAAGCTATAGACAGCAAAATGGTATATAACAATATAGGAGATAAAAGCTCAGTGCATTTGCAATGTTACATGGCAGCACTTGAATAATAACCAGGGAAACAGTGATGTGATACTGTGATTTGTAATAAGGCAATAACAGGGTGATGGGTATTAAGGAGGGCCCGTGTTGTGATGAGCACTGAGTGTTGTATGTAACTAATGAATCATTGAACACTACGTCAAAAACTAATGATGTACTGTACAGTGACTAGCTGAACATAATTTATAAAAAAGAAAGAAATATATATTTGGTCTTTGACCCCATTCCTGGCATAGAGCTCTTAAGATACTTGTGAATTCCTAAGTGATGTGAGCACTAGGGGCATCTTTTGCTCTAATAGGCAATATTGGGTGGGCATCTGGTTCCGATGTAAGGACGAAAAGATAAGCCATGATTAGAACCTTGGAATTTTTAGCTCAACCCCCCATTCTCCAGAGAGGGGAAAGAAACTGGAAATGAAGTGAATCATTGATTATGCCTATGTGAGGAAGCCTCCATAAATTCCCAGTAGTTCAGAGAGCTTCCAGGTCGATGAACACATCCACATACCAGGAAAGTGATTCGCCTCAACTCCACAGGGACAGAGCAGCTATGCTTGGGACCCTCCCAGAGTTCCCAGACCCTATGTATCTCTTCATCTGGCTGTTCATAAGTATACTTATCATATACTTTAATAAACTCGTAAACATTAAATGTTTCCTTGAGTGCTATGAACTGTTCCAGCAAATAATTGAATCCAGGGGGAGAAAGTCATGGTAATCTAAAATTTGTAGCCAAGCTGGACATAAGTTGTAGGGAACCTGGGGACTTGTAATTAGCATCTGAAGTGGGAGGAAGGACAGTCTTATGGGACTGAGCCCTTAACTTGTGGGACCTGATGCCATCTCCAGGTAGATAGTGTCAGAATTGAGTTAAATTATAGGATGCTCAGCTAGCGTTGCAGAGAATTGCTTGGTCGGGGAAAACACCCCCCCACACATCTGGTGTCAGAGTGTTGTGAGTATGGCAGTAGTTTGAGAGTAAAGGAGAAACTTAGGAGGAGAACTGAGTTTTTTCCTGTACAAGTGATGACACTGAGTTGTATAAGAGTTCAGAGGAGAGCAATTTCATTCATCCAACAAAAGTTTATTAAGCAGCTATTGCTTATTAGTCACTAAATATATAAAGATAAAAGAACTTACAGTCTACTGAGATCACAAGGAATGAGAATACCAATTGTTAAATACTATGACAGATAAACAGAGTATTATGTGAATGTATACAATAGGTACCTAACCCACACAGGGCTGGATAAGATAGTTTGAAGAGGCTTCTTGGAGGAGATACTGTTGGAGTTGAGTTCTATATTTTTAAAAATTTTTTTAGAGATCTTATTTGTTTGTTTGTTTGTTTGTTTGTTTATTTGGAAGAGGGAGAGTGAGTGGGAGAGACAGCACCAGCAGAAGGAGAGGCAGAAGAAGAGGAAGAAGCAGGCTCCCAACTGAACAGGGGGCCCCATGAGGGGCTCGATTCTAGGATACTGGGATTCTGACCTGAGCTGAAGGCAGATGCTTAACTGACTGAATTACCCAGGCACCTCTGGAATTGAGTTTTAAAATATGAGTAGGAGCTAGCCAAGAATTGGGAGTGCAGGGAAGGGGACTCGAAGGAGTTAAGAGAAGGAATGTTCAGTATATACAAAGCATAGAAGAATGAAGCTGGTGGGGAAACCAAGGAAGTCTTAAGTAGTCCAGTAGGATGTATACCAGTGGATCTCAGACTGATTCATATCTGAACTACCTAGGGAATTTGGTAAAAACACAAATGCTTACATCTCCTGCTTCAGAATATCTGCATCATGGCCAAGGCACTTGTGTATACATGTGCATGTGTGTGTTTAACAAACTTTACAGTTCATGTTGTCGTTTGATCATCAACTTGGTGGTGCATTGTGGCAGAAGGAGTGGGAAAGAAAGAATTGAAGTGACCGTATAGTCAAGAGCAGATCCAGAAGGGTTTTGTTTTTATTTTTTTCTCTGGGCAGCAGATTTTGAATTTTATCCTGAAGGCTCTAGAGCGTCATTGAAGTTTTCAAAGTTGAAAAATAACATGACTAATTTTGCACTTTATAATGGGCATTTTTTTTCCTTTTTTTAAAGATTTTATTTATTTATTTATTTGAGAGAGAGAGAGAGAGAGCACAAACAGGGAAGTGGCAGGCAGAGGGAGAAGCAGGCTCCCCGCTGAGCAGGGACCTTATGCGGGGACTTGATCCCACGATGCTGGGATCATGACCCAGGCCAAAGGCAGGCATTCAACCAACTGAGCCACCCAGGCGCCCCTATAAATAATAGGCATTCTTATAGCATTAAGAAAGAGCAGGGGAGGGCAAGAGTGGAAGCGAAGAGACATTTTAAAGATTTTATTTATTTATTTATTTATTTATTTATTTATTTAGAGAGATCACAAGTAGGCAGAGAGAGAGAAAGAGAAGCAGGCTCCCTGCCGAGCAGAGAGCCCAATGCGGGGCTCAATCCCAGGGCCCTGAGATCATGACCTGAGCCGAAGGCAGAGGCTTTAACCCACTGAGCCACCCAGGCGCCCCCAAAGAGGCATTTTAGAAGGCATGCAGTAATTCAGGTTAAAAATAGTGTGTCGAAGTAAGGCATTGGCTCTAGGAGTGGGAAGAAAGGAACAGATATGAGTTCTAGGAGGCAGAACTTCATCATCGTTTGGTTAAGTTAGGGAAGGGAGAAGGAAAGGGATTGAGGATGACTAACAGATGTTTGGCTTGGGAAACATTTCCTGGTGATGCCTTTTAATAGCTGGCGAATACAGGAGGAGGATCAGGCTTTAGTGCAAGCATGAGTTCAGCTGAGGATATAGTGTGTTTGATGAAGGGCATGATGGAGGGAAAAGATTGAAATGAGAATAGATAAATCTAAATTCCTTCACAAATTACACAGGGTTGTTTTTTTTTAATCTTGTTCCTTTTACCTGACCTGTTTAGATTAACCTTTTCCCACACACTTTCTTACACATTTTTGTAAGGTTTCAAGACACTTAGTAAATAAATTGAGTAATTTAAACTAAATCCAAAATTAAGCAACTACTTACAGTTCCCAAAACACATCATACCCACCTATATTTCTGTACATTTTCCTCATGAATCTTTCTGTTAGCCTTCAGATATACTACCAAGTAAGTAAAAATGCGACCTCCTTGAAGATTTCCTTAACTCATTCAGCTAGATATGAAAGCTTTTTTCTTACATTTCAATAATATGCCATCTTTATCATCACTGAGGCAGTTTTGCTTTATAACTGTTTGAAAAAAGTGATTATTTTGGGGAAATTTCCATGAGAGTTATGAGGGAAGGATTCATTTTAAAAATATGCAAATAAAGGCATTTGGTTACTGTTGAAAAGTGAATGCTTAAACTGTGAGTAAATTTAAAGTATTCTGTTGGGAGAACAAGTTAAATATATAAAGTTTCAATACAGTGTGAGGTAGGTGGAAAAATCAAACAGTTGGGTTTCCACCTCTTACTTTGACCTAAATCATATTATCTCACTTATTTTTATTTATTCAGGTTCCAGCTAATGGGAAAAATGTAGGTGTTTGTGTATTTCTGAATACACAATATAAGCATCTTTGCTTTAAAAAACTTAGTAGGAACTACATTTACTGGATAGGTGGTCATTTATAAAGTTTGCCACCTAGATGCAACTTTAAGTTTCCTTTTTTTTTCAATTGTTTAGAAAATGAAGTATTGTTAGATAGATATTTATTATCTTACATTAAAACTGATTTCTCAGAAATATTCAGATATTCTTTTAATCAATTAATATATGATAATTAATTCTTTTCAGATATATTATAGAAAACCCAGAATAACAGTTTAAACTGAGATTTAGGAGGGGTTTGATTTATAATAAATTAGATTTTGTTTTAAGAAGAAGATGTAAGTTAATCCAACTATTGCTTAATTTTGCCTCATCTTAATTTTTCATTCATTTGAATTTTATGTTTTATTATTTTGTTTTTGACTCTTCTGTCTTCAATATAAAGCAGTAAATCAGTAAAGAAAATTGTGAAAATAAATAAAAGAATGTCATAAAAATTATTTGTAATAATATTAGCCAATACTTTTATGTATCGAATGCATCCAATTATTCCTAGTTCTTGTTTCTATACACTCATTGTGCAAGCTGACAGCAGACACTTCAAACTAGGTTCATACTCAGCACCCGTGAAAAATAGTATTCATTAAAGAATGATGTAAGCACAACTGTCAAAACCATAGAAAGTTGTCCTTTCTCTTTTCTTACAACTTGTTAAGATATGAAGGTAGAAGAAAATGCAATTAGAATAATCCACTGAGAGTTTTATTTGCCACCTGCCATTCTCTGCTTGCTGATAACAGGGAGTTTTTAACTTGCAGATTTTCCTTGATAGACTGGATTTAGGAAAGATTCCCTCTAAAGTGAGGGCTCCAACTGCCACATGGGGATAAAGATAGAACCAGTCAAATCAAAGTTTGGCAATATGGAAGTAAAAAATGCATTTGATCTGTCCCAAAGATTTGTTATTTGCATAGAAATAAAATCATTAAGTTATTTGTATTTTAAATCCCCCCCACCAAAAGGATGTATTGTGTTTGAGGGGCTTCTGGACATAGAGCTGAGGATGTGTAGTAGACAATGATCTAGTCTAGAAATAGAAACTTGAGAGTCATCAATATACAGTTTGTAGTTACAGGAGAATTCAGGAATAGTTTCTACAGTATAACAAGAAGAGGGCCATGGATAAAGTACTGGGGCATGCTAACATTTAAGTAATAGTGAAGAAAGAATAGTTTATAAAGGACATTAAGAAGTAGCTAGAATGGTGGGAGGGAAACCAAAAGAAAACTGTAGCAACAAAGCAAAGAGGAAAAAAGTTTAAAGGAGGAAAGTATTAAATAAGATCAAAAAGTTAAAAAGTGTTCATTAGTTTGGCAATAAATAGTTAACGGATGAACATAGTAAAAGCAATTTCTGAGGAGGTGGAAGCCAGATTAGAGCAGTTTGAAGAGTGAATGAGAATGTGATGAATAAAAACATTTCTTTCCAGGGGCGCCTGGGTGGTTCAGTGGGTTAAAGCCTCTGCTTTCGGCTCAGGTCATGATCTCAGGGTCCTGGGATCGAGCCCCGCATCAGGCTCTCTGCTCAGTAGGGAGCCTGCTTCTCCCTCTCTCTGCCTGCCTCTCTGCCTACTTGTGATCTCTGTCAAATAAATAAATAAAATCTTTTTAAAAAACCATTTCTTTCTAGAAAATAGATTGTGAAGGAAAAGGAAAAGGAACGAATATCATTTAGTAGGGTATCATAGAGGCACAAGGGAAGGCTTTTAGAAAGCCAGACTTATGAGGTGGTTTTGACATGAATAGGATTTACATAGGTAGAGAGTGTAGATTGGATTCTGGACAAAAGTTTACACATCTAGAAAATCATAAGAAGGGGGCAGTAAGTGAACCGACCTAGCTCACAGTGAAAGTGCTTTGTGTTTGCTTTGTGTTTTTTGAATTTACTAATTTTCTTTGTACTGTTTTTGTCTTTACAGAAAAAGGAGATGTTTCCTTAAAGACTGCCCTTTTAGCACTGAAGAGCAATAAGCGTTTACAAGATGTTAGAGGTGAGAATAATTAGGAAGTTTTATATACATCCCGAATATAGGAAATTGTTAGCTAGTTGTTGAAAAGTGATGGACCACTTACATAAAAATATAACTCATATGCTACAAAATTAAATGAATGCTGTACATTTAGTATTTTAAGAGTTCAGATAAAAGTGAGCTTCCTATGTTCATGAAAGTCTAGTTTGTAACATAAGTTTGTAGTTGAAGCAAATAATATGTCTTCTAACAAGAATGCCAAAAATACATGACCCTAAAATGCTTTAATTAATAAATTTAATTTTTTATGGGTAATACACACAGATCATAAATAAAAAAGTATTTAAAGGTATAGAGTGAAACTCTCCCTCCTACCTGGTCTCTCTATTCAGTTCCTATTCCTTTTCCCTGGTAACTAATAAGTAACTAATTTCTTACGTAGGTAGTATTTAGAGCATTCAAGAAAATTTGAATATATATATATATGTATATATATATACATACACATACACATCCCTCCACACACTTTTTATGTAAGTGGAAGCATAATGTGTACCTTGTTCTGTATCCCTGATTTTTTAAAATGTAATGATATATTTTGGATATTTGTTCATAGCAGAATATAAAAAGCTTTTTCATTCTTTTTTGTAGTTGCATAGAGAACATGTAAATTCTCTTCCTGGTGTAAATACATATGTTTAACTTATTGGGGGTCAGTGATCCATCCAACTTGAATCTTTGTGTTTTCGAATGTAGCACCAAGAAACATTTTGTGGCATCACATGATGGATGTCCTCTGTGAAATATCTAACTTTTGAGTATAATTTTGGAAAACTCCAACTCACTTTAAAAATGAATTAATAGGGGCACCTGGGTGACTCAGTGGGTTAATGCCTCTGCCTTCGGCTCAGGTCATGATCTCAGGGTCCTGGGATCGAGCCCCGCTCTCTGCTCAGCAGGGGCTGAGCGGAGAGCCCTCTCTCTCTGCCTGCCTCTCTGCCTACCTGTGATCTCTCTCTCTCCCTGTCAAATAAATAAATAAATAAAATATTAAAAAAAAATGAATTAATAGCCTAATGTTTTATGAACTTACCAAAACTCTTTTCCAACTCTTATTTTCAGTATAAAAAGTATCTTAGGGATAAAAATGTGCATAGTTGTTTTCATATTCTGTAAAGACATATTTTATTTTGTTTGGTTTCAAATAATATCATAAAAATTGTTATTATAAAAATAATACATTTGTATAATGTTGATGCTTTACCAAGCACTTTTACATAATTTACTTCTTTTTTTACATAATTTATTTCTTATCAACTATTCTTTATGACTCTACTGTTAAGTACGAGTCTTATAATAAAGAATGAGAAAAGTGAAGTTTGAAGAAATTGTACCTTACCTGGAACCCCACAGCAAGGAATTGTTGGACTCCATGTGCAGATATGTTTTTGTCTGTATTGTAGCTTAATAGTTTAGTATAATATTAATTTTATACTATACCTTGCAGGTTAATAGTGTCATGATGAGCACACATATATTGAACACAAAAATATGCATGAGATAGGCCATGAGAATCTTAAAATCTAGATGAAAAGATAGGCCATTTACATAAAAGCATAACTAATGTGCTATGAGATCAAATTAGTGATACATATTTATTAGTTTAAGAATTCAGATGAAGATTAGATTCCTAGGAAAAAACTTGAGGAGGGCTTTGAAGAAAGAGTAAGATCTTGGTAGGTAAAGGGAAAGCAAGAAAATTCTGAGACCTAGAGATTAGAAGGGAAGAAAAGAATGGAGACATAAATAGGATTTGAAAGATGAGGAATGAAAGATAGTTGACAGGTCTATATTGAAGGGAGTATTAAATGTTAGCTCAAAACAAGTCTCAATATATTCTTTGGGCAGGGTATCATAGAGGCACAAGGGAAGGCTTTTAGAAAACCAGACTTATGAGGTGGTTTTGACATGAATAGGATTTACATAGGTAGAGAGTGTAGATTGGATTCTGGACAAAAGTTTACACATCTAGAAAATCATAAGAAGGGGGCAGTAAGTGAACCGACCTAGCTCACAGTGAAAGTGCTTTGTGTTTGCTTTGGGCAAGAAAGCATCAGGTGCTAAGCTGTCTGTAAAGATTTACTTAACAGTGTATTAAAATATGGAGCCAGTAGAAGCAGGAAGACCATTTATTCAGTCCATTCAATAAACAAGTGACACTGCTGGTAAGCAAGAGAGGTAAATACTGGTCTCTGATCCCGGAGAACTCACTGAAGAAAGACAGATGAACAAATAAGTAACTACAAATTGTGCTAAATGTTAAGGAGAATCGTGCAAGGAGGAGGTAGAGCATTAAGGTGCAGTGGCTTAATTTAGATAGGATGGCCAAGGAAGCATGTTCTGAGATGTGACAGGATAAGAAGGAATCAGCTACTGGAAGAATTGGGAGAAGAGTCTTCCAGACGGAAGGAGGAAGGTATGAATGGTTCTAGGGAGGAAATAATAACATATGTTATAACCTAGGCCACTACTAAAGTATTTGTTATTAAATAAAAAGGAGATTGACATTTGGGGAGAGGGACAAAAATCTCTCTTACATTAACATTTGTTTCCAATTACTTAAACAGTAGTCATTCTGTTAGCAGCTTTATTAGCTGTTCCTGTGTATACCAAGGTTCTGAACTCTAAGTAAAAGAGAATTAGTATAAGGCAAATTCAGTTTAATAAAGGAATGGGAAAAAGGGAGATTGAGGTGACAATGATTGGGGAGCAGCAGAGAGATCACTGGACACATACAGAAAGGATGTAGGAAACATGAGAAGCAGAGATAGATGAACAAGAAGGAGACAGATATCAAGGTTTAATTTCTCCTATGAGTTTACTTTATATAATGGATCTATTTTATATGTATGAAGCGAGAGTTGGGTGCATATATACCTCAACAGAGTGTTTAAGATGAGTACTATATCATCTTTTAAAAAATGCTAGGTATCTCTACTAATTTTTGAATTATGATTTAAGCTAATTATTTAGAATTTGTATCTAAGCTGAAAATATTTTCTCCTAATAGAGGTTAAGGAACTTGCAAATGCCTTAAACAAAGTCACCAATGAAAAAGTTGATGTTGATGAAGTAAAATCTATACTGAAAGGCCTGGGGATTTATTGCCCAAAGGAAGAATTACAGGAGGTACTTACATCCATTCCTCTTGATAGTAAGTATTCCTCTTCTGAGTCATTTATTACATATCAAACTTGTATTTACTTTCACTCATAAATCCACAGAGCTGATTGATTAGGAATCTAATGTAATGAGTTCAGTAACATTAGATTTTCCTTATTAGGCTTGGATGAGAGTTTGTTTTGGATTCTTCTCATATTGAATTATCCTAGCAAAGTATAATCTTCCTCTCTTCTTTCCCTTTCTTTGCTTCCTGAGGTTTAAATCATACATTCTTATTGGACAGGGACTGTGAAGCTCTCTCAAGCCCATGAAGCACAGGGCCAAGCTTTAGTGTGGTAATAAACACTACCAGTTTGGTTTCCTCACAGTCCTCAAAGAGCTACACTGGTATTTTTTAAATCCTGGCAGTGGGATACTTAGCTTACATGCAAAGCCTTACGTTATTCTTTTTTCTTAAGTTCCAAGTATATGACTAATAAAAAGCAAAAGACTGCACACTTCTTTTATTAATATATCTTTGCTTATGAGTATATATAGTCTTCTTTAGATATGGTTGAGTTTGGTTTATGGTACTTCTAGTGAATGTCTTCTTGTCTTCCCTCAAAACATAAATGGTGGGTGCCTGGGTGTCTCAGTCAGTTGGGCATCTGCCTTTGGTTCAGGTCATGATCCCAGGGTCCTGGGATCGAGCCCCACATCAGGCTCCTTGCTCAGCAGGGAGCCTGCTTCTCCCTCTCTCCTCTCCCCTCTCATGCTCTATCCCTTTCTCTCTCTCAAATAAATTTTAAAAAGTTTAAAAAATCAGGAAAACATAAATGGTTATAGTAGGACTTATAAATGGTCCCATTTGGAAATATGTGTAAAATCCATAAAATGCTCATTGGCTCTTCAACAAAAAAGACCACAGGAGTCATCATAATCATATTCCTTTTCATAGTTAGTGCGAGATGTGTTTAGCAAGATCAAAGTTAAAAAACAGGACTAACTTGGTTCTGAAGGTTTAGTAAACATGCATATCTTGTGACCTCATTCTTTTGTATCTTTGGATCAAAGACCATTCATTTCTGTATGTTTCACTTTCAGGTGAGGGGAAAGTGGACTTAAAAGATTGTCTGACTCAGTTAGAGAAAATGCCATATTTTACAAAAGTTTCAAGTAAGTGAGAATTTTTTAACAATAAAAATTTTGAGTAGAATTCTTTAGTTTTGATTATGTGCATTTGTCCAGTTTTAATAATGTGAGAGCACATCATGTATATAACAAATGTACTTTGGATGACAAATCAATAAGGGATCCTCAACTGACCTTTTCTCAAAATTATAGTATTTTTTCCATCACTCAAAAAGGATAAGTATACAAAATCCATCTGGATGATTCATCTTAGTATCCAAATTTGTAATCAAGATGGCTGCCATGAGTTGCCAGTGTCTTGGACATTTTGAAATCCTGTGGGAATAAGATTGATGTTCTCTTTTAATTCGAAAAGTTACATGCACTCCTATGTTTACTGAAGCATAATTTATAATAGCCAAGACATGGAAGCAAATTAAGTGTTATCAGATGAATGAATAAGGATGATATGGTATTTATATATTGAAATATTATATAACCATAAAAAGGATGAGATCATGCCATTTGGGACAACATAGATAGACCTAGAAGGTATTATGATAAGTGAAATAAGTCAGACAGAGAAAGATCGATACCATATGATTCCACTCATAAGTAGAATCTTTAAAAAAGCCAAACAGGGGTGCCTGGCTGGCCCAGTCTATAGAACATGTGACTCTTGATCTTGGGGTTGTAAGTTTGAACCCTACATTGGGTGTAGAGATTACTTGAAAATAAAAAAAATTAAAATTAAAATTAAAAAATAAATAAATAACAAATAATAAATAGATAATAAAATAAATAGATAATAAATAAAAATAAATAAACAAACAAATAAAGCCAAATAAACAACAAATAAACAAAAAGCAGAATCAAACATATAAATACAGAGAACAAATTGATGATTGCCCAAAGGGAGGAGGTTTGAGGGTTGGGCAAAGTGGGTGAAGGAGTGAGGGAGATAGAGGCCTCAAGTCATGGAATGAAGAAGTCACAGGAATAAAAAGCTCAGCATAGGGAATGTAATGATACTGTAACAGTGATATGTGATGTAATGGGACAGATGGTAGCTACACTTCTGGTAAACATAGCATAATGTGTAAACTTGTCAAATCATTAATTTGTACACTGGAACTAATGTACCATTGTGTGTCAGCTATACTAAAAATTTTTTTAAGTCAGTATTTCCTTTTCTTTTTTATCCTATTATCATTTTATTAAAATGGGATTTTATCATGAGAAGATTAACTGCGGAAACATAGAAACATGTTGAAACATAAAGGCTTCCTCCATAATTTTTAGCAAGATAATTACTTGTGTGGTTAGTTATCATAGCTTTAATGGAATTCCCAGCCTCAGATACGCCAGAGATGAGTATAAGCAGATGTCCTAAGATTTCTTTTTATGTAATCACTCTTCAGTCTCAGAATTAGTATTTGCAATGATTTGTTTGGCCCAATGGCTAAACATTCTGCCTATGAAATCAGACTTCACACTTGGCTTCACATTTAGTAACTGTGGACGCTTAGGCAGCCTACCTTTTCTAAAGGTTTCCTGATCTGTTAAATAAGGAATTTTTGTGGTGTCAAATGAAATGGTGTATATAGAGCACTTAGCATAGTGCCCAGGAAGCTCAGACAGAATACTTAATAAGTGATAGCAGTAGCAGTAATACTACTACTAGAAGTTGTTGTTGTTATTATTATTATTCAGGACCTGCTACTGATATTTGAGTGGCTTTTAAAAAAACTTCATACATTGTATATTTTTTTGAATATAGAAAAAGAAAGCCCCCTGAAAGCTCTGGCTGCCATTAGGAAAAATATGGTCACTCCTGATGACCTAGGCTCCATTATGAAAAATATAGGAGTTCCATTACCTGAAGATGTGCTTCAAAGATCACTGCAGAATGTGACTCTCACGGGTGAGTCATGTTTCTAGATACCCTTTATTTTAGCTGACATGCATCTGTTTGAACTTTTCAAGAATCTTTAAGGGGTGTATCTGCTTCATGGATTATCCAAGACTCTTTCCTACCTACTGCCTTCTTGGGTTCTACTTATTTTCAGTAGCATTATACAAAGGAGGATCTATAGGGGGTGAGTGTATGTGTCTGAATGATATGCGTGAGTTTGTCTTTCTGATTGAATATATATGTCTATATTTCAAGACCAAATCTATAAATAGTTTTTCAGTATAGCAATTATGCTGTAGTTGTCAGTCTTTGATCATATTCCCTGTTCCCTGACGTATTTTTTTCTTTCAGAGGATGGGAAAGTGAATTTAGAAGAGTTTATGAGCAATTTAATCAATTCAGGATTTTCACCTCTACCTGAAAGTAAGAATTTTCAGTTGAATAGAAATAGATAAAATGTGGGTTGTGGATCTCTTTGGAAAACCCTAGCTAGGATTTTGAGATGGTCTTAAAATGATTTAACACTGGCTTAATTTTCTGTCTTTATTCTATACATGTCTATACATAAAATGCATAGTACAACTAAAAAGGAACATGCCTTGTAGAGAGTACTAGTTACCTCTTCTGCCTAGTCTGAGACCAGTCTTATCTGCAGTTATCTTTTCAGTAAGGGCCTTATGAAGAAAAAAATAGTCTTAGTTAAAATGACTAAAACAGCACTTGGAATTAAGCTGTTTAAAGTGTAATTGTACGAGACCTATTAACATGATAATAAGTGGGTTCCTGATACTGATTTATAATAACTCTTTATCAAGAAACTAGTGAAAACCTCTGTTACTATTAGGAGAATTTTTGTTCAGGTTTGTTATTTTTCTTCTTTTGTTATTTGAACATTGTTTTCTTTGGTTACTTTTTGTAACCATTTTTTTTTTCCAGTTACTCTTTATACACCAATTCAAAGCTTAATTTTAACACAAGTTGTCGATTATAATGTTAATGACCATTTTCTTCTTTTGGTTTGCATAATGTTTCCGTAATCTTAGGCCTTTGAAATCCCTGATAAGTTGCCCTTTCTTGCCTCTCTGGTGCTGAAAAGG
>CM053619.1:34351773-34385886 GCA_028646535.1 Procyon lotor
AAGAAGAATATTTCTTTCTTTCTTTTTTTTTTGTGAGAAGAGTATTTCTGACACTAAGCCAAAATTGCACCCACATTCAAATCACTTCATATTGTCCATTTTAAGCTCCCTCTATGGTTGCAGAAGCTCAAGGTCTACTTTTTGGCCATCTCCACTTACTTTTGGATAGGCACACACATGTAGCTTTGACAAGCCAAAAATATTTATGAAGAGGTGTTTCATAGAAATGATTTTTTTGAAGCAACTTCCTAATAATATAGCTCAACTGTTTTTGAGAACTGGTGTTAAAAACAGCCATACAAAAAGCGTCACTTTTTGGGTGTTTCCCAATGACATTGCCCATTATGTTATTTAGTGATGAATATGAAAAATGTCTTGAAATTTAATATCAGAAAAAACCTTTACCTCTCCCAAAGACCAGTGTGCTTCTTTGTGTTGACAATAACCTGAGTTCCCCTTTATGCCTTAGCTTCCAGGAAGTTCAGATCTAAGCTTAATATTTAATTATTATAACTTTGTTGGCTTCGTTTGTTATTTACTACCTTTTTCTCAGGTAGTAATTCTCTTTTGAATTTTTACTTCTATTTCTGTTTTATATTTCTATTTACATTTACTTCTATTTTAAATATTTTAATATATTCTTTTTAAATATATTAACTTTCATTGAATAATTCCTCAAACTATTTTGGGAAGTTATTGGGTATATATTATGAAGCAATGTATCAAAAACAGCTATCCTTGAATGCTGGCCCATGGGATATTAATGAATATGCCGTAAAAAAGAGGCCTATGACTAAATTTAGACAACACTGGAGTATAGAAAACAAATTTCTCTGACACTAGACTATTAGAGACTTTATATGTTTAGGAGTTTGACACAGTTGATACATAGCAGACCTTGAATCTGCCAGATCATAGAACTCTTTTGTTGTTATTTTATTTTGATAATTTTAGAAACAATACCCTACGATCCAGCAATTACACTAATAGGTTTTTACCCAAAAGATACAAAAGTACTGATTTGAAGGGGCACATGCACCCCAATGTTTATAGCAATATTATCAACAGTAGCCAAACTATGGAAAGAGCCCAACTGTCCATCGACTGATAAATGGATAAAGAAGATATGGGAGATATATATAATGGAATATTACCCAGCCATCAAAAAGGATAAAATCTTGCCATTTGCAATGACATGGATGGAGCTGGAGTGTATCATGCTAAGCAAAATAAGTCAAAGAAAGAAAAATACTGTATGATTGCACTTATATGTGGAATTTAAGAAACAAAATAGGGCACTGGGTAGCTCAGTTGGTTGGGCGTCTGCCTTTGCCTCAGGTCATGATCCTGGAGTCCCGGAATTGAGCCCCACATTGCCCTCTTATATTACTGAGATTGGCAGTTTATGTTCTCCCTTTTTTATTTTTTCCTTGACCAATCCTTGTTGGGCTTCATCAACTTTGTTGATTTTCTCAGAGAACCAATTTTTGGCTTTCATAATTTTCTTTGTATTTTGTTTGCTTTGTATTTTGTTTGCTTTGTTTGTTTGCTTTTGCCGACTTCTTCTTTTCTCTTTGTTATTTCTTTCCTTTTACTGACATTGGATCTACTTTACTTTTTTCCTAGCTTCTTTTTTTTTTTTAAAGATTTTATTTATTTGACAGAGAGAAACATAGTGAGAGAGGGAACACAAGGAGAGGGAATGGTAGTGGGAGAAGCAGGCTTCCCGCCGAGCAGGGAGCCCGATGCGGGGCTCGATCCCAGGACGCTGGGATCATGACAGGAGCTGAAGGCAGACGCTTAACACCTGAGCCACTCAGGTGCCCCTTTTCCTAGCTTCTTAAGGTGAAATGGTGACTGAGTTTAGCTCTCTCTCATTTTCTAATATAAGCATGAAGACCTATACCTTTCTTACCAAACATCTCCTTGGATGCATTCAATAAATGTTGAAATGCTTTGTTTTCATTATAATTCAGTTTGAGATACGTTCTTTTTTCTTTGTGATTTCTTCTCTTATCCATGGATATTTAGAAGTGTGTCATTTAATTTCCAAGTATTTGGCATTTTCTTAGTTATTTTATTGTTACTTGTAATTTAATTCTATAATGTCAGAGAACATATCCTTTATGATTTCAATTCTTTTCAATTTATTGGTACTTGTTTTATGGCCCAGCATATGGTCTATTTTGGTAAATGTACTATGTGTACTTGAAAATGTATATTTTGCAGTTAAAGAGTATAGTGTTTTATAAATATAAATTAACTAAAGGTGGTTGATAACTTCCTTAGATCATCTGTACTGGATTTTTTGGTAGCTAGTCCATCAATTGTTGAAAGAGAGGTGCTAAAATTTCTAGTTATGATTGTTATATTTTCTATTTCTCCCTTAAATTTTGTCAGTTTTGTTATTTATTTTTAGACTTACTTGGTTCATCTGCATTTATGATTGTTATATCTTCCTGATGAATTGGCTGGCGGAGAATACCAAATACATTGTTTTGTAAGAAAAATCACTTTTTCCTCTGAGTACAAGCTGAAAATTGATTCCCCGTTCTGTGGCTAGATAACACTTTATTTATCACATGTTAAATATTGACCCCTAACTGTTCACTCAATATAAGTGAGTAACACTTCATGTCCAATATTATATGGGCTGTACTAGGTTAAATGTTCCTGTGCTTTAGAGCCATATTCTCTGTAAGATGACCAAAAGAACATGCTTCTATTTCTGATAGAATGACTTAAAGTGTGCATTTGGATACATGTCAAAAGCCTCTTCTTTTCACATTAAAATGGAATATAACAATGTGAAGATAATAGGAAGTATTTTTTCTTAAATTGAAAATCATTAGTATTTCCCATTCTCATAGCTTTTATCATTTCTATTTTTCTCCTAGGAAGTAGGATTGATGACAGCAACCTAGACACTTTTCCAGGAAACAGGATGGAGATGTCAGGTAAAGAATTTTATAAGATTCTGAAGGACCTGTCAGTTGAAGTGACATATACATACACATGATTCACATATTTCTGTGTTCTGAGAAGTTTTTTTATTAATCTAAATGTCTTACATTTAAAATTCATATAGAAAGAACCATAAAAATGATAAAAATAAGAAGTGTTATGCTTTAGGTTTCCCTCCTTGAGAATAAATTTTATAGTTTCCAAAAGTTTCATTTGGGGAGTGTGGAAGAAAGAAAGATATGTATTTGCTATGTAGTACTTTATGTATTTGCTATGTTAGTACTTTAGATCTAAACTTATGGGAATACTTTAGCAATCTCTCCTCTGTGTCACTGATTCAAAAAGCATTATTAAGATTCCACAATGGTCTAGTACTGTGCTAACCACTGAGAATATAGAATTTAATGAGACATGATTTGAGCCCTTCAGAAGATTATAATCCAGTAGGTAAGCAGATTGACCCTTTCATAGCCCTGCCAGGTGTCCAGATGACAGAACAGAGACTTCCCAAGGTTCAGAGCAACTCCAAGGACCTAGAGAACTGCTTTCGCAGGGCAGGGTCCTAAGCTGCCACCATTACCATGTAAACCCAGTCCAGGTCAAGAAAGTCCTGGCACACAACATTCTGTAACTCAGAATTTTTTTTTCCAATTTTTCCTCTTTTCCTCTTTTTAAAGTGCTAGTCTGCACTTTGAAGACAGAATTAAGACATTAACAAAAATCAGCTTTTCTGAAGAAAAGCATTTCTAGAACAAATGCAGCTATATTTCACTGCCTTTATATAGCTCAAAACAGGACAAAAATTTATGAAATACAATTTCTTTTTACAATGTTAAAAGGCTGGATTTTCAACCTTAAAAATAGAAGAACATTTTATGCATAGGGGTATAATGCATTATTGTTATTTAAAGAAACAATGACAAATCCCTTAAGTTGCAAATATAATCAAAATATAATCAAAATGTTGAAAATGGTGGAACAACCCAACCATTAAGCAATTTGTCTACTGTTTTTGTATGATTATAAAATGTGAAAAAAGTCCTTATCTTGTCCCCCCTTTTGGTGATATGATCATACATGAGACAGGCACAAGGCTAACCGAGGGGGTGGTGAGGGAGTGATGGGAACCACAGCTAGGACCAGAGAGCGTTCCACAGGCAAAGGGAGCGTGGAAGAGGAAAGGCCTAATGGACTCCAACAGGGAACTGGATGTGAAGGAAACAGGGCTAAAAGCATCCATGACAACAGAATTTTACAGAGGAGATGGCTGATTATGTCCTTGACTCCCTAGTTTGCAGAGGAGTGGGAATAGAAGTTAACTGGTCCTAACACAGACTTTATAGACCAAGACAGGTGGTAAAAGCATTCTGAATGGAAATGCTGCCGTGTGGGGGTATGTACATGGTGTGGTGGGACACAGAAAAGAAAATGAAGGAGCAGCTTCAGCCAAGTAAGTTATTGTAGTTAAGGAGTCAAAACAGAGGTGACCGTCATTATGATAGTATGTCTGCTCTGATCCTCATTTATTTTAAAATCTTCATGCTGGCATTCGCTGACCGACCTCCCTTTGCACTTGGCATTTTACCTTACCATCTGTACCAGCCCTTGTTGCTGTGCACCTCAGCTTGACAGTCAGGTGCTTGGGGCTTTTGGCTCCTTTCCTAACCCCTGTCCCTCTCACTGGGTCACAGGAAATGTTTTGCTATGTGATGCTATGCTGGGGCTGTGGAAAATTTGTTGACTGTTGCAGACTCTCCTGCTGAGATGTCAGTGCTCGCATTTCTTCTCTGCCTTCCCCCTGCTGTAATTTCTCAGCAAGGTCTGTATTTCCTGCTGCCTTCCAGGGCTCCCCATAGACTCTCAAGCACAGGCCCCATTTTTCTTGGTCGGCTTGTACAATTGGCAGAAGCAGCTCACTAAAATGAATGGCTTAAAAGTTTTGTTGGGTAACAAGGAAAAAAGATGCTGTACCCCTGTCTCCTTACATGAGCAGAATGAATGTGTCTTTTTTTTGAGAGAGAGAGAAAGGATTTATTTATTTATTGTTATTTTTAATTTTTTTATTATGTTTAGTTAGCTAATGATGTACTATATGCTGGTGTCTCTTTTTTTAAAATTAACATATAATGTATTATTTGTTTCAGGGGTACAGGTCTGTGATTCTCAGTGTTACACAATTCACAACACTTACCATAGCACATACCCTCTCCAGTGTCCATCACCCAGCCACTCCATCCCTCCTACTGCCTTTCCTCCAGCAACCCTCAGTTTGTTTTCTGAGATTAAGAGTCTCTTAAGGTTTGCCTCCTCTGGTTTCATCATTGATTCTTGATAGTTTTCTTTTTTCCTATTCCTTATATTTATTTGGAATTAAATTAGATTATATTTAGGTCAATAAATACAGCTTCCCTAAATTGCTGTGTTTACATTAATAATTTTATAAAATTCACTATAAGTATTTACCTTTGTGACCTAGTTTCTTATTTTACAGCTGATAAAAAACTGAACAAGAAGAATGGGACAAAAGATAGGAGGTCATCCCCTGGTCAGTGAAAAATTTGTTAATTAACTCATTTATTTAACAGTTATTTACTGAATAGGCAATGCTATTGTAAGTGCTAGAGATTTGAATAAGTATAATAAATTTTTTAAACTTATAGTCATATCTGTGGCAAATTCTTTTGTATATTTTGCCACTTTTTGAAAAACAATGTATATTAGATTGTTTACAGTGAATTTAGTCAATAAAAACTAAACCCAAAATTTAATGAAGAAAGCCAATTTGCATTTTTTAGTCAAAGTCGATTGTTTATTTATCTGGCCCGAGGAGAACTTCTTGAAGAAAATATAAGAAAGTGATTTTGTGACCTCAGGGTAGAAAAAGATTTCTTAGACAGGTGACCAAGAGTTCTAAGCATGAAATTTTAAAAATGATTAAATTGGATCTCATCAAGATATACAACTTCTTTTTCTGAAAGACACAGTTAAGAAAATAGAAGGCAAGACACAGACAGGGAAAATATTTGCAAAATGTATGTGACTAAGGACCGATGTCCAGAATATCAAGAACAACTCCATCATAAGAGGACAAACCAATGAAAGCGGGCAAAAGATTTGAGTGGACATTTCAGAAAAGAAGATATATATGTTGGCTAAATGAATTTAAATTAAAAAAAATCCTATGGAATTTTTACGTGTACAACCAGATTGTGTAAGATGATGGAAAAAGATCTATCTGTGGCCATTGAGCACATGAAAGGAGGCTGAACATTATTAGTTACCAGAGAAATGCAATTTAAATCATTAATAGATGCTATTCATGCCCTAGAATAACAAAAATTAAAAAGATTGCAAGACCAAATATTAGTAATAATATGGAGCAATTGTAACTCATAAAATTGCTAGAGGGTATTCTAACCACTGTGGAGATCAGTATGGCAGTTTCTTAAAAAGCTGAACATAAATTTACCATAAGACCCAGCAATCCCACCAGTAGGTATTTTTCTAAGGTAAATGAATATATATGTTCACAAAAATATTTGTGCAGGAATATTCATAGTAGCTTTATTCATAATAGCTAAAAATTGGAAATAATCCTAATGTCCATCAGCCAAACCGTGGAGGGATAAACAAAGTGTGGTGCTTATTCTTAAAGTTGCTTTCAATTAAAGGGGGGAAAGAAATATGTAGGAAAAAAATGTAAGTGATAATTTGATTTGGAGGTTAGGAGTATCATATTGGGTGCTTTCTGAGGACAAAGTGTGCTCATGGTCAGTTTTAAGAATATTAATGGAGGTGATTGTGCTGCTTTTAATTTCTACCCCAGCAGCCTGGTTGATTCGGTGAAATGAAGCAAGTCTTGATTTAGGAATCTGACAGCCACAGTTTTCTGTCTGATACTAACTCTGTGGCTCTAGGCAAGCATCTTAACTTTTCTGAGGCTCAGTGTCCTCGTTTTTTTTTTTTTGGTTTTTTGTTTTTAGTCATAATAACTTTACCATAGATTGAAATATGGCATATGAAAGCACCTATCACAATATGTGGATTGGTAGACACTCATTAAATTCAATTTTCTTTCCTTCCCAGAGTGAAAGAGAGATTAGAGAGGTCAGAAGATCAGATCAAAATGATGGGTTTGGAGGAGAATACTTTGATATCTTTATGTTTCTGTTCTAATGCTGTCAGTAGAGTTTATCATCCAAGTACTCTAAAAGAGCATTGTACAATTTGAAGAGTACTCATTTTTTCATGTTTTTATGATGTGGAGAGGGAGGGTAGAGATACAACTGCAGCAAAAATCATGGGAAATTGTTGATTTCCTATGCTCTGTTTCACAATTAAGAATTTCATATTCTGTTCTTGAATCTCAATATGATCTCTGTAATTTGTACCTCGTTTTACAGCTGACGGAAAAGTTGAACCTAGTAAACTGATGAATAAAGTGAAAGCTATTACATGTGAGAAGTTGATGTAAAACTGAGATACTGTGCTTTCAAAACATACTTTTGCAACAGTATTCTTGATGATTTTTTTTAATTAACGAAGTATGGTTGACAAACAATGTTATATTAGTTTCAGGGGTACAGCAGTGATTCCATAATTATATATATTACCAAATGCTCACCACAGTAAGCGCAGTTACCATCTGTCACCATATAACATTATTATGATATTATTGACTATATTCCCTATGCTGTACTTTCTATTCTGTGACTTATTTCTCTTATAACTAGAAGTTTGTACCTCTTTGAAAGGTACAAACCTATTTCATGGAACCCCAACCCCCTTTCTGGCAGCCAACAGTTTACTTTCTGTATTTATGAATCTATTTCTGTTTTTTGTATGCTTGTTCATTTGTTTTGTTTTTTAGATTCCACATGTAAGCGACATGGTATGTTGAGAAAAATGTTAGCTAGATACAACTATTTTGGAAGAGAAAACTTTTGTGATTTAGTTTTTAGTATGTTGATACTAGCAAATCATTCATTCATGGATTTTTGCCATCAGGATTAAAAAATATCTACAGATATTCTGGAATCACTGATAGACCTGAAGTCTAAATATAGAAAAGACAAACGATCTGAGAGGAATGGAAGGAGGAATTAGGAAAGTAGTCAAAAAGAAAAAAGTATTAAAGAGATAGGTGTGTGTATGTAGCAGAATCAAATTTAATACAGTATGCAGTAAACAAGGTGTTCTTTATTTTTTCTAACTACTTTCCCTCTTAATCCCCATCCTATTCTGGCTATGAGTTGGGTAGAAGATGTTGAAACATGAGAGGACAGGACTTAAATTGGCCAATTAAAGTTCATCTAGTTTCAGAGACCTCTGCAGGGTTAGGTTTAGGGTAACGCTCTGGAATTGGTCTCTGAACTGCAGGATACCAGGTACATACCCTCTTGCTGGCCCTAACCCTAACCTTAGATTTGAGAAAGAAAAAAAAGATATGGTATATATATGCAATGGGATATTACTCAGCCACAAAAAAAGAATGAAATCTTGCCATTTGAAATGATATGGATGGAATTAGAGACTATAATCCTAAGGGAAATAAGTCAGTCAGAGAAAGACAAATACCACATGATTTCACTCATATGTGGAATTTAAGAAACAGAACAGATGAACAAAGAGAGGAAAAAAAGGAAAGAAAGAGGCAAACCAAAGAACAGACTCTTAACTATAGAGAGCAAACTGATGGTCACCAGAGGGGAGGTGGGTGGGGATGGGTTAAACAGGCGATGGGGAATATGGATGCTCTTGTGATGAGCACTCGGTGTTACATGGAAGTGTTGACCCACTCTATTGTACTCCTGAAACTAATACTGCACTGTATGCTAGCCAACTGGAATTCAAGTAAAAAGTTTAAAAAGAGTAAAGTTAACCTAGTTTCTTCTGCTTTAAATAAAAAGTTTCTTTTGGGTTGATCCAATTTATTTTGGGAAATTCTCAGTTTTTTAAGCCTTTCTCCTTCTTCCCCTCTACCCCTCAGAAAAGCATCCCAGTCTCAGGGAAAGCGGGGTGTCCTGCTGGTAGAGGAGAGTGGCCAGAACTTGTTTTCCTCTGGGTTCTTGATAGCCTCTTTAACAATGTCTCACATGTCATGAGTCCTGAGCACCTGGTGACATCTCCTGCTCAAGTTCACTGCTTGAGAAACTTGTGGTCTGGTTTGTTGCTTTTGTTGTTGTTCTTGTTGTTTAGCAAAGTCAAGGATATATGGTCCTTTCTTCACTAATTTGTCTGGCTAAGCCTTAGCCCTCACTGGTGATGAGGTCCTGTGAGTCTCAGTCAAGGATTCTGTTAGTCCCCGGACTGTACTGTCTACTGTATCTCCTCTGCTAGGGATCACTTTTCCCTTTGACTTCGTGCCCCATGGCAGATCCACTGACCTCCACCTCTGAGAAAACTTCCACCTGGCTTACTGGGACGACATGGAGTAACTGAATATCTTTCACATTTACAAAGCCAAAGGGGGCAACTGGGTAGCCTGTTTCTAGCCCTCTCTCTGTCTGTAGACACTATACCACAATATCTATCTGGTGACAATGGCATGCTGTCTGGACCCACTATGAGGTCCATCTCAGAGTTCCAGTTAGGAAGTGTGGCAAAAGGTCTCCTTAGTTTTTTCTATACTCTCACTCCCATCCCACCAAAATATCTGGAGTTTTTCTTCTGTCTTACCTCCTCTTAGAGTTTGACTTGACAAGGGCAGTTAGGGGAGATAGAGATGAGGGGGATGTGCAGTAAGCAGCAGGAACACTTAAACCTTCTTGAGAGAAAGAGATCTTTATCTCTATTTCTCCTCCCAGTCGCCTTTTCTTAAACCATAAAGTAGACTTTTCCCCTCCTCTTCTTAATTACCAAACAGGATGTGAAAAGGAGGAGGAAAGGAGCTTCCCTGTGTTATCTGTCTGTCTGTCTATCTATCTATCTATCTATCTATCTATCTATCTATCTATCATCTATCTGCCTTTCAACCCTTTGGTTCACAGTAAAACTAATGTTAGATCTTGAGATTTGCTTTGTAAAAAGTAGCTTTTGAAAATTAAAAAAAAATTTTTCCTCCGAGTTATATAAATTTATGGCTGAATAGGAAAAGTTTTATGGAAGAAAGGAAATGTGAAAAAGAAAAATACGTTAATACAATTTAAAATGTCCTATCTGTACAACATATTTCAACATAACAGCATTTCACTAACGATTGCTCCAAGAAGAAAAAGATTTTGACCTATCTTCCAGATTTTTACAGAGATAGATATTCCTAATGTAGAAGGCAAATCAGAAAAGTGCTTCCTTAGAAACTTAAACTATTCTATGAATTCCATTTCTCTTTCTCTGTGAGCTGAATTTTACCTAGTCTGTAGCTAACGAGAAGGTGTATCGTAGTGAAATCTTACAGTTTAAAGACTTTCAAAGGTAAGATAGGTGATGAATTAACAACTCTCAATTGATCTCTTATTATCTTATTTCCTAATCATTTGATAAGGAATCCTGCTACTATCCAACATATGGATCCTTTTTAACTTAAATTATTTTATATGGCAGTTTGTTTTGTTTTGTTTTTTATATTGATCATATTGATATGAATTTTAACAAATTTTCCAAGAGAAGAAACAGAACACATTATTGCAGGTTAATTGTGAAATGCGGAATGAGAAAGTAATTATTCCCTGATTTTGGTTAGGCAATGAATCTAGTTAGAGTTAAAAAAGGAAATCAATACTACTTTGGCTTAGAGGTAGTTATGAAAATGGATCAAGCATCTGCTATATACCTGACACAGTTCTACACCTTTTCTTACACGTTACTTTATCTTCACAGAAGCTCTGAGACAAATAGTCTCATCTTCATTTCATACAACAGAAAACTGGGACTCCAAGAAGTTAGGTTGTTTACCTAAATTCCAGTAGGTAATAAATAGTAGAGAACAATATTCAAACCCATATGTTCTTACTTCAACAATGGCAGTTTTATCATTTCACTACAACTGCCTATTTCTGCCGTAAGAATTATACTCTGAAAAGTAATTCTGTTCCCTTTAGAAATTAATGGTGTGTGTGTTTATTTCTCCAAAAAGGTTTAAGGGAAGAGAGCTTTGTTCTAACCATGTATAATCTCCACATACACTGACATATGTTCCACAGGTCTTGTATATTCCTGCCAAGAAAAGATCCATAATGCATATGTAAAATATACGGAACATTTCACCATGGAAGGAATTTTAATATATTTTTTTTCTCTTTCCTAAGGAGAAACGGTAGCTATCAGAGACCTGAACGAGATACTAGGGAACATGGGCATTGAACTCACCAAAGAAGAAGATGGAGAGCTAAGAAGAAAACTTCCAGTTGATGGTGACTCATTGTAGATATAAAAAGCACTTCAGGGAAGCTTAGTCTTAAGAGTTTATATAAGAGTTTTTCTGAAACCAGATTAATTTTGTGATGATAAAAACCATGCAAAATCTCAGAAAAAAACTCTAGCTCTAGAATAAGAATGAATTTTCCATTTTCTGAATCCATATAGAGTGCAAAGCACTTGACTACATTGATTCTAAGACCATCTTTCACATCTGAGAATGTTCAGAAGGCACAGTTAAAAGATGGAAAAGGAAATGAAAGGGCACTGTATATCCTTCCCATATTTCCCATTCCTTCCTCTATTCTGACACAGCATGATACTACTGAAACTTCTGTCAGGGCACCAGTAACTTGCCATTTGCCAATTGCATTAGACATTATTCACTCTTTATTGGAGCTTTCTACTGTCTTTTATATTGGTTATAATTCTGACTGTCTTGAAATTATGTTCTTTTGGCATCTGTGTTGTTCCCTTTGACCCGGATCTGCTCTTTCCCTGACTTTCATTTTACATACTCTCTGTGGTAATCTCATCACTCTGTGGTCCAGTCTATCATCTACATGCTTGCGACTATAAATCTGTATTTCTATGTAGGCTTCAGACTTGTATCTCCAAATACTTGCTAGACATTTCCACTTGGATATTCCAAGGGTTCTTTTTCTCAACATATTTAAAACTGCACTCATTGTTTTCCCACCTAGTCTCCTGGTCCTGTATTCTCAATCTCATTTGTACCGACCCTGTCCATCTAGTTACCTAAGCTAGATATATGGGATTCATTTTTGATCCTCTCATTTCCTATCATCCACTATCTGGATTACCACCTAATTTTGTAATTATATAAATTACAAAATTAATTTTGTAATTATATAAATTACAATTTTGTAATTACATAAATTACAAAATTAATATTTATATTTATAATTTATATAAATTATATATATTTATAACTTACATAAACCTAATTTTAAAAATTACCACACACAGATGAGTAGATGGATGGATATGTGACAAACCAAGTATAGTAAAATGTTTAATAGTAGAATCTAGATGGTGGACATATGAGTGTTTATTGCACAGTTCTTTCAACTTTGCTATATGTTTACAGATTTTCATAATAAAACATTGAAAAAAATCCCACATATAAATCCATCAATGTCTCTCTGTCCCTGCTACCACTGCCATATTGTAGGTCAGTCTCAGAAAACTAAGAATTATGCAGTTAGAGCCAAATGATGATATAGAATAATGGAATTTAGCTTGTTTCTGGTTTATTGTTTTATAATTTTTAAATGAATTTGCTTTGTATCTCAATTATGCCTTATTTTATAGCTAAAGGGGAGACTGATCTGAAAGCACTGGTGGATACGGTACAAGATATTAGAGGTCAGTGAGAAGTTACTGTAAATTTGAGATCTCAATTCTTTAAACTATATTTTTTCTCTGATAAATATTTTACTGAAATATGAAATACATTATTACTATATCATATAATCATGTGTCCAGCTTAAGAATTATTGCAAAGTGAACTTATCTATTTACCTATCACCTGGTTAAGAAATAAACATTATCAATAATCCAGGAGATCCCCTATACCACTTCACAGTCACTTCCTCCATATTCTCTGGAGGTAACTACATCCTGTATTCTAGGACCATAGATTAGCTTCACCTGTTTTTGAAATTTGTCTAAATGGAACCATATGATTTGTGTTCCATGCTGTCTGACTTCTTTCCTTTAACATTATAGTACATGTTATTCTCTGAAATTCATCCATATTGCTGCATGTAGCAGCAGTTTGTTAATTTTCATTGCTTCATATTATAAAATCTACTAAATTTGAGTCAAGGAGATCTTTAGAGAACCTGCTGTAGTGGCTGAAATGATTTCTAACTAACTCATTGTACCTGAATACATTGCTATGCAATATTCCATTGTATAATTATTCATAATATACCTCTCCAATCTCCTATCACTGGACATTTCCAGTTTGGAGTAGTTATGAAGAACATACTGCTGTGAATATTCTGTATATGCCTTTTGGTGAACATATGTGCACAATTCCAGACCATATACCTAGAAACAAAATTGCTTTGTTATAGGATAAGATTGTGTATACTTCATTAGCTATTGTCAATCCGTTTTCTAAAGTAATTGTACCATTTTACACATCAACCAACAGTATGTCAGAGTTTCAGTAGCTTTACATCCTTGTTAATATTTGATATCTATCTCTCTTCTCAATTTTATTTTTTTGTCAAAGAGAGAGAGATCACAAGTAGGCAGAGAGGCAAGCAGAGGCAGAGAGAGAAGCAGGCTCCACGCTGAGCAGAGAGCCCACGAGGGGCTCGATCTCAAGATCCTGGGATCATGACCTGAGCCAAAGGCAGAGGCTTTAACCCACTGAGCCACCCAGATGCCCTCTCTTCTCCATTTTAGCCATTCTGGTGGACATGCAATAGAATCCACTGTAACAGTTTGCATATCCCTAGTCATTAATGATGTTGAGCACCCTTCTCTTGTTCATTGGTTATTTGGATACCTCTTTTGTAAAGTTCCTTTCATGTCTGTTGCCTATTTGTCTGCTTGGATATCTGTGTTTTACATATTGAATTTTAAAATATATTTATTTTAAAAATTCAAGTATAATTAGCATAAGGTGTTATATTAATTAGTTTCAGGCATACATTATAGTGATTCAACAACTCTATACATTACTCACTGCTCATCATGCTTAAGTGTACTCTTGAATCCCCATCACCTATTTCACCCATCCCGCCACCTACCTCCACTCTGGTAACCATCAGTTTGTTCTCTATTGTCAAGAGTCTGTTTCTTGGTTTACCTCTCTCTCTCTCTTTTTTTTTCCTCTTTGTTCATTGGTTTTGTTTCTTAAATTCCACCTATGAGTGAAATTATATTCATCTTCCTCTGACTGACTTATTTCACTTAAGATTATAGTCTCTAAATCCATCCATATTATTGCAAATGGCAAAATTTCATTCTTTTTATGGCTGAGTAATATTGCATTGTGTCTGTCTATCTATCTATCTATCTATCTATCTATCTATCTATCTATCTATCTATCATCTATCCTTAGATAGATCTTCTTTATCCACTCATTAGTTGATGGATACATGGGCTATTTTCATCATTTGGTTATTGTAAATAATGCTGCAGTAAACATAGGGGTGCATATATCCTTTCGAATTAGTACTTTTTTATTCTTTGGGTAAATACCCAGTAGTGTGGTTAGTGGATCATAGGTAGTCCTATTTTTAATTTTTAAAAAGATTTTATTTATTTATTTGACAGAGAGAAAGAGATCACAAGTAGGCAGAGAGGCAAGCAGAGGCAGAGAGAGGGAGAAGCAGGCTCCCTGCTGAGGAGAGAGCCCAATGCCAGGCTTGATCCCAGGACTCTGAGATCATGACCTGAGCCGAAGGCAGAGGCTTTAACCCATTGAGCCACCCAGGTGCCCCCTATTTTTAATTTTTTGAGGAACCTCCATAATGTTTTCCATGGTGGCTGCACCAGTTTGCATTCCCACCAACAGTGCATGAGGGTTCCTTTTTCTCCACATCCTTGCTAACAAGTATTGTCTCTTGTGTTTTTGGTTTTAGCCATTCTGACAGGTATGAGGTGATACTTCATTGTAGTTTTGATTTGCAAATTTTCCCTGTTGAGTGATATTGAGCATCTTTTCATGTGTTCACCATCTATTTTTTCTTTGAAGAAATGTCTGTTCATATCTTCTGCCCATTCTTTAATTGGTTTATTTGGGGTTTTATATTGGTCAGTTGTGTAAGTTCTTTATATATTTTGGATACTAACCCTTTATTTGATATGTCATTTGCAAATATCTTCTAAACTGTAGGTTGCCAACTTCAGTCTTTCTTAATTTGTTGAGACTTGTTTTGTGGCCTAACATGATCTATTCTGGAGAATGTTCCATATGCACTTGAAAATATTGTGTATTCCACTGTTTTTGGATGAAATGTTCTAAATATATCTTTCAGATCCATCTGGTCTAATGTGTCATTCAAAGCCACCGTTTCCATGTTCATTTTCTCTCTGGATATTTTATCCATTGATGTAAGTGAGGTGTTGAAGTCCCCTACTGTTATTGTATTACTATTTATTTCTTCCTTCATATCTATTAATAGTTGTTTTATGTATTTGGGTGCTCCCATGTTAGGTGCCTAAATATTTACAGTTGTTTTACCTTCTTGTTGGGTTGTTCCCTTTATCATTATGTAATGTTCATTGTCTCTTGTTACAGCTTTTGTTTTAAAGTCTATTTTGGGGGCGCCTGGGTGGCTCAGTGAGTTAAAGCCCCTGCCTTCGGCTCAGGTCATGATCTCAGGGTCCTGGGATAGAGCTCCACATTGGGCTTTCTGCTCAGCAAGGAGCCTGCTTCCTTCCGCCCCTGCCTGCCTCTCTGCCTACTTGTAATCTCTCTCTCTGTGTCAAATAAATAAAATCTTAAAAAAAAATGAAGTCTATTTTGTCTGATATAGGTATTTCTATCCCAGCTTTTTTTTTTTTCACTTCCATTTTCATGATAAATGTTTTTCCATCCCTTCACTTTCAATTTGCATGTGTCTGAAATGGGTCTCTTGTATGCAGCATATATAGAGAGGCCTTGCTTTTTTATCCATTTCATCATCCCATGTCTTTTGATTGAAGTGTTTAGTCCATTTACATTCAAAGTAATTATTGATAGGTATGCACTTATGGCCATTTCGTTATTATGATTGATTTTATAGTTCTTCTTTGTTCCTTTCTTCTCTTGCTTTGTGGTTTGATGGCCTTTTTCAGTGATATGCTTGAATATCTTTCTTATTTTTTGCATTTCTATTACAGGTCTTTGCTTTGTGGTTACTATTAGGTTTATATATAGTATCTTATGCATAAGATATCTATAGAAATCTATACTAGGTTACCAGTTACTTAAGTTTGAATCCATTCTAAATTCACTAAATCTTTACCCTGCCCCATGTTTTACATATATGATATCATACTTTACATCCTTTTATTTTGTGTATCTCTTGACCGATTTTTATAGCTATAATTGATTTTACTGCTTTTGTGATTTAACTTCCATACTGGTTTTATAAGTGATTAATCTACTCCTTTTGTTATGTTTGTATGCACCTGTGAAATGTTTTCCTTTCCTAATATTCTTACTCTTTATTATGGCCTTTCTTTTCCAAAGAATTCCTTTTAATATTTCTTATAAGCCTAGTTTAGTGGTGAGGAACTCCTTGAACTTTTGTTTGTCTGAGAAACTCTATCTTTTCTTCTATTCTTTTTTTTAGAAGATTTTATTTATTTATTTGACAGAGAGAGAGAGAGATCACAAGCAGGCAGAGAGGCAAGCAGAGAGGGGGGAAGCAGGCTCCCCACTGAGCAGAGAGCCGAAAGCGGGGCTCCATCCCAGGACCTTGAGATCATGACCTGAGCTGAAGGTAGAGGCTTTAACCCACTGAGCCACCCAGGCGCCTCTCTTTCCTTCTATTCTGAATGATAGCCTTGCTGGGTAGAGTATTCTTTTTTTTTTTTTTTTTTAAGATTTTATTAATTACTTGTCAGAGAGAGAGCCAAAACACAGAGAGCTGCAGGCAGAACCGGCAGGGCAGGCAGAGGGAGAAGCAGGCTCCCTGCTGAGCAAGGAGCCCGATGTGGGGCTTGATCCCAGGACCCTGGGATCATGAACTGAGCCAAAGGCAGACACTTAACTGACTGAGCCACCCAGGTGTCCTGAGGATAGAGTATTCTTGGTTGCAGGCTTTTTTTTTTTTTTTTCCTCCTTTCTGCACTTTTAATCACTCCCTTCTGGCCTGCAAAGTTTCTGCTAAAAAATCAGCTGATAGCTTTATGGAGTTTTCCTAGTATATAACTGTTTTCTCTTGCTGCTTTTAAAGTTCTCTCTTTATCACTATTTTTTGCCATTTTCATTATTATATGTCTTGGTGTGGACTTCCTTGGGTTGATTTTGCTGAGGACTCTCTATCTCTTCTGAATCTGGATTTGTTTCCTTCCCTAGATTAGTGAATTTTTCAGCTATTATATCTAATAAATATTCTGTGCTCTTTTCTCTCTTTTTCTTCTGGGATCACTGTAATGCTAATGATGTTATATTTGATGGTGTCACTGAGTTCCCTTAACCTGTTCTCATTTTTTATTATTCTTTATTCTTTCTTCTGTTCAGCTTAGCTGCTTTCCATTACTGTGTTTCAGCTTGCTGATCTGTTCTTCTGTTTCCACTTTTTATTCACTCTAGCATTTTCTTGATTTCACTTAATGAGTTCTTCATCTCTGGTTCTTTTTTATATTTTCTATCACTTTCTTGAAGTTCTCACTGCAATCCACTAATGGTAAAAATGTCAAAGTTAAGGCCCTCTGGTTTTTAAAGCCAGATGTTATGGGGATTTATCTTCACTGTGCCAATCCCCCATGTCTGGGGTACCTGGTATGAAGTCTGTTCTTCTCCTTTGTCCATGCTTTGGTGTCCCTCCCATTTGTGGCTAGTCTTCCTGAGAGTTTGGTTCCAAACACATCTCTGCCTTTTTTTCAGTGTAACCTCTTCTCTTCAATTAACTGTGGAGGGTCTATGCTTCTAGTCTTCAGATCATTATCCGAGTTATTTACACTGATGTGTGGATGTATATAAGTGTATCTATGGGAAAAGGTGAGCTTAGGATCCTCCTACTTCACCATCTTCCCTGGAAGTCCATGTTGAATATTTTATTTATTGTCTTTTATCTATAGTTTTTTGTGTATTCTGGATACAACTATAGTTTTTTGTGTATTCTGGATACAAGTCTATTGCAGATTTTATAAATTGTAAATATCTCACTGTATATTTTGCCTTTTCACTTGTATTTTATTGTCTTTTTGACAGGGAAAAATGTTTTTAAATTATATATTCAGTCCATTTGGTGTATCTCAAAAGGTGCAGCACTTTTCTTCATTTATCAATGAAAGAAGTTACAAATTAACTTCAAAAAATGTCAGCAATTGCATTACTGGGTATTTACCACAAAGATACAGATGTAGTGAAAAGAAGGGCCTCCTACACCCCAGTGTTCATAGCAGTAATGTCCACAATAGCCAAACTGTGGAAGGAGCCGAGATGCCCTTCAATAGATAAATGGATAAAGAAGATGTGGTCCATATATATACAATGGAATATTATTCAGCCATCAGAAAGGATGAATACCCACCATTTGCATTGATATGGATGTAACTGGAGGAGATTATGCTACGTGAAATAAGTCAAGCAGAGAAAGACAATTATCATATGATTTCACTTATATGTGGAACATAAGGAATAGCATGGAGGATATTAAGAGAAGGAAGGGAAAAATGAAGGGAGGGAAATCAGAGGGGGAGATGAACCATGAGAGATATGGACTACAGGAAACAAACTGAGGGTTTCAGAGGGGAGGGGTAGGGTGAATGGGTTAGCCCTGTGATGGTTATTAAGGAGGGCACATATTGCATGGAGCAATGTGTGTTAAACACAAACAATCATGGAATACTACATCCAAAACTAAAGTATGGTGACTAACATAACATAATAAAATTTAAAAAATAAAATAAATTATTAGCAAATGGCAAACAAATTTTCTTGAAAGTCATAGTCACATATATAGTGCATCCTAGAAAAGAGAAGGGACAAAATAGGTTCCACCTAGTTTCATCAAGTACTGGACCTACTCAAAGGTGGAGAGAAAGCAACTTTCAAAGTATGTTTTTGAGGCTTTTACTATACTCCTTCCTAAGAGTACCAGGTGGGGGACAAATGTTCTAAACTAGATCTAGGAAGTGGAATGTGGAATCAATCCCACCTCCTCCCCTTAAGGGATGTCCAGTGGCTAATGAATTTAAAAAACATGACTAAATAAAAACATTCCCCCAACATACACTCCCCCCTCCCAAACACACAGGGAAAAAAAACCCAACAACCTAGATGCTCCAGGTTATTCTCCGGTATGGATAGAGCCTGGGAGCAGCTTCAGCAACCCAAATCAGTCTGTTGCAGAGTCAATCGCAAGCATGCCTTGCTTTTAAACAAAACATATTTTTGAAACAACAAAACAAAAACTAGTACTAATCACTTTTCTGACAATACACAATTATTCAGATTAACTAGTATTGAAGGGATAGGGGGACCATACCTATGGACCTTGACTCACATGAGTGCATGTGGGTAGGTGCAAGGCATTCGTCATTATTGCAAAAATATATATTTTTAAAATTTTTCATCTTTAGTTTGATTTAACATTGCTTTTAGTACGATGCAGACGCCAGCTGTGCAGAAGGACTCTGTAGAGATGTTCATAGCAGTGTACACCTGTGACTCTTTGATTCTGGAGGCTCCAGGCAGCCAGTATTGCCTGGTCAAATACATTCTTTAAGCCTTTCTGTGCTAGTACAGAACACTCCACATATTTGACCACCTTCAGGTCATGGACCAACTTTTTAGCAGTCTCTGGAATGACAGGCTTCTGTTTGTTCTTGGCTAGTTTCTCAATCATAGAGGAGTCATCTCAGATCAATTTGGGTCCCAACCAGCAAGAAAGGAGTCTTTGGACAGTGGTGAGTTATCTTAGGCACCCACTTTTCCTTCACATCTTCAGATGAAGATGGAATGACCACTGAAAAACAGACTAGAAATACATCTGTTAGTGAATAACTCAGTGATCATACTCTGTCGTAATCCCCTTGCCCTGCAGTATCAGAAAGCCCATGAGTATATGGCTGTTCACCAACCATAATTGTGATTGCATAGTTGTCAAAAACAGGTGGCACAGGGGCACCTGGGTGGCTGTCAGTTAAGCCTCTACCTTCGGCTCAGGTCATGATCTCGAGGTCCTGGGATTAAACCCCACCTTGGGCTCCCTGCTCAGCTGGGAATCTGCTTCTCCCTCTGCCTCTGCTGCACCCCCCACGCTCATGCACATACACTCATGCTCTCTCTCTCTCTCTCTCTCACAGATAAATAAATAAAATCTTCCCAAAACCCACAAAAAAACAAAAAAACAAAAACCAGTCGATTGGATGGAACCAGTCAGATGGAAATTTGTTGTGTAAATATAATATAATATAATATAATATAAAAATAATAAAATATATCAGAAGACATATTTTACCAATGGCACCATCACCCACAACAATGCACTTTGGTTATCTGTATTGCTGAAAGGATTTTGTCTCCACTCTAAATACTTTAAGGTTGTGATGACCTCAGCTTCTCTGCCAGGTTGGTGGCAGCACTGCACAGGGTCTCTTGTTGTATTTTATCTTCCAATGATCAAAAGTCTCTCTTTCACATATAGTTGAATTAGTCAATCTTTTCTTTTATAGTTAGAATGTTTGGGGGCTTAAGAAATCCTTGCATACACTAGAGTCATGAAAACTTTTCCTATTTTATCTTCTGAGAGTTTTGTTATTTTCCTTTCACATTTAGATCTATAATCTACTCAGAATTGATTTTTCTATATGATATAGGTTAAAGGTCACTATTTTCTTTTTTTTAATATTTAGTTAGCAAACATATAGTACATTGCTAGTTTTTGATGTGGTGTTCAATGATTCATTAATTTTAACACCCAGGGCTCATCACAGCACGTGCCCTCTTTAATACCCATTACCCAGCCGAACTATCCCCACATCCTCCTCCCTTGTGTAACCCTTAGTTTATTTCTAAATGGATATTGAGCACCATTTATTAGAAAGATGATCTTTTCCCTACTTTAATGTAAGGCTAACTTTTTCATAAATCAAAAGAACACAAATGTGTTGCATATATCTGGACTTTTTATTCTTTTTGTTCTTTTTCTTTGGTCTATTTGTTGGTCATTGTACCAGTACACTACTGTCTTAACATAGCTTTAGTATGTCTTGCTATCTGAAGCGTAAATCCTTCAAATTTGTCAACTTTCTTAGGCTTGTCGTTGCTATTCTTGGTGATACCTTTTTTGTCGTTAGAAATATCTGTTGTTTGGGGTTTCTCTCTTTTTTTCCTTTGTCAGCCTTAGTGCAGGCATTTAGCCTTCAGTTAGTCTTCCCAAAGCTGTTGGATGTATTCATTTTATTTAAACTTTGTTTTTGAATCTTGGAACACTAAAAAAATAAAGTTAAATTAAAAAAATAAAGTTTTTTTTTATTTCAGTAATTTCTGCTTTGTCTTTATTGTTTTTCTTCTCCTTTTGGGGGGCTTTAATTTGCTGTTCTTTTTTAACTTCTTGAAATAGAACCTTGGGTTATTGATCTTTTCATCTTTTTACTATAGGCATTTAAGGGTGTAAATTTCCTTCTGAATACGCCTTTGCAAGTTTTAATGTATAATATTATTATTGTTACTCAATTCAAAATATATTCTAACTTCCAGTGTGGTTTATTTTTTTTTGACACATGATTTATTTAGAGAGGGATTCTTTAATTCCAAACTTACAGGATTTTTCTAGGATCTCTTGTTACTGATTTCTACCTTAATTTCATACCCTATATTAAATAGTCATCTGTATACATCATCTTTATTATTTATAAGAATAAATCTTTATAAATTATTATTCTAATAATTTTTAAATTATATGAATCTTATTTGATTGTGAAATATTACTTTATAATCATCATTATGGGAGCATCTCTTTTAGCAGTGTTAAATACTGTTCATTCTCTGTGTCTGCAATTGACTGCTTAATTGTTTAGCAGGTGTGCCTTATTTCTCTTTAGTAATTTGAAATTATATTTTAAAAATGTTATCTTTTTCTACTTCTTTTGTTTTGAAGGAGAAGCTGACCTCAGTGAGCTGGATAATGTCCTGCAAAAAATGGGAATAGAGCCTTCACCTAAAGAACACTTGCAGTTAGAAAAGTCACTTCCAGTTAATGGTGGGCATTTCAGATATCAGAATAGTCTTCAAAAGAGTTCGTATTGCCTTCAAGGGACTTAATATAGTCATCAAGGCAGTTTTTCAGCATTGCAAGTATCAGGTAGAATGTTCAGGGAATTAGGATAATATCCTTAAATTTTTTTATTATCTAGTATTCTTGTTTATTTTAGATCATTTATAAGTCAGAGTTTTAAAATACCCATAATTTTAAAGATGATTATTTTTAATATACCAGAATACATAAATGGCCATTTAAAACATATAAATCTCATCAGTCTCATCAGTCATAATTCTTGCCATTTGGAAAAAAGAATATTAATAGTTTATTTTTCATTTCATTGAGAAGCCTTTGGTTAAGACCTCTAGGAAACAGGAGGAGGAGAGATGTAGAGCTATACTATTAGAGGGAAAAAAAGGTGGAGTCAGAAAAAAATAGAACATATGGAAGTGTTTTGCTTTGGCATGGTAGGTATTAATAATTGTCTCAGGTGCTAAATAACTGATAGATTTACCATACTATTAAGAATTTTGTTTACATTTTTGTTTTATTATTTCTAGAAGATATTAGGTAAATTTTAGGAGCCAATTATTTTATGCTCTGTATTTCTGAACCTGGGTATTTGGTATTGTTTTAGCATGCCAAGGTATTTTCTCTATGACCTAAATTATGTGTTTCTTCCATCTATAGCTCGTAGAAATATATATAAGAATAGGTTTCTGACTCATCCAGAAGATATAAAAGGTGAGTGAGATGCAAACTGAGAAATCAGATTGAGACTCTTTTGTTTTGCTTTTTTTCTTATTAAATATTGCTTCCTGCCATTCTCATATATCTTTTCATAATAATTTTAATATATATGTTCATATTGATGAAATAATTTTCTGTTTTATATTTAAAAGATGTTCTAAGTATTTAGGTTTACCTCAAATTTGGATGTGGAAATAATAAAATTTAGGCCTAGGTATAAAAATTTAAGATAGTATATCTTGAAGTACAGTGACCAAACTGAACTTGATTTATATAGATATTTATATTAAAAACTGTTAGATTTGCTGTTTTGCTGCCAAAATTAACCTGAATAATTTCTCAGCCCTATTTCAATGTATTGTTATGCAAGCTTATCTTCAATATTGAATGTATTGGATATAAATGAGTAGATTAATTTTAGTCCATTAATGACTCTCTTTAAACACTTAAATGTCCTCAACCTCTTTTTATGATGAAATTAATAAATACTACACATAAGAATTAATATTTATTTTGACTTTTATTTTAATTTCTTCACGTCTTTCTTTTTTATAGTGTTGCAGGTTGATGACCATGACCTTGACTCTATTCTTGAAAACATGGCAATCAGATTTCCAGCTGAGGAACTTAATGATCTCACTCTAACTCCACCAGTTGTTGGTGAGTGATTTAGGTATCATTGTACTTTCATGAAAATTTGGGTTTTGAGGCTGATATTTTTTTATAGGACTTACGTAGCTGAAATAAGAATGATTTTTTTCTTTTAGTATATTAATCTAAAGTTGGTACTTTTTCACTGTTCACTTATTCAGCAAATATTTACTGAACACTGTATATCAGGTGTTATGCTAAGTGCTAGAGATACAATCGTGAATAAGAATAAACATACTCCTTGACCTAAGGAGCTTAATGTCGAGTGTATCATAATTCTTAGTATTCTAGTTGAAGCTGAGAATGTTGCTTTCACAGGAACAAGGCTACAGGGTTTCAGCCAATATGTATGACATTTTTCCTAGTTATATGTAGGCGTGGATGACCGTATCTTTGGACCAGATTTCATGATTCAGGGTCAGAATTACAGGTATTAAAGTAAATATTAATTAGAATTGAAGTGTGATGAATCACAAAGTAATCACCACTTTAAATAAACTAAAATACAGTATGTTTAGCTGGGCACAATCCAATGAGATCAAGAAATATCACCTAGAAACATTTAACTGAATACTGCTTCTTAGATGTAAATATATTTTTTTCATATGATTCAAATGCCATTTAGTTATATCTTTGCCATGGGTTTCATACCCTTCTAGTAAGGTGAGTTTTTTTTCCCAAAAGATATTTTTTATTAAATCATTCCTTAATTTTCTAGTACTATTGTGTACCAATGAAAACATGTAGTTAGTTTTTTGCTTATTTTCTTTATGCTTTTAAGTTTTACCAGGATATCAGGAAAAGATAATTAGGTGGATCTATCAATGATTGCTAGATAAGGTAATTTTTAGCTTCTCACCTAGTTTAGTTAGTTTAGAAACTTACCTGGGGATGTCAGATAAAAGGCAGAGTAAGAGCCATCAAAAGCTCTCTCCTCCATAAAAGCAATGAGAAAACTGGCAAAAACTATCAAAATTAACATTTTCAGGACTGGATATTAACCAAAGATTTGCTGCAATGTGGGGAGCATTTTTTTTTTTTTAGAGAAAAGACTGAATCTCCTTAAGAATAGTGAGCTTTGTGATGTTTTAACTTGCCCTATTCCCATCCTCTGTCTTAGAGCTTCATAATAGTGTTTTGTTTTGTTTTGTTTTTTTAAGATTTTATTTATTTGACACAGAGGGAGAGATCACAAGCAGGCAGAGAGGCAAGCAGAGAGAGGGGGAAGCAGGCTCCCCGCTGAGCAGAGAGCCCAAAGCGGGGCTCGATCCCAGGACCCTGACATCATGACCTGAGCTGAAGGCAGAGGCTTTAGCCCACTTTAAGCCACCCAGGCACCTCCTAGCTCCATAATAGTCTTGAAAAATAACATTCTGTATTTGCAGTGAAAACTAGTAGCCTGGAAGCTACTGGAGGGAACAATGGGGGACTGGAGCTCTTTCAAAGCCTTATTCCCTAAAAATTGTCATTATTTGGTCTATTTGGTGGTTTCTTGGAGTGAGGCTTTATTTCTGTCTCTCTTTATGTATAACTAATGAATGAATAGAGAATTAATGAGTGTGGAAAGATGAATCAAGAGATGAACTGAAATAAGCTTAATGAAATTTTTTTTCAGAATCAGAAAAAAAATATTTGGAAGAACTAATAACCATTGCTGCAATGGTAGAGTAATAATTAGTCACCAGCCATTCTGAAACGGACACTGATTAAAAAGAACAGAAAGTACATTAGTAAAAGATGTGAGATGAGAATTCTGGTCTTTACTTCCTTTACTCTTGGTACCTGCATGAGCTTTGTGTCCCTGCTGGAACTGAAAGTTTCCAGAGAAAACATGGACAGCATGAATTGTCCTAAGAGTTCATGAACTAGTGTGTCATCACAAAATATCTTTCCTAGAGTCTCAGAGTCCATTTTGCTAATACAGACTAAATCCTGGAAAGCCTGCAATTGAGAATTGAAAATGTACTCAAATTAAATAGTGGAAATACTGGACTCTGCCTGGAGTTTTTTCACAGCATAGATACTTTATGTTTTTAATTCGAAAGCTCTGTCTTTTTCTAGATCCCAACTAAGCCTTTTTTTTAAATAGCTAATGGGAAGTTTGGTGTCAATATCTTAACAGATGGAATGGGTGGGGTAAAAGCTATTACAGGTAACATCTTAGAATAACACCTAAGAATAAGATGCTACTAGAAATCTGAGAACCAAATTATTTTTCACTAAGTTATGATATTATGCTCTTTCTACATTGTGTTTGTACGGACTTTAAAAATCTGTCCCTACACTTCTTTTAAAAATGTTTATGCATAAATGCCTACAGTTAGGTACTGGATTATCAGAACTTTTAGCAATAAAACTTTAATGCTCTTTGTTGTTTCCAAAGTCATTATCTAGAGTCTTTGCCAATAATTAGCATATCTTCTTTTATGGTAGGAAAGCTAAATTCCAGTTCAACACAATAAACGGTGAAGGAAAATTTTGGTAAAGTTAGAGGTAATCTCAAAATCAGCAAAAAAAGTGCAAATAATACTATTTAGATCCGCAATCTGTATCATTCTAAGCAAAAAAAGTGCTGATAAAACTATTTAGATCAGCAATCTGTATCATTCTAATTTCCTGCAAAGTTTATACTCATAATTGCATGTTCTGTTGCCTTGCCTATCATTTGGAGATTATACTAGACTTAATGAGAAAGTTTATCTGAAGGCCCAAAGGCCCATTTGTTAGGTTGAGTCTCTTTTCATTCAGCAGTTGGCTGTAATGTTGCAAAGACAAATATTTTTTAATTATGTGGAATCATGACATCATTCACAATAATGCCAGAAGTCTTCATTTCTTTTGCTTTGAAGGAAAGGTTGATATAAACACGAGAAAAGTTCTGGGAAACATGAGGAGAGAACTCAAAGATAAGAAATATGAGGAGTTGGTGAATAATCTGTCAATCGATGGTGAATATTTTTATAAAAGTTCTATTTCCTGTCTAAGTGAAAATGAAAGATTGTCCAAAAAAATCTTTCAGAGCATTGCTGTTTTAAGAAAATATACTGACTGTGTCATCTCATTTTTAGTTTGGGCATCAATTGGCTCTAGTCAGGAATCCTATGACCATGGATGAGAAATGCTGGCTATTAGTCCTAAATAGTGACTATTTATTGTGAGTCCTAAAGTTTAAAATTATTATTGTGAGTCCTAAAGTTTAAAATGAGAATTAAGAGAAAAATGGAGGCATTGTAAAATATTAAATGGAAATAAGTGAGAAATCACAAAGAATAAATGAATGGGGAGTGTTCTGCATGCTAGAGGCCCAGCAATAACTGTCTTAAGTGCCCATAAATGAGGAGTGGCCTTATTTTTTCCATTTCACGTATTTTTTTAAAACGATTGAGAGCAGATTTGTACTTTAGGGAGATGTTAAGTCTGACTCTGTGAAATGATGGCTTCTCTATTGTCTTAATGAAACTTCGTATCATTTTGGCGAGATTTTGATTTGTATCTTTCTTAAAGCTGATAGAAAGATCCGTCAGAAGAGGCTAATGGATGGCTTGAAGGCCTTTTTAAAGTTTATTTATTTGTTTGTTTGTTTGTTTATTTATTTATTTTTAAGTTTATTTCTTTTTTTTAAAGTTTATTTCTTTTTAATTGAAGTATAGTTGACATACAATATTAGTTTCAGGTGTACAACGTAGTGATTCAATAATTACACACATTCTGAAATACTGTGATAAGAGTAGTTATCATCTGTCATCACACAAAGTTATTACAATATTATTGACTATATTCCCTATGCTATGCTCTTCATCCCTGTGACTTATTTTCTTTATAACTGGAAGCTTGTACCTCTTAATCTTCTTCACCTGTTTCACTTATCCTCACCCACCTCTACTTTGCAACCAACAGTTCTATTTATGAGTCTGTTGCTATTTGCTTTGTTTTTTAGATTCAGCATGTAAGCAAAATCATACGGTATTTGTATTTTTCTGTCTCACTTAGTTCACTTAGCATAATACCCTCTAGATCCATTCATGTTGTCATTAATGACAAGATTTCATTCTCTTTTGTGGCCGAGTAGGATTCCATCGTGTAATATATACCTCATCTTCTTTATCCATTCATCTACCAGTGGACACTTAGCCTGCTTCCATATCTTGGCTAGTGTACATAATGCTTCAGTAAACATAGTAGCACATATATCTTTTCAAATTAGTGTTTTCACTTTTTTCTCATAAATACCCAGAAGTAGAATTATTAGATCGTATATAGACTTGTATTTTTAGTCTTTTGAGGAACTGCCCTACTATTTTCTAGAGCAGCTGCATCAATTTACATCCCCACCAGTAGTACACAAGGGTCCCCTTTTCTTGTCATCTTCACCAACACTTACTCTTGCTTATCTTTTTGATACTAGCCATTCTTACTGGCGTAAAGTGATACCTCATTTTGGTTTTGATTTGCATTTCCCTGACAATGAGTGATGCTGCGCATCTTTTCACATGTCTGTTGGCCATCTCTCTGTCTTTTTTGGAAAAGTATTCAGGTCTTCTGCCCATTTTTAAATTAGATTTTTTGGTTTTTTTGGTATTTAGTTGTATGAGTTATTTATATATTTTGGATTTTAACCCCTTACTCATTTAACCCCTTACTCATACATCATTTACAAATGTCTTCTCCCACTCTTTAGGCTGTCCTTATGTTTTGTTAATGGTTTCCTTTGGTGTGCAATGGAGGCTTTTCAAGGTTAAAAAGAAAAGATATAATAAATTTGATACTTGCCACCTTTCAAATATTTTGATAGCACATTTATGCTTGTTTTAATACATCGGTACTTTTGTGGACAATCTACATTATATTTTGGGGGATGGACTTCCATAATTTATAGAATGTTTACAATTTGTGGCAAAAAAGAAAATCAGTCTGGTCTGAAGAGTGATTAATAAACAAAACATTAGGGCACCTGGGTGGCTCAATCAATTAAGCAGCTGCCTTCGGCTCAGGTCATGATCTCAGGGTCCTGGGATCGAGCCCCACATTGAGCTCCCTGCTCAGCAGGGAGTCTGCTTCTCCCTCTGCCTTTCCCCACTATTGTACTTTCTCTCTCTCTCTCTCTCTGTCTCTGTCTCCCTGTCTCTCTCAAATAAATAAGTAAAATCTTTTAAAAATAAACAAAAAACATGTACCCTGGGGCAAATAATACATTATATGTTAATAAAAATTAATAAAAAAAATAAAATAAACAAAAAATCAGTAATGGCTAAGGAAATTTACTCAGAAAAAGAAAAATTTATCTGGGTATCACAACAAAAAAAATCACACTTATTAGATGGAAGTGTGAAGTTTGTTATCCCCCCAGCTGTATTTCACTGAGCATTTCATCAATTCCTTTAAAGCGTTCTACTATATGGACTGATCAAGGGAAGAGATTTTATTCTAACTCTATTATTGAACATCTTTTAAATATCAAGCATTTATTTAGCTATTGTCTTTATGCTAAAACATAACTATATTATATAGGCATTAAGAGTTTCGGTCACAAAAAAAAAGAAGAGTTGTGGTCATATTTAAGTGTCATTAAATTTTGGTCTTCTTCCTCTCAATTTCCTAAAGAGGTGGGGATAATTAATATCAACAAAGTGTACACTTTTCTGGACAACAGGTTAAATCTCAGAGAAAAAAATTTAAAAGTTTGAGACTGAACATGCAAATTAACACTGAGCATTTAATATAACATCAAGCCTCTCAGGAAGTCTTGGATTTATGAAGTGATGGAAAGAATCTCTAAAGCTACTAATTTAGCACTAAGAAGACATTTTAAAAACTCACAGAAGAACATGTCTCTAAATAGAAATAAATGCTATCCTAAAACCTTATGTTAAATTTATTATATCAGCAACTTCTTTCACGGTGAACCATAAGCAATGCTGAGGTTTCTAAAGACTACAAAAGGCCAAAGAAAAAAGCTGGGGACAGGGAGAGTGAAGTAGAATGAAGAAGTCTTAAATTGAGAAATCAAATATAGGTCTATACAGCAAACATTGAAGTAAAGGGTCAGCAATTTCTCAGCAGAAATGAGCTGGGAGTTCAGAAGAATGAGAATGACTACTTGTTCTTGTTTGGAGTGATGCGATTTGTGGTCCAACACCTCTAGGTGCTAAACTATACCTTAGGCACATTTTGCTATCTCAGGTTGTCCTAAGATAAGGTAAAAGGAAATAGGTTCTAGTTCTAGCCTCCTATTAAATTTTTCTGAATAATTAGAAAAGACAAATGAGTCTTGGTAGTCCTATTTAAAATGTTAAATAATACAAAGATATGAATTGTATTTTCTCTTTTTTAATATTAACACAGGCTAATTAAATTAATAATATACAGGCAGATATATTTTTAATATTTTGGAAACATTCCATTTCTCTCATTTTCCATCCCTATTGCTTTCCTAAGGAGGGAAGATTAATGTGAATAATTTGGACAGCATTCTGGGGGAAATTAGAGTTAAGCTCCCAGAAAAGGAATGGGAAAAACTGACAGAAAACCTACTACTTAATGGTGAGTATTTGAGAAATGACTGTACCTTCGAAGGGAGTTTATGCTTGTGAACATGCATATGAGAATTTCTAAAACTAGTGACATTGGCACTCAGGAGATATTTTGTAGCTCTTCAGGAAGGCTTAATTCCTAATGTAAAAGTAAGTTCTATTTCTTCATTTTTATAAATCCCAGGGAGCAGAATGAAGTTCTGTCTTCTTTCATTATTTCATTTAGCACTCTCTCTAGAAAACTTCTTTCCCCCCCACCATCCCTATATTCTGAAAATTTATTTCTTTATATTTATATATCTTCAGCTCAGTTTCTCACTCAGATATTGAATTGTGTCTTTGAATTTCTTATATTCTATGACCGCCCTTCAGACATCATCGATTTTGTCAGAAATTGAATTGATAGTTTTCATTGTGGCATTTGACCAAAGCAGCCACATGGGGCCTTTAGAAATATGTTGGGGCATATTTGATTGTCACAAATGATTATTATTAAGTGATTATAATATAATCACTTAATCATTAAGATAATAATTAATACTAACAGTATATGTTAGTATTAAATTTCTTGAGCGTTAGGGATACTAAGCACTGTGCAATTCATGAGACTTTTCAACATGATGAAGAATCATTCCTGAAGACGATACCAATGGCATAGTTAAATATTGGGATTTTCCCCTTATAATTCTTCAAATGGGGGAGATGCATTATAGTAAGAATGAATTTTTCACCATTTCATGAAATGATTATTCTCAGAGATCGATGTTCTTGTATTTTCAAAGGAAAAAAGGTTCATGTCAGTGACCTGGAGAAAGTTCTGGAAAGCATAGGGATCGAGCTCACAGATGAGGAACTTAAAAAACTACAGGAAACTCTACCAGTTGATGGTGAGCTATACAGAAACTATAAAGACTTTCTAGGGAATTTGGTTTTGTGGCCTGTGTTTAGGCCCTTCTAAAAATTACTGAAAATGATTAGGAAAAAAGCTTTGTCATTTAGATTGAGTCTGCATTTTACCAAACCCTTCAGCCATAGCATTGCTATCAGAATGTCAGGTAATCCATCTGCATAAATCCCAAGAAAAAACAGAAAGGAACTGCAATAAGAGAAATAAAAGGGGGAAGTCAGAGGAAAAAGGAAGCTGGGTGATTTTTTTCACCATAATAGTGTTTCCATCAGCTGTCAATCTCCTAGTTACCAAAAAATACATATATTTGTCACAATGAGACAGTTCCTTTCCATAACTTTTTAAAATTTAATAATGAGATAGAACACATTCCTCACTCAATTGTAAATAGTTGTCTCACTGAAGTTATAAAACAAGTAAGTGAATGTTCATACATTTCCCTTCTGACATGAATTGTTCTTTTTCCTATAGCTGCTGGAAACATATTTCAGAACAAAATGTTGGATAGTGTGAAATCCATTAAAGGTAAGTTAAAAGTCCGACAAAAAAGGCAGAAACATCTGAAATCAAGATTCACATTGATCACTTAGACTACGAGTCCTGTCTAGCTTCCTGTGTGTAGATTACTTACTCTCATCATCATAATATTTCAAACTATAAGGTATCAGTACATCTTTCTAGGGAATCCATACTCATATACCCCCAAAAATCTGATCATACACAGCAAGTTGTAGAAAAAAGGATTACCAAATTTTCAGGGAGTTGTTTAAGGAGAGCTTGTTATGTAGGAAGATTGTAGTCAAATCCATAGAAACAAAAAATGTAGATTAGTAGTTGCCAGGGGCTGGGTAGAGAGGGAAGTAAGGAGGGACTACTTAATATGTTTCGGCTCTCCTTTGGGGATGATGAAAGCGTCTTGGAACTAGAAGTGATATTTGTACAACATCATGAATATGTACTAAATGCCACTGAAGTGTTTACTTTAAAATGATGAATTTTATGCAAATTTCACCTAGAAAGTACTAAGATTCTACTTGTTTTTAAAGTTACCTTATGATCTTCACTCTGTTACAATATAATAATAATTAATTAATTAATGAGGTCCCTAGCATCAAAGCTCATTCCTATTCCCTCTAGTATTAGTTATAATCAAATCTTGTAGCCTATCCCTTCATAACCTATTTATATTACAGATATCCACTCAAGGTTTAAAGGAAGAATTACTAATTCTGATTCTTCTAATGATTATTTAATGCTCTTAGACATGTTAAATGGGAATTCACACAGAAAAGTAATCACATAAGTACATTTTCTCCTTTGTCTTTATTATAGGAATGGCAATGATATATATACTCAGGTAGTAATTCACATGCAAAAATATATTTTTATTATTTTAAACTCATTTTTTTTTCATATTTCATTCCTATATGTTTCCCAAGGAGGAAAGGTTAAGGTAAATAATCTGGACACTGTCGTGGAAAACCTGGGAATCAAGCTCACACAAGAGGAACTTGAAGGTGTAACAGAAAATCTGCCACTTACTGGTTAGTCTTCCAAGTGCTAGTGTATCTTAGAGGAAAGTTTGTGTACTTGTACAGGAAAATATCTACAATTAGTTTTACTTGGTATCGAAATAGCATTTTTGCAGAAGCTTAGAGAAGAAACTAGTCTTAATGTGAGTACAAATTCTTTCCTTCATTTCTATAAGCCCCATATCATTAACCTCTTTCTTTTTTGATTATAAACGTCACACATACAGCTATTATAATTACTTTCTGACCCCATAATGAATTTACAGGGACCAAAATGAATATTATAGGTTAGAGAAAAGAAAGAAAGAGAGATAGATAGAAAGAGGGAAGGAGGGAGGGAAGAAGGGGGGGAGGGAGGAAGGAAGGAAGGAAAGAAGGAAGGAAGGGAGGGAAAAATAACTAATTGCCTTATTATTAGTATCCCTCAAAGAGTTGTATCCTAAGCCCATTAATCATTTTAACTTTTACAATTCTCAGTGGAAAGCATTATCCACACTCATGTTTCCAACTGTCATTACATGCTGAAAACTTCTAGGTGTTTATCTGCAGCCCAGTTTCCTCCCCAAACATGATTGGGTGAAACCAGATACACATTCCTTTCTTTTTTTTTTAATTAACATGTTTTATTTGTTTCAGGGGTATAGTTCTGTGAATCATCAGTCTTACACAATTCATCGTGCTCACCATAGCACATATCCTCTCCAATATTCATCACCAGCCACCCTATCCTTACCACCCCCCTCCACTCCAGCAGCCCTCAGTTTGTGTATATATATATATGTGTTGTCTAATGCTTATACTGTAGCATCTAATTTGATATATGTATATATATATATATACACACACACACACACACACAACACATCTTCTTTATCCATTCATCTGTTGATGGGCATCTAGGTTCTTTCCATAGTTTGGCTATTGTGAACATTGTTGCTATAAACATTTGGGTGCACATGCCCCTTCAGATCGTGACATTCGTATCTTTAGGGTAAATACCCAGTAGTGAGATTGCTGGGTCGTAGGGTAGCTCTATTTTCAACCTTTTGAGGAACCAGCTTGCATTCCCACCAACAGTGTAGGAGGGTTCCCCTTTCTCTGCATCCTTGCCAACATCTGTCGTTTCCTGACTTTTAGCCATTCTGACTGGTGTGAGGTGGTATCTCACTGTGGTTTTGATTTGTATTTCTCTGATGCCATGTGATGTTGAGCACTTTTCCATGTGTCTGTTGGCCATTTGGATGTCCTTTGCGGAAATGTCTGTTCCTATCTTCTGCCCATTTCTTGATCAGATTATTTGTTCTTTGAGTATTGAGTTTGAGAAGTTCTTTATAGATTTTGGATACTAGCCCTTTATCTGATATGTCATTTGTAAATATCTTTTCCCATTCTGTCTGTTGTCTTTTGGTTATGTTGACTGTTTCCTCTGCTGTGTAAAAGCTTTTGATCTTGATGAAGTCCCAATAGTTCATTTTTACCCTTGCTTCCCATGACTTTGGCTATGTTTCTAGGAAGAA
>CM053619.1:34386386-34407492 GCA_028646535.1 Procyon lotor
TAAATAAATAATGTAAAGATGATTCTTAGCTCATGGGCCATATAAAAATAAGTGCTAAAAAATAAAAAGATATGTGTACCTTAAAAAAAAAGATGGTGGGCTGGATTTGGCCAGTGTTCCATAGTTTACCAGTCTCTGATAGGGAATACAGCATGTGTTCTATTATAAAAGTTCTGAAAACCAGGATTTATAAGTTAAAGATTGACATAGGGCACAATGAGAAAAAGTAGTCTTTCACAATATAGGGATTTCATATGTTGTTTCTCTGAGTCTGGGTCACCTTATTACTTTTATTTTTACCTTTTCTTACAGGTAATGGGAAGGTTGATTTTGATAAGTTAATGGATGGAGTGAAAACTGTTACAGGTGAGAAGTTGATATGAACCTAAGATTATAAATTTTATTCAAAATTATATTTTAAAGATTGTTTTACTACTTGTTATTCTACCATTTTATCTTTCATTTGATAGAGTTTTAAAAATATAATTAGAGTTAGGCTTTTGCTCGTCTATACTTTAGTAATAAAATTTCAGTTCTGTGTCTTGGTAGCAAATTCTTTGTTTTTTGAATTTGACCTTATCACTTTTCCCATGTTGGGGGAAAATGCTCTAGATCAAATCAATGAATAATAAAATAAAGCTCTAATAAAGATATAGGTGATTATATTATTTAATGATGATCAGAAACATTGTCTAACCTGATGTTAGAATTATTTGGATTAATCCTAATAAAATTCTAATTCACTAGAAGAATATGTAAACCTTCTTTTCTTGTGTTGATAGTCCACACTTTTTGTAACTGTTATTTTATCTCCATTAATATGACATGGGTCATTTTAGTAGTGTTAAGGGAAGGGATTTATTTACATGAATGCTACTAGTTATATAATTAGATATGTCACACTCTGCCTTCATCAAGCAGTAAAGTTCACATGGAACAGGCTCAGATGATTTTTTTCACATTTTGAAATTAGGTCATCCTTAAAGTTCTTATGTGATACCATCTTGTGTTTTTGAAGGAGGGGAGATTGATGTCAGTGATGTGGGAAACATTCTGGGAAACATGGGACTAGAGCTCACAAAAAAGGAATTTTTGACACTGCTGAAAAATCTACCAATAAATGGTAAGAATTTCAAATACTAGTATAGACTTTAAGGAAACTTACTGTTACATATTTGTGAAAAGTTTAAAAATTGTCTTTATTTGATCATGGAAGAGTGTGTATCCTGAAATATTCAACTTGACATTGTTCTGCCTCAGAATGAAGAAGTTCCATCTCAGTTTAGGGGTAACAAATACAGCAGTCATGAATCCTGCCATTAGGGGGAAAGAATAATTTTCACTTTTGAGCCCACTGAGAGGCAAAAAAAATTAAGCTGTGAATATGAGAAACAGAAAGTATGCACTAGAGGTGAAAAAAGACAAGTCAAAGCGAGAAATGAAAAAATATGTTTCATTAGCCAAGAGTAGCTGCCTCTACTGCTTATGAGTAGGTGGAATGTCTGCATTGTGGATCTTCTTTATTTCTTGATTTCATTGTTTTAAGAGTAAATTAGGTATTTCCTAGTGTAAGTAATCAAATATATATATTTAAATTCTAGCTCTTTTTTATCTTAGTGAATTTCTACATAATTTGTGACCCTAATTGTGCAATTTTTTATAGCAGATGGAAAGATCTATCAAAATAGGCTAATGGATGCTGTTACATCTCTTAGAGGTGGGTAAGAATTGTGAGAAAATACAGATAGATCTGAAATCTCCCAAGTTTTTTATTTCCACTCTTCCCTAGTCACTAAATTTTGGATATAACTGGGCATCTATATTGATCTTATCCTCCTTTGTAAGATTGTCTGTAATTTGCTATTATATTTTTACTTTTGTGTGCTACAAAGAAGTCTCATACTCTTAGAGAATTTTTTTGAACTTAGAGGAAAAAATGAATGAATCCTGTCTGTAATTTTTTTAAATTAAGGAATGATTCAGATATGCAGGTAATCTATTCATTAGTAGAAATAAGCTAAAGTTTTAACTAACAAAAATAAGCTTCAATTGGTCAAAAAAATATGAAAGTTGTCTTCATATGACTCTAATACTGAATTGACTATACAATAATCTCCCCTATTCACAAGGGATGTGTTCTAAGACCTCCAGTGGATGCCTGAAACCATGGAGAGTACTGAACCCCATATATACTCTGTTTTTCCTATATAAACATTCCTCTGATAAAATTTAATTTATAAATTAAGCACAGTAAGAGATGAACAGCAATAACTAATAATAAAATAGAACAGTTATAACAATATACTATAATAAAAGTTATATGAATGTGGTCTCTCTCTAAATATCTTGTAGTACTGTACTAATTCTTCTTCTTGTGATGATGTGAGGTGGTAAAATGCCTACAATGATGAGATGAGAGGACATGAATGACATAGGCATTGTGATATAGCGTTAGGCTACTATTGACCTTCTGATGATAGGTCAGGAAGATACCTGCTTCCAGACGGTGGTTGACAGTGGATAACTGTGGAAAGCTAAACTGCAGATAAGGGAGGACTATTGTAACCTTCAAATTAATTAATTTTTCCCTTTAAAACTTTATGCCATGTAGCTTTGTCCTTGGAACCAGATTTATTTGAAGAAGTTTTAGTTATCATGCCTGTTATTGATTTTTGTTATTTTATCAGATTTACTGAGCCTTGGGTCTTACTTCCTTATGCTAAAGAATTAATCATAATACGTAAGAATTAGTGGTTTTGTCACTTTTTGGATTCCTTAAATTTTGTCTATATACATGTCTCTTTCCCAAGGAGGAATGGTTGATGTCAACAAGCTGGACACAGTTCTGGGAAATATGAGCATGAGCCTCACAGAAGAGGAACTTAAAGATCTGACACAGAATCTTCCAGAAAATGGTAAACATGTAAACAGTACTGTGTTCCACAAGAGCACAGGAAATTGTGTATTTTCTTTTACAAAAACCCCTAAGTATGATTATTTGGAATCAAAAACCCCTTTAGAAAAAATTACAGGGAAAAAATAGTCTTAAAGTAAGAATCTTTTCTCCTGTCAGTTTCATCAACGTCATGACAGCTTTTTGCACCATGGAGCTAGGCTCAGGGAAATTCCCAGGAGTACTGGCAGGGCAGAGAAAAAGAGTCAGAAAAGAGGAATCAGAAAGGAGGAGACAGTAAAAGAAATAAAGTAAGAGGAAGGTGAGGAGGGATGGAAGTAGTATATATTGAGGAATAGAAGGCAGAAATAATAATCATTGAAAATTATTGAAGTGCCAACAGGAATTTTCTTAAGTAAATAGTGACAGTTATATTTTCTATAGCTATTCATAGTAGAAGGTTAAAAGAAGCAAGGAGTAATGAATATGACTGCTCCTCCACCACAGATGGCAGTTACCGCAGAGAAAGACCATTGTGGTGACTCAAGGAAGTATGTCATATTTCTCCCACTCTTGACACTATGGATTTCCCACATCTCTGGGCAAGTCTCCATGAGTCCATGCTAATGTTCAGGAACTTGAAATCCCAGTTGAAAGATAAAAACAGTGAGACTTTTCCTAACCTCCCTATCAGTGTTTCAAAATTGATGAACAAGGTTTATGTGATTTTTGGCCTATTTTGGCCTATTTTCTTTGTAAACTGCCATTTGTTTGATCCCAGGAAACAGACCTGTAGCAGAGATTTATATGCAAGACATTTCTTGGGGAATACTCTCAGGACAGTACCTATAAGAGAATGAGGGAAGCAGGATTGGGCAGAGGAAGTTCAATGTCAGTACAGTTGCTACAGAAGCCCCTGCTGATCCCACAGGGATTGGGCCTTTGTGCCTACACCAACCAGTCATTGGATGTAGGCTGTTCTCTGAGAAGGGACATGAATTTAAGTGAGGCAGCTCCTTTGATGTTGATGGTGAGCCTAGATGGTGAATGATCATTCAGAGTCAGACCAGTATATTGGTTAAAGACACAGACTCTTGAGCCAGACTAACTAGATTTGAATTCTGACCCTTCTGCTTAAAATTGGTGTCCCCTTAATGTTTCTATGCCTTATATTCTTCATCTATGAAAGGGGTACATTAATAGTAGCTACTTAATAAGAGTTTTTTATAAGGATTAAATCAGATCATTGCCTGGCACATAATAGTGTTCAATGAAGTTGCTTATTATTATCATCATTTTGTTGTTATTATTATAATCATTACTATTGTTATTAAGTACTTCTAAAAGTTTATGGGATTATATTTGCAAACCTTTTCAAAATGTTTATTTGACATCAGTCATTTAGAAAAAGTTTGAGTAGGACACAATACTGAAGTAAGAACAAATTTTTCTTTTGACATTTACATCAATCTATGTTAGTGATTTCTTATACTGTGAAATCTACACATTGCTGAGAATATCATTAGGATTGGTAAAGGGCCAGGAGGGAGGCAAGGAAAGAGAAAAAATGTGGAAAGAGGGTGCAGAGGGCAGGACCTGTGACTGAGGAATGTACGAGAATTTAAAAGGGTCAAATGGAAATAAATATGAGAGGAACAGAGAAAGCCCTAATGGGTATAATAATGAATAAAATTTCACCCAAGATTGCTTTAAATTTGCAAAGACCATGTTCCCTCAGCTATTTACAATACAGAAAAAGAAATATTGTGTCACCTTTTTGTTACCTCATAGACCCTTGTCACAGAGCAAAGTTATCCATAATTTGGGCCAGCATGTTTGACACATTCTCTCTCCTTAGAAGGCTTTAGGGATTTCCATGGATGTTACACCACATCAAAAACAAATGATACACTGTATGTTGGTTAATTGAACATAATTTTTTAAAAAAGAAATAAGCTCTGGTTTTTAAGAAATGTTAAATAAAATTGAAATGTGACTGTTCACAAAGCAGTTCCCTTCTGGAAGGACAAGAACTGGAACATGTTAACCTTAGAAGATTCCAGTAAGGTCAAGAAAAACTCCCCTGGAACATTTCCTACCTAGCTACTCTTATTGGGCAAATCAGGGTTTTTTTCACCTTATTCTGACACTGTTCAGTGGCATCTTTGCCATTTCTTACTTTCCATTTCCATTTCTTATTTCCAGAGATAAGCTCTTTATAGAAGACATTTTGTTAATTTACTTTTTGATTTTCCATTATTTTTGATCCACTAGTGCAACATGTGTGTTTTGTTTCCTTATTTTGTTTGTTGCTTGAGTTTACACTAATATAGAGAGAAACATGATTCTAGATGTGAGCCAATCAACTTTTGCCTTGAAGACCTTCTTTTGGCTCAAAATGCCCTTGTGAGATCATAATGGATTTTTGTATTGCCCTTTTTAGTTATATTTTCTCAGTAATAGAGTTTACATTTCACAAATTTTGTCTTCTGCTGTTAGTCAAACAATAGGTAAATATTCAGAAAATAAAACTGCAACTACTGGTATTTACCCTAAAGATACAAATGTGGTGATCCAAAGGGGCACATGCACCCCAATGTTTATAGCAGGAATGTCCACAATAGCCAAACAATGGAAAGAACCTAGATGTCTCTCAGCAGATGAATAGGTAAAGAAGATGTGGCATATATATATATACAATGGAATGCTATGCAGCCATCAAGAGAAATGAAATCTTGCCATTTGCAACGATGATGTAGATGAGCTAGAGGGTATTATGCTAAGTGAAAAAAGTCAATCAGAGAAAGACAATTATCATATGATCTCTCTGATATGAAGAATTTGAGAAGCAGGGCAGGGGGTTTTGGGGGACGGGGGGGAAATGAAACAAGATGGGATCAGGAGGGAGACAAACCATAAGAGACTTTTAAACTCATGAAATAAACTGAGGGTTGCTGGGGGGTGGGGCAGTAGGGGTAGGGTGGCTGGATTATGGACATCGGGGAAAGTATGTACTATGGTGAGTGCTATGAAATGTGTAAGCCTGATGATTCACAGACCTGTACCCCTGGGGCAAATAATACATTATATGTTAATTTAAAAAAAAGAAAAGTGAAAAAGTGTTTTTGCTGCTTTTCTCTTTCTAGCAACACAATACAATTGAAATTCTGACTTAGTGAGCTAATTCTATGTAATGTTTTCACTTTATTGTCCCTTTAAAAATTGATACAGGGGCGGCTGGGTGGCTCAGTTGGTTAAGCATCCAACTCTCGGTTTTGGCTCAGATCATGATCTTAGGGTCATGAAATCAAGCCCCACATCAGGCTCCATGCTCAGTGGGGAGTCTACTTGAGATTCACTCTCTCCCTCTCCACCCCCACTCACGTGCTCACTCGCTCACACTCTCTCATATAAATAAATAAATCTTAAAAAAAAAAAGCTGATGCAACAAACCATTGAATATCTATTATGTATCTGAAGACTACAGTTAACCTTTAGTATGTCTTAAATCATTTCTGACTTGCACATATAGTTTAAAGGGTTGATGAGTCTTTTCAGTTTAATTGTAATAACGAATAAGTAGTGAGTGTGGGCTGACTTTGCATGAATGGAAATTTTCCAAACTTAAAACATTGATATATTGGGGCGCCTGGGTGGCTCAGTCGTTAAGCATCTGCCTTTGGCTCAGGCATGATCCCAGGGTCCTGGGATCGAGCCCCACATCGGACTCCTTGCTCGGCGGGAAGCCTGCTTCTCCTGCTACCATTCCCTCTGCTTGTGTTCCCTCTCTCACTGTGTTTCTCTCTGTCAAATAAGTAAAATCTTTAAAAAAAATTGATATATCATCGATATTAACTTTTTAATTTTTTTTCCACAATAGCCTAGGTAAATAATTTTCTAAGATGGAGAAGGAAAGGAAGGGTGAATTGGGAGAAATCAGAGGAGGATGAACCATGAGAAACTGTGGACTCTGAAAAACAAACTAAGGGTTTTGGAGGGGAGGGGGTTGTGGGGTTGGGTGAGCCTGGTGGTGGGTATTCAGGAGGGCACATATTGCGTGGAGCACTGGGTGTGGTGCATGAACAATGAATCTTGGAACACTGAAAAAATAAAATAAAAGTTAAAAAAATAAATGCTGAAAAACAGCTAAGATAGAAAGGATTTCCTTTATATATCATTCTTTTATGACTAAAAGTTTTAATATCTTAAAGTAAAGAAGTTAATGTCACATTAAAGTGTAAAAAAAAGTGTAAAACCTTTCTCTTTACACTAATGAAGGGGGGAATAGAATAAGATTCTAGAGCAGGTTATAATTACTAAATTCTTTTGGCTCATTTTCTCATCTCTAGTGTTACATATGAGTGTAATTTGTATTTTGTCTTTCAGTTGATGGGAAAGTTGATATGAAACAGGTGATGGATGCAGTAAAATCTTTCGCAGGTTAGTGATATATTAGTAATAACCTGGGGGTCCCTAGGCTTTATAATAATTTCTGTTTTTCTGTGGCGTTTTCCCAATATCCTGCCACTAGATTCAATAGAAAGTTTTATCTTAGATTATATAAATTTAAGTTTGGCAAAAGCAAGTAAAAGTAAAACAATACAAAAAATACCTACAGAAAATTAAATCTTAGAAGATCTTGCGTTCTGTAGAGCTTTACTTCCTAATAAAATATTTCCCTGCATGGAACTCTAGGCAGGCACACTAAATGGCACTGTGAATTTTCAAAAGATTGAGTTAACACTGTCAACAATTACATTATTAATAATATCACATAACACTTTCTTACATTGGCCACCTGTGTGGATTAACTTGAACAGTAATAAAAATGAATTTATTTTTCCCCAAATTTAAGAAGATCCCTTACCTATTAGTACTGAAAGATCAACTAAGGTTTCAATACTATGTAATGAATGAGGACTGCACTGTGCTTTTGTTATTCAACCTAAAACTTGGGATCATCAATAATAAGTACACCTATTTCTAATTTTTTGAAGGTGAAAAGGTTGATATTGATAACTTGGAAAATGTACTGAGAAATATGGGGATTGAACTTGCTGATCCCGAATATACAAAGCTGGTGAAAGCGCTGCCCATCAGCGGTAAGCCTAAAAAATGCATCAGAACTGGGGTGTCTGGGTGGCTCAGTGGGTTAAAGCCTCTGCCTTCGGCTCAGGTCATGATCTCAGGGTCCTGTGATCGAGCCCCGCATCAGGCTCTCTGCTAGGCGGGGAGCCTGCTTCCTCCTCTCTCTCTGCCTACTTGTGGTCTCTCTCTCTCTGTCAAATAAATAAATAAAATCTTTAAAAACAATGCATCAGAACCTTAACAACTAGACTTTGTACAAGCCTGAGAGGGAAGGCCTAAAGCTTTAGAATTTAATGCCTAAAGACTATTGGAAAATAGAAACTTTGGGTTATTTTTAAAAACCTGTCACCCAGGTTGTTTTACAAAGTGAATGTTTTGTACTCTCCAAAAATGTGAAAATCACAAAATACAAGCTAAAGAATTGTCCCACATTAAAGGATAAAGAGGTGGTGCCTGGATGGCTCCGTCAGTTAAGCATCTGCCCTTGGCTCCCGTCATGATCCCTGCTTTGGATTCCCTGCTCAGTGGGGAGTCTGCTTCTCCCTCACCCTTTGTCCCTCCCCACTGCCTGTACTGTCTCTCAAATAAATAAATAAAGTCTTTAAAAATAAAAAAACAGGGGCGCCTTGGTGGCTCAGTCATTAAACGTCTGCCTTCGGCTCAGGTCATGATCTCAGGGTCCTGGGATGGAGCCCCACATCGGGCTCTCTGCTTGGCGGGGAGCCTGCTTCCTCCTCTCTCTCTGCCTGCCTCTCTGCCTATTTGTGATCCCCCCCCGTCAAATAAAAAAATAAAATCTTTAAAAAAAAAAAAAAGGAAAAGAACTCCTTTGCTATGTAGACTTGTCACCTAATATAGGTTTTTTGGTGTTTTTATTTTTAAATATTTATTTGAGAGAGAGAGAAAGTGAGAGCATGAGAGGGGAGAAGGTCAGAGAGAGAAGCAGACTCCCCATGGAGCTGGGAGCTCAATGCGGGACTCGATCCCGGGACTCCAGGATCATGACCTGAGCCGAAGGCAGTTGCTTAACCAACTGAGCCACCTAGGCACCCACCAATACAGGTTTTAGGGAAATATATTCCATTTCCATCGTTCCTACTTTCTTTGTCCTCTTGGAAAAGTCAAATGGAAATTATAGTCTTATCAGGAATGTCAATAACAATACAAAGATGCAAATCATATTTTTGTTGTCTCTTTTATTATAAATAGCTATACATACTCATTAAAAACATTCAAAGGCATGAATGTATTTTTCATGTTTTAGATAGTTTAGTTACTCTCCTGTTCCTTTTCTGCTTTTCTTAAGGAGGAAAAGTTGGTATCAAGAAGCTGATACCTCTTCTGGAAAAAATGGGTATCAAGCTCACTGAAAAAGAACTTGCACAGCTGAGAAAAAATCTACCTGTTGATGGTATGGATAATAGATAACTATCATCAGTCCCTAAAGGGGAATTTTTTCTTTCTTGTAGATGATAATTTCTAAAAATTAGATTTAGTTAGTGGTAAGATAAATGCTCAAAATCCTGGGGACCCCTAAAATGAAGAACAAGGCACAGATGCTTACTGATGTTACTGCCACACAACATTGTTTTAAAAGTTTTAGCTACTTCAGTGAGAAAGTAAGATTAAATAATATTGGGAAAGACACAATATTACCTTTAGTTTCAGATGATGTGACTGTGTGTCTAGGAAACCCAAAAAGCACACAACCTAAAGGAAGTCTTTTAGAACTATTGAGTCTTCAATAAGACATTTTTGTTCAGATTGGCTCAATATAAGATAAATGTGCAAAACTTAATTGCTTTCCCTAAGCTCACAATAACCAAGTAGAAATAGAAATGGGAAAAATATCAAACCATAAAATATCTAGGAGTGGATTTTGTAAGAAATAGGCTAACTGAACATAAAAAAAGAAATGTGATTCATATGAAGAAAACTATAAAATCTTAAATGGAACATAAAATTAAAAATTAATGTTCTTGAAAAATTAACATACAGGATCAGGTATGTTAAATCAGACTCACATGAATCAGAGATCTTATCAAGTATCAAGCTTTACTAAATAATGTCAAGGATAAAAGTAATCAAAACAGGTCTGAGATGTCAAAGGCAGCTCCATAGTTTTCTCCATTCCCATGTTGGACATACCATTCTGACCCAGAATAGATTAAGTCTCTGTGTGAAGACCACCTTACACAGACGGTAAGAGGGTCACCTTACACAACAGAAGGTTTTAAATTATGAAACCTCTTCAGAGAGGTGTAAGAGCCTATGTTACATTTCCAGTGAGCCATGCCTCATAAGTCATGGGTTCTATTTACTGTAGGTAATTCTTAGCTAGAGACCTACTGTTAAGGGACTTTCAAACATAAAGGCTCTTCCCATAGCAAATATCATTAGTCTGTTTATCTGGAGGACTATTTGACAAGGATATTAAACTGAATCACTTGCCTTCTTTTCTTTCCTCCAAGGGCATCCCCCTCAGCAAGGGAAGTTAATGGATTATAGACCATCTGTTTCAATACTTTCCTCTCAGAAATATTTAATATAAAATATTTAATACAAAATTTTCAGAATCCCAGTGGGGGTTATTATAAGAGCTTATAAATTATTTAAAAGAACAAATGAAAGAAATGCCCAACTATAGACAAGATAATTATGAAAAAAACTAGAATGAAGATTTGCCTTATCATATATTAGCACTTACTATAAAACTACTATAATGAAAACAAAATTTCATTGGCAAGTAATAGAGAAATAAGTAGACACAACAAAATAGAGAATTAATAGATTCAGGTATAACGGCTATCTTGGTACATATTAAAGAATGATTTTAAAATAGTATTGACTATCTGTCTAAAAGAAACAAACTGGAAATCACCTTACTTTACAATATAAACAAAAATTCTTTTTATGTGAATTGAAGCTCTAAATATAAAATATAAAAAAAATAAAAACATTAGGAAAAATTGGGGGAATATTTTGTAACATTAAGTTGAGGAAGACTTTCTTAAATAACAGTTACCCAGAACCAGGAAAAGAAAAAAAGAAAATCCATGAGTTTGTGGTTTTTTTTAGATTAAACATATAAAGATCATAGAGTATTTGCCTTTCTTTGTTTTATTTCACTTAGCCTTTAAGGTCTATCCATATTATTGCAAATGGTAGATTTTCTTCTTATTTATAACTGAATAATATTGCATTGTATATATACACAACATTTTCTTTATCCATTCATCCATTGATAGATGCTTAGGTTGTTTCCATGTCTTTGCTTTTGTAAATTATGCTACGATGTATGTGGGGATGCAGATATCTCTTCAAGGTAGTGATTTTGTTTACTTTGGATATATACACAGAACTGCAATTGCTGGATCATATGGTAGTTCTATTTTAATTTTTTGAGGAAGCTTCATATACTTCACATTGGCTGTACCAGTTTTCACTTTCACCAACAGTGTACATGGGTTCCTTTTTTGCTACATCCTTGCCAGTACTTGTTATCTCTTGTTTTTTTGATACTAGCCGTTCTAACAGTTGTGAGGTGATATCTCGTTGTGGTTTTGATTTGCATCTCCCTGATGATTAATGAGGATGAGTCATTTTCTCATGGACTTGTTGGGTATTTGAATATCTTCTTTGGGAAAGTATCTTTTCAGGTCCTTCACCCATTTTTAAATTGAATTATTTTATTTCTTTGCTATTGAGGTATATCAGCTCCTTATATAGTTTGGATATTAATCTCTTACCACATATGTGGTTTGTAAATATTTTCTTCCATTCTATAGGTTGCCTTTTACTTTGTTGATTGTTTCTTTTGCTGTGCAGAGAAGCTTTTCAGTCTGATGTAGTCCCACTTGTTTATTTTTTATGTTGTTTCTTGTGCTTTAGGTGTCATATCCAAAAAAATCATTGCCAAAATAACACCAAAGAGCTTTTTCTGTTTCCCTTGGGAGTTTTATGGTCTCAGGTCTTACATTTAAATCTTTAATTCATTTTGAGTTAATTTTTGTAAATGGCCTAAGACAGGAGTCTAATCTCATTCTTTGGCATGTGAATATCCAATTTTCCAAGAACCATTTTGCCTCTTCCCAATGACTCAGGGAGAAGAATGAAGCACAAACAAGTCAGCTGCAAGAGAAAGGGAGCAGGGGTTGACAGTAGAGAAGACTGTCAGCCCGAACAACTCCTCAGTCATGTATTTATTGGATACAAGATAACAACTAACAAAGGAGCAGAAAACGGCTATACATTAACCATATGCCTTGTAGATAAACAAGAAGGAATATCAGTTATACTTTGATTACAAATCTCATAGATAAGCAAGGAGAGTAGATTATATATGGTCAAGCAGTATAGAATTTATAGTTGAGCAAGCACAATTAAGAGGATTGTAATTGGTAGGCTGTTTCTGAGGCAGGGGAGATAACGTCAAAAAATGAAGCAGGCGGCTTTCTACCCTGAGCAGGTCAAGCGTTCCCAGATGCTCGGCTTCCGAGAAGTGAATCATCCTCTCCCCCAAAAACCTGTTGCTAATGCATGTTTTTCTTAAGGTAACATTTAAGCATGCTTGCCAGGCTAGTAGGATTTCTCATGGGTTACATTTTAAGCAGTACATTGTTTTGAGGGACAGTTACACCATTTAATGAAGACAGTCTTTTCTCCATTGAGTATTCTTGGCTCCCTTGTCAGATATTAGTTGAGCAGGTATGTGTGAGTTTATAACTAGGCCATTAATTTTCTTTCATTGGTCTAAGTGTGTGTGTTTTATGCCAACACCATACTCTTTTGATTACTATAGATTTGTAATATTATTTGAAACTAAAAAAAGTATGATCCTCTAGCTTTGTTCTTCCTCTGAGGATTGGTTTGGCTTTTGTGGTTCCAAATGAATTTTAGGATTATGTTTTATATATCTGTAAAAAAAAAAATGCCAGTGGAATCCTGATGACAATTACATTAAATTTGTAGAAGGCTTTGACTTAGTATGGACATTTTAGCATTATTAATTTTTCCAATCTATGAACACAGGATATCTTTCCATTTATTGGTGTCTCTTCCAAATTTATTCCTAAGCCCTTTATTGTTTGTGATGCTATTGTAAATGAGATTGTTTTATTTCTTTTTCTGGTAATTCATTACTAGTGTATAGAAACACCACTGATTTTTGTATATTGATTTTGTATCCTGAATCTTTACTGAGTTCATTGATAAAATCTAATAGGGTTTGTTTTTGGTTGTTTTTTTTTTTTTTTTTTTAGTCTTTGGGATTTTCTGTATCTAAAATAATGTCATCTGCAAATAGAGACAATTTTACTCTTCCTTTCTTGTTCTGATGCCTTTTATTTCTTTTTCTTGCCTAATTTTTCTGGCTAAGACTTACAGTACTATGTTGATAGAAGTCATGGGCATGAGCACCCTTTTCTTATTCCTAATTTTAGAGAAAAGGCTTTCAACCTTTCACTACTAAGTATGATGTTAGTTGTGGGTTTGTCTACAGATGGACAGAGCCAATGGCTGGGCTCTTTACTCAAGCACTGCTGCAAGAGGGACTATAGGGTGACCTACACAGTCTCTGGAATGCTCTCAATAGGTTTCCTGCTAGCGAGACAGAAGGCTATACTCAGCAGTAGGCAGGCACCATGAATTTGCCTTCTCATCTGGGTGGGGTGGCAGAACAGGCTCTAAGACCAGGAGGGCTTATTGGTTGGGGATCCAAATCAGGCAGAGCTCCCTGACCAGAGGAGCCACCAGCTTCATTCTACAGATGGGCAAAGCCACTGTCTAGGACATCTACTCAGGTACTGCTGCTAGGAAAAACACAGTCTGCTAAGATCCAAATGCTGGTTGCTATAAGCTATAAGCCATGCTCCCTTTCCCCATTTCAATCTGATTTCCAGTGGCCAAGTCCCACAGATTCCTCCCACAATAACTATGGGACAGGACCCAATGGGCCTTCCAAGAAGCAACCCATGATTCTGAAAGAGCTAGATGTCCACCTTGGACTCTCTTTTTCCCATCAGAGGAACTATAGCTCTGGGAAGCCCTCTCAGTGCAGCACTGTACCAGCCTGAGAGAGGGTAGTACAGTTAGAGTGTAGCTGATTCTCTTACCCTTCTAAGGCAGTCCTTCTCAGTCTCTATAGTTCAGGGAGGTGCTTCAGCCTCACCACCATATTCTAGGATTTTCATAATGGTGTCTTGTCTATGGATAATTGCAAGATGGTCTTTTTGTGAGGAGGACTGAAGTTGGGAACCTGTTTCACCATCTTGATGATATCACTCTATCTTTATTTCAATAAAAATGTAATTTTGTAATAATAAAAGTAATTATAATTTAAAGAAAGTTAAAATAAAATGTAAATAGATCCATATCATTCCTGAATTTATAACCCCTCAATGATTCTATATAGCCTAGTGGATAAAGGCTAAGCTTCTTAAAATAGTTTACAAATCCCTTAATAATCTGAGCCCAACCTGCCTCTCTTATATCAGCTTTCCTCTTCCAAATCCATACTTTATTTTTCATGCTGAACTAACTATAGTTGTCCATTCATGCTTATGTTGCATATACATGCAACATGTATATATTGTGCCTAGGTTTTTGGCATGGTTTTTTGTTTGGTTTTGTTTCTACATTTCTCAGACTTTCTTCCATGTAGAAGCCTCTTTCTATGCATTCCCCTTTCCTTTAAAGTCTGATATTTTAACTTGTTCATGCACTACATACTCCAGGATACAATCATTTAACACCCTCCTTTGCAGTAGTGGTTCCTATATGAGCTGCAGCACTCATGGCTCCCCAGATAGCTGACCAATACCAATGATCCAGAAACACTGGAAAAAGTAACTTTTTCTTTCTGCAAACTCCAATATCCAAGGCATCTTTTTGCAAATACGTAGATCCCTGAAATTCAGAGACTTAATGAAAGTGTGGGTAAAATTATGATATTAATGGAACTTATCTGGCATTTCCCATCAATATATATCCTTTATGTATGTTTTTGGAGCTCATGACATTGATTACATGTCTCAATTGTCCCTTTTCAAAGCTAATGGAAAAGTTGATCTGAGTAAAGTGATGGAAGGAGTGAAAGCTATTACAGGTGAGTGAGAAGTTAATATAAACACAGAAGCCTAATCTTTATAGTAACTATTTTTCTTCATGCCTTAATGGCTATATAATTCTATCATTTTTACCTCCTATTTGTTTAATGTTTTCATATCCAGTAGCCCAGAAGTTGGAGTATTTTCTGATGTGTTTTCCACTAATACACTTCATTTTCCTTATTTTAAGACAGCCAAAATCTACAATAAAAGGTGAAGTGACCTTTGGAAAAGACCCTGGTAATCAGTTAAAAAAGAGATGATATGTTCTTTATGTCAGTAGAATTAAGATACACTGCAGTTTGCTAATTAACAAAAGAAATATGTAATACCCATTTCTTATCATTGTCATTTTGAGTATGTTAGTCCAAGCCTTCCAAGAAGCAGGATTACATGTGAAGGACATTATTATAGGAAATACCTACCTAAGAGAAAATAAAGAGGGAAGGTGAAAACACTGGGAGGCTGTCAGACTGCGATGTAAATCTGACACCAAGTGAAGGAAAGAGGAAGAAAAGGTTGGGTGGAAGCATCCTAGATTGCCATGCAGTCTGAGGAAGGTCTGGCAATACTCTTTTCAAGAATCCTCTGGTCTGGGGCGCTGGGTGGCTCAGTCGTTAAGCGTCTGCCTTCAGCTCAGGTCATGATCCCAGGGTCCTGGGATTGAGCCCCGCATCGGGCTCCCTGCTCAGCAGGAAGCCTGCTTCTCCCGCTACCATTCTCTCTGCTTGTGTTCCCTCTCTCGCTGTGTTTCTCTCTGTCAAATAAGTAAAATCTTTAAAAAAAAAAAAAAAAAAAGAATCCTCTGGTCAGGTTACTCAGTCAGTTAAGCCTCTGCCTTCAGCTCAGATCAGGATCTTGGGGTCCTGGGATCCAGGCCCGCATCAGGCTCCCTGCTCAGCGGGGAGTCTGCTTCTCCCTCTCCCTCTGCTCCTTCACCCCACTGGGGCTCTGTCTCTCTCTCCTTCAAATAAAGAAATAAAATCTGTTTTAAAAAAAAAAGAATCCTCTGATTAAAGTCATCATTCCCTATTCCCTGGGAATGGCTCCCTTAGGAGCTACACCCAGCCCTTGACCAGTGCCAATGGTAGGTGTGGACTTTGTGTAAAAAAACACAGATTAATTTCAAAGTAGAAGATGGGGCCCTTGCTTAATTATGTTCTTCATAGTTGGAAATTCTGCAGGTACTTTATCATGGTTACAGTGAGATTGCCTTCTCTTATCAGCCATTAGAAAACCAATTATGTTTCTGTGAATGACATTACCTCAGTGTAGCCGGTCAGAGCTCAGTGACCCTCACTTTCCCCAGCTCATCTTCATTTTGTATGGGCATCATAATTTAGTTTTATTATTTGCAATCATTTGATTGTACTTAAATTCCTTGGATGTCATTATTTTAATCTTTTTATTAAGGAGAAAAGGCTGATCTCAGCAGCGTGAAACCTGTTCTGGAAAACATGGGGAAAGAACTCAAAGATAAAGAATTCTTGGACCTGACGAAACATCGTCCTTCTAAGGGTAAATGTTTTAAATACTGATGTAACCAAAAAGAGGCTTTAGATTTCCGTGTCTGTGTCTAAAATTACCTCCATTTCCTCAGTTCCAGGAAATAGAAAGTCTATCTAAAAAAAAATTTTAGAATGTCCATTTATACCTGAAACGAATCCTTATCTACACAGTTTTACTTTTAGATTGGGAAATAGCATTTCCATTATGATGAGTGTTATTATCAAGAATGAAAAAAAAAAGGGTTAATATGGGATTTGTGGAAAGAGGAAAAGAATTCTTTAGAAGTGAAGAAAGCAGGATTGGGAAGAAGAAAAGAGATGTGTGTGTTGTTGAATGCTTGATGTGATAAATTTCACCCAATTTTCTCTCAAATTTTGTTATAAGAGAAATTTCTAGTGAAAACTCTTGAAAGGCCGTTTATCCTAAGAGTATCCTAATGATTTTCCACATTTCTCTGTAACTTAAATTCTGCCTTTTCTTATAGATGATGACAAGATCTTTCAAAACAGGTTGCGAGAAGCTGTGAAGTCTCTAAAAAATATGCGAGCAGCATAATGAAAGTGCAGAAAAATACAGCATCTTTGCATTTATACTGTTTCCAAGATATTAGTGGATGTTGCTATCTCTCTACACTGATTGTAAATTTATGCTCCCACTGAAGATCAAGCTTCACTTTAGCTGCTAATCTTTTACTTTATATATAGGAAGGAAATCTTGTACTTTCTCAAGATTTTTCTAAACTTTTCAAGAAAACAAATATCAGATTTCAAGTTGCATAGCAAAATGTAACAGAAAAGGTTAGCACTGACTCAGGGAATTTAATCAGCTGCCGATAAATACTAAACTAGGAGTTCAGTCATCAAATTAAATATTGTTACTACTTTACTTCTGAACAAATAACAAAATATTTTTCAGAGATAAAACATGTTTCCCTCCAGAACTAGAATTCACTTAGCATTTATTCACTGCTGTTTAAAACCTTGTGTTTTATAGTCTGGTCCCCAAGACAAGTCTCAAGAGAAGTGACTTTAATTCTAATGTCGTAGTTGACTTTCTCTATAGACATAAGGTCCTTAGTCTCTTGTTCTAAAATTGATGGGGTTTTTTTCCCACACTTTACAACAAGAATTATTAACCCTACTCCTGGGGGTGGGGCCTGTGAATAAGCTTTAAAAAATACATGACCCCCCTGAAATTGTATGCAATCTTTGTGAACATGGATATATATATATAGTTCATGAAATTCACAAGGTTTAAGAACCTCTTTTTTGGAGTTACATAATTTTCTTCATGGACTGTCTCTCTCCTTAGATGGGAAAGTCAGTGTCAACGACTTGAATGCTATACTGGATAATATGGGAATCAAGATATCAGATAAGGAACTTAAGGCTCTGACTAAAAATACCCCTGCTAATGATGAGCAAGTTTTCAGATATCATAGTTATATGCTGGGAGAGCTTAAGAACCATAGCCTCAGTGGTCTGAGGGAAAGGGGCCTTGGGAATGGTAATCTAACCTGACAATAATCAAGAAGCTATAAAAATTGGCAAAACATGTAACCAGCATACAAGCAGGCAATTACCAAAATCAACCTGAAAACACTGCACTTTATATGTCTTTTATGCTCTTTACCCATCATATGGTCACTAGAAAAGAGTCTTCCACATTTTGAATAGAAAAATGCAGGCAACTTAGATAATGGTACTTCTGAATTTCTTCTAATTACTAACACATATGGGTTGGAAATTATTATAAAACTGTAAGTAAAATTTATATTATTGAAATGGTGTATTTTTATATTTAAGCCTTTCTTTCTAATATTAAGGAAAAAATAAAAATTGAATAAATCAATAGCCCAGAAAAATATTATTCAGTAGATATTTCTTAAGTAAGCATATATAAGGCACTTAAGATAGTGCCTGGCACAAAGTTAGTGAGAATTTATTATCTTTACTTTCATGTTGTCTTTCACAGTATTTTGCGAGTCTTTTTTTTAATCTCAGTGTGACTTTGATTTTCTCCTACAGTTGATAGGAAGATTTCACTAAAAAGACCAAAGAGTGAAGTGAAAGCTAATTTTACAGGTAAATGAGAAGTTAAATTAAATCTAGGGTTTCAGCCCTTTATATTAGTTTTTTAAGTGACATTTCTAGTATATTACTAAATTCTGATGTTTCATTATTAAATACATGCCTCTAAGCCTCCTTGGATTGGCATTAGGAAGGCTTCTGCAATAGAATACAAGACTATCTGTCAATGTTAAATCCTAAGTTTCCTGTTACTTATGTAAGTAATATGCTTCATGTCACAAATGTTTAACTGAACATAATCTAGAAATGTATATAGTGAAGCTTAGAAGTGATTAGGATAATGTATTCACTGAAATCATCAATAATTCTCACCAAAACAATCAGATGTTTTTGAAGAATAATTTAGATATAAATCTGCATTATCTTAATTCACTCAATAGATTTTATTCTGGAAGTTATCTTTTCCAATTTTAGAAAAAAAACTCTGTTTAATTTATATTAAATATGGTATTTTATAAATACCATAAGTCATGCTCAGTCAGCTCTACAGTTGAGAATATCTTTGCCTACCTCTTCATCTTGAAATTGGAATATGAAGCTGCAGAGAGCATATTTTCTAACTTGAGATACTGTCAGGGTACTTGAAGCTCACACATGTACCATCCCCTCTCTTGAAAGGTGAGAGGATTGATCCAAGTGACCTGAAAAATTTCCTGGAAAGCCTGGGGATTGAGCTCACAGATGAGGAAAAAGAGAAACTGCTGAAAACCCTGCCAGTTGATGGTGAGCTATCTTAAAAGTGCTATGGTCTTTTGTGGGTCTTTAGGTCTCTGTAAATATCTCCATATTCATTTCTATTTATTTTCCTCCAGAAGTACAAAATAAAAAATATTAAATTGAGTTCTAAGTTATATAGCAACCTGTCTTGGAATTTATATTGGAAATTAAGTAACCCTTCAGACAAGAGTCGACATTAACAACTAAACATGTTGTTATTTGTCAAGCTATTAATTTGTTTATATCATGAGAAGAAAAAAAAAGAGAGTTTGGAGATCCATGAAGAAAAAAATAAAAATAGGAAGCAGAAATAAGAAGAAAGGGAAGTTCTAATATGATTTCACTCATATGTGGAATTTAAGAAACAAAACAGATGGAAATAGGGTAAAGGAAGGAAAACTAAAATAAGATAAAAACAGAGAGGAAGAGAGAGGAGGCAAGATGGTGGAGGTATAGGAGGCACAGAGAGCCCTGGGAACCAGAAGTCCAGCTAAAGAGGCAGAAAATCACTCTAAAAGCCGGCAAACACAACAGCAGAGAGAAGAGAATAAGAACAGCAATTCTAGGAGCAGAAAATCGACCACTTTCAGGAGGTAGGACGTGTGGAAAAAGTGAATTGAAAGCAACGGGAAGAGAGACCCCGGGGGGAGAGGCCAGTTCCCAGCAGCCGCAGAGCCGCGGAGCACAAAATCCGGAACTTCTAGTCTGCTCCGCTGAGGGACATCACTCCTGAGGCCAACCAGGGGTTCAGCCCTCTCAGGAACAGTGTGGTTTCAGGACCCGTGGGGTCACCGAGGGACCAGGGGAGCCCGAGTGTGGCAGAGCTCTCAGGTATTGGGGCGGAAAAGCCGGCAGCAGAGGAGCCATGCAATGCCCCATAGGCTTACCTTGGACTATACGAACTGAGACATATAGTTCATATAGGACTACCGTACTTCAAGCGGGGACCCTATGGGAGGCAGCTCCGAAGACACCCCCTCCATCATCCTCCAGGAGGAGCACTGCAGGAGCGCGCAGTGGGAATCTGCCAGTTTGGGGACTCCAGACGGGGCTGCTCGCGCCACAGATAGAGGCGATCCGCCACGGGCTAGCTGAGCACAGAGCGCCGACTGCGGACAAGGGAGACGGGAGTGATAACGGCTTTCCTCTAAGGGCCTATGGAGGATCGCGTTACCGAGCACTCGGCTCCTCTGGGCCGAGACTGGGAGGCTGCCATTTTCATTCCCGGCCTCCAGGGCGGTACGGAAAACGCTCAGGGAACAAAGACACCAAGAGCGAACCTGAGCAAAGTGCTTGGCCCATCCCTGGTAAGGGCGGTGCAATTCCACCTCGGGCAAAGACATTTGAGAATCACGGCAACGGGCCCCTCCCCCAGATGATCAGCAAGAATGTCCAGCCAAGACCTAGTTAATCAATCAGTGAAAACTGTGGAGCTCCAGAGAAGCTTTCTCTCTCACCCATCTACTCTTACCTTGAAAAAATGACGAGGTGGAAAAACTCACCACAAAAAAAAGAAGAGACAGTACCGATGGCTAGAGACCTAGTCAATGCGGACATTAGTAATGTGTCGGAAACAGAGTTCAAAATGACAGTTATCAAGATGCTAGCAGGGCTCAAAAAAAGCATAGAAGATATTAGAGAATCTCTTTTGGGAGAAATAAAAGCCCTTTCTGGAGAAATAAAAGAAATAAAATCTAACCAGT
>CM053619.1:34407992-34432314 GCA_028646535.1 Procyon lotor
AGAGAGAGAAATGATGAGAAAGGGAACACAAGCAGAGGGAGTGGGAGAGGGAGAAGTAAGCTTCCCACAGAGCAGAGAGCCTGATGCGGGGCTCTATCTCAAGACCCTGGGATCGTGACCTGAGTCAAAGGCACATGCTTAACAACTGAGCCATTCAGGTGCCCCCAGAAAGCTGAGGTTTTAAGGAACCCATCTGATAATCTTTCCTTTTTTAATGAGACATTTCAGTTGGTTCAAATTTGGTGTAATACTGGACATATGTATTTATTTTATGTTTATTATTCATTTTCTACTATTGTTTTTTCTTATGCTTCTTATTACTTGTTTGTTCAAGTTGTCGTTCATTATATTTGTTTTCTTCTTAATTAATTTTGAAGTTCCAGACGAGGGTCACATTTCATTAATTGTTGCATTTCTTTTCTTCTCATTCACTATCATACCTATAATTTAATTATTACTGGCAACAAAATACTACTTTATTCTCCATCAAGATACCTTTTCCCATCAGATATTTCATTTCAGCTTTATCCCTTCCCCCCACACCCCACCCCACAATCCCAATAAGCAGAAACTTTTAGAATACTCTTATTCCTCCCACCATTTCCCTACTCCCCACCATGAGATCTTTGGAATGTCTTCACTTCCTCAGCTGTAACAGTTTCCGTTCTCACAATCAACTCTTAAAATTTCTCTTACATAATTTCCCTTCTATTTCAAGATTCTTTATTTAGCACTTAATATTACATATTCCATAACATAACTTACAGAAAAGAAGGTAGCATCTGTTCTGGCATCTCCGTATTTCCACCACCTCAGGAAAATAAATGTTTCAGCCCACCTGTTTTATTCCTTCTTGATCTCTTAGGAGTCGGAGGAATTGGAATGCCCTCATACTGACCTTGATTGAGCTTCATCAGGGGCTTCAGGATTCTAAATGCCAAGCGTTTCCCAGTATCTGCTACTTTCCAGTTCTGTTTCTGTCTGTCAGACAGAGGTCTGACACCTCTCTGGTGCTTCCCTTGTTGAGGGCAGAAAGAACCCCATGCCCATTCTTTCCTCCAGAACACAACCAGAGCCCAAGTGTTGACATAGCCCTAGCAGCCAAGAAAGACGTCAGCATTTGAATTTCAAAAAGCAAACAGCTTTGAGATGGTAGTAAAAGGGACTGGAGCATGTTCACAAAAGCCCTTCCAAATTTTTATTAAAGTAAATACAAAAGAGTAAGAATAACATTATAAGTAAAGGAAAATGATCGACTTTGGTTTAAAATTTCCCTTGTCACACAGTTGTCTCAATTCCTAGTAATAGATTCCTCCTCAGCTGAGATGAACTTGGAATATTTTAATGAAAGAGAACTCCCCTCCTCAGTTAGATGGCTTATGGCAGAGAGCCCTTTCAACTTGGTTCAGAATGATATGGTTCATATATACAATGGAATATTACTCAGCAATCAGAAAGTATGAATACCCACCATTTGCATCAACATAGGTGGAACTGGAGAGGATTATACTAAGTGAAGTAAGTCAAGCGGAAAAAGATAATTATATGTATGGTTTCACTCATAGTGGAATGTAAGGAATAGTGCAGAGGACCACAGGGAAAGGGAGAGAAAACTGAATGGGAGGAAATCAGAGAACAAGAAAAATCACAAGAGACTTTGGAATCCAGGAACTAAACTGAGGTTACAGAAGAGGGGAGGGTAACTGAGGGCACCTGTAGTGATGAGCACTGGGTGTTAAATGCAATGAATCATTGAACACTACATCAAAAACTATATGTTGGCCAAATAATAAAAAAATGGAAACCATACACACACACAAAATTTTCCCAGTAATAAACCAGATGGACAAAGAAAAGGATGAATGGACAACCATAGCAACCCATGTACAAAGACAGGCCTAAAAATAATAATCCCCTCCAAGGATCCCATCTCTTCTTTATGATAGGCTTAGTTAACTGTAATAATCAACGTAAACCAACACATTTTCCATTTTGCCCTGACCTGTGATTGGTATTGATGCAGAAGTTATTAGTAGTGCATAAACAATGAATCTTGGAACACTGAAAAAATGAAATGAAATTAAATTTAAAAAAAGAAGTTATTATTTTAAAAAAAAGAAGAATTTATTAGTGACCAGCAATACTTTAATAAAGAATAAGGTCCAAAAATTCTCACCACAGAATTAGCAACATTATTGGTAATTGCTACACTTTTCTGGCCATTCTGCTGGTACTTTGTGGGTACTCAAAAACAAGTTTGTTGAATTAATGATTAACTTCATTTTATACCATGTTTCCTAGGTTATAGCTAGATTTTCTCATCAACATGGAGTATTATTTTGCTGAGGGAGAATAGCACTTTTCTTTTCAGAAACTAAATGACCAGAATTAACCACTTTTCTTCCCTGAGCACAATACATTAGAAATGCTGGAATATTAGTTGTATTCAGGAAATAATTATGCTTATTATCATTCAAGCTGTCATCCTTCCTCTTCTACCTTCTTATTGTAGAATGTAGCAAAAGGTTAAGTTTTCGTGTGTGTGTGTGTGTGTGTGTCTGTGTGTGTGTGTAGTATGAAACCAGCCCTATTTTTCATATTGAGGTATAATTTTTATATTGGGGTTATAATTGATATATAACATCGTATTAGTTCAAGTATATAACATAATGATTCAATATATGTATTACAATATATATGTATATGTGTGTATATATACATATCAAAATGATCACCACAGTTAACACCCATCACTATACACAGTTACAAATTTTTTTGTTGTGATGAGAACTTTTAAGATCCACTCTCCTAGCAACTTTCAAATATTATTATTTCAATATTAACTATAGTTATCATACTGTATGTTATATCCCCAAACTTACTTTAAACTGAAAGTGTATACTTGCAAAAGGTTAAATTTTCTAGAGCAAATAAATAGTAAGTTTTTCTGCTTTATGGAACATATTTTCTTGGTCTCATTGTCATGTTTCTAACCAATTTATTCCTTGTCTTACAGTTAAAGGTAAAGTTAATCTGGAAAATCTGATGAATGAAGTAAAATCCTTTTCAGGTGAGTAAGACATTACTAAGACATTTTTTATTAAATTCTAACCCTATGTTATATTTTGTATGGTGTTTTCCAAATATATATTTATTAATGTTGATATTTTACATATTTTAATGAAATATTTATATTCAACTTTGCTTCTGTATTTGATTTTGAATTATCTAGGATTTGGCTATAAAAGTCAGTGGTGAGGGGCCCCGGGGTGGCTAAATTGGTTAAGCGTCTACCTTTAGCTCAGGTCATGAGCCCTACCTCGGGCTCCTTGCTCGGTGGGGAGTCTGCTCCTCCCTCTCCCTCTGCCCCTCCCCCCAACTCATACTTGTGCTGTGTCCCTCTCTCACACTCTCTCTCTCAAGTAAATAAATAAAATCTTTAAAACTAACTAAATAAATGGTGATGCTTAAGAAATAAATTATATTTTCTGTAGTTTCTGCCAGTATTATACTGATCTTAACCAATGTTTAAATCAGAGGTTTAACAAATTGTCCATCCATAAATTGAGTCCAACTTGCTGTCAAGTTTTGTAAGATCTGGCAACACTAGCCCTATATTCCCTCATGACACTAACTGGTGTATTTTCTCTTTGGACAAGGCATGTGCTATCCAGTTCACCATAGCTAGTTTCACTAATTTCTTCTTTTTTTTAATTTAATTTTATTTTTTTCAGTGTTTCAAGATTCATTGATTATGCACCACACCCAGTGCTCCATGAAATACATGCCCTGCTTAATACCCACTGCCACGCTCACCAAAGCCCCTGCCCCCCTCCCCTCCAAAACCCTCAGTTTGTTTCTCAGAGTCCACAGTCTCTCATGCTTCATCTCCCCCTCCAATTTCCCCCAGTTCACTTTTCCTTTCCTCACTAATTTCTTCTACCTCCAACCTCCTACAAACCTGAGCTAATAACTGCTGGCTTAAATAACCAAATGTGGGTAGGCACAGAATATAGGAAGAGGAGTATTTTTAGAAAATTAAGTTGATAAAATTGCTTTAAGTAATAATCACATGATTCAGTATTAAAAGGAAAATAAGGGATATCTGGGTGGCTCAGTCGGTTAAGCAGCTGCCTTCAGCTCAGGTCATGATCCTGAGGTACTGGGATCGAGTCCTACATTAGGCTCCTTGCTCGGCAGGGAGCCTGCTTCTCCCTCTTCCTCTGCCTGCCACTCTACCTGCTTGTGCTCTCTCTCTCTCTCTCTCTCTGACAAATAAATAAATAAATTCTTTTAAAAAATCTTTCTTTAAAAAAAGAGAAAAGAAAAATAGGTATCCTAAATTATTGGCCAATTATATCACCTGATTTTCTTCTATGGTATCTTGCCATTAGTGTTAGGAGACCATTCTATGAAGAATCAAGGAGTAAGTCCTAGCTCATTATCCTTAAACACTATTGGAATATGTGAGAATATGAAAGTTAGGATGGCATTCTTTAAACCAGTTTTTTCATTATTTTGGATCATTATAATGTCCTAAAATTGCCATGTGTCAATAATTCATTTTTCTTTCAAAGGAGGCAAAGTTGATGCTAATAAACTTGGAAGTATTTTGGAAAACTTGGGAATTGAGCTCACACCTAATGAATTTTTGAATTTGGTGAAGACACTGCCACTTAATGGTAAGTCTTATGGGTGCTATAAGCCTACTTCTGTGGAACTGTTTCCACCTGTGAAAAACTACAAAACAGTTGTGAGTAACACTCAGTGCTCATCACAACACACCCCCTCCTTAATACCCGCATAATGAATCATTGGACACTGCTTCAAAAACTAATGATGTACTGTATGCTAGCTAACTGAACATTAAAAAAAAAGAAAAAAATTACAAAATAAACTAAAAATGCTTTAAAAATATTAAAAAGTTAATGCAAATACAAAGAAAATTTTCATCACTTGGATTTTGATTTAAAAATCATCAGTCTAACCTGTTTAAAGTTTAAGTTGCTATCAAAGGCAAAGTTCATTACTCAGCCCTCAGGTTGCTGATCAACTGGATTTGTTTAAAAAAAAAAATTTTGAAAAAAGATAAAGACGAGAGGGAGGAGAGCATCCAGTTTTCCCAGCACCAGCTAATAATGTAGCTATGTGTGTTTCTGCAGCATCAAATATATAGTTTGCCCGTAAGTGGGTAATTTTGTACATTGAGAAAAACCACAATTCTTAGCTTCCTCATTAGATTAAATAAAACCAAAAAAAAATGATAAAAAATGCTTTTAAAACCCAAAGATAACCATTATTAATATTTTGGTATACTTCCTTCCAGTGTTCAGTAGATGACAGATTAATAGATAATATGTGTGTATTAATATACTTATAATTCTTACCTCTTCACAATGTTAACATGCATATTTCTCATAGAAACCTTGATAATGAAGATAAGTGAAAATAAAACCATGTCTTTTTCCAACTTAAAGCGATAACTACTATGAGAACTTTGATTTATGTTTTCTCTAGTTCTCCATCTATGAATATATATTCTTTTTTATTTGGCAGCTTTGTGAATAAGTTTTTGCAAATATTCTAAAATTTTTTGAGATAAATTCCTTTGAGTAGAGTTGTAAAATGGAAGATATTTTGTTTGTTTTCTCACGTTTCCTTCCAGAATATTATAATCTGATCTCCCATAAACAGTATTTGAGGATGTATTGAGAATGTAGATTATGTTCCAAGATGAGATGCTCTTTTTTTTTCCCCCTGTATTGAGAATGTAGAATTCTCAATTCTCAATGTAGATTCTCAATACAGGGGAAAAAAAAAGAGCATCTCATGATTATGATTTGCAATTCACTCCTTTACCACTGAGAATGAACACTGTGGTATGTCTATTTATCTACTTGCGTTTGAAATGTTCCTTATGCAAAGATTTTAAATTCTTTCTGAAATTAAAAGATGTGTGCTTATATGGTGGCTACCATGTAAACATAATATAAATATGTTTATGTATATACATGTGTATACATATGTATATTATACATGTATATGTATACATGTACCTATACATACATGTTTACATGTAATATAAACATAATATAAACATGAATGTTAGATAGATAGATAAAAGATGTGTACTATCTTTCTGACTCCATTTTCAAAATATCTCATTTTTTATAGCTGATGGAAAAGTATATCAAAAAAGATTGATGAAGGGCATAAAGTCTCTCAAACGTGAGTAAGAAGTGCAGTGAAAAGACTGAATCTGAAACCTTTATTTTGTTGTTAAAATATGAATCATCCATTTCCATGTAATTGTATTTATTTATGCTTGCTTCAGTAAATCTGAATTTTACCAGATAAACCAAGAAGTTTCTTATACTAAGATTTGGCAGAAAGTATTAAACTTTCTTGGATTTTCCTAACTCAACCCCAAAGAAATAAGATAAAAACACAAAGCAAAAGGTGAAGAATGAACATTGTCAGATAAATATTTCAGTCAAAAGCAGAGGCACATAATTTGAAAGTACAGACAACAAAAACAACTCTTCTTTTATATAATATTATGTCAGTCAACCCTAGTTCTCGCTTTTCAAAATCCTAATATAAAATTGAGAAGAATTTTTATTCTCCTATTAACTGAACAAAACTGAGTTTTTAGTATTTGTCTTGAAAATCTTAATAAGACTAAGAAATGGGTGAAATGTTTTTTATTCTAATAAAACACATACTTGATGAAGAGGAATAATAACACAGCTGAGTGAATGCATGGTCCAGTTTTAGGAACATTCAATTTTACTATATTCTTTTTCTGCTCCTTACTTAGAAGGCAATGTTGATGTCAACAAGCTGGACACTCTTTTAGAAAACATGGGAATCAGTATCAAAGAAAAAGAGTTCATGGATCTGATAGAAAGACTGCCAGATGCTGGTAAGCATATAATCACCCCTGTACTTTTTAAGGGGTACTTCTTGTTTTCATCTTTACTGAGATATAATTGACATATAACATTGTGTAAGTTTAAGTACAGCCTGTTGATTTGATATACTTGCATATTGCAAAATGATTACTGCCATAGCTAGCACCTCCGTGACATCACATAATTATCTTTTTTTTAATTGTGAAAACATTTAAGATCTACTCTTAGGAACGTTCAAGTATATAATACAGTGTTGTTAACTGTAATCACCATTCTGTATTATATTCTCAGAATTTATTCACATTAGAAGTGGGAGTTTGATTGCCTCTCGGCCTTTTGGCTAAGATCAAGTATAGTATCTGTTCTTATCAGTTTAATATCTGATACATCCCTTCCCCAGTCTTTTTACAGTTATTTATCCACACCAAAATTCAGCTTTACATAAACTTCTCAAATCATTCAAATTTGTTTTTACTGTAATACCTCCCTTTTCTATTTATAGTTCATCAGTTTATATAATGATTAAGTTATCATCAATTTAATAAGTACAACTCTTTATAAACCTGGAAACAAGCTCAATAACTCAACCCATAGGAATACAAATGAGTTGGCTTACTAAAAGTGTAGCTTACTAGATGTGAAGTTTAGCATGCCATCAGCATCAGTATGAATGTTTTACGGTAGAAATTCTGACTATAGTTCAGGCCATCAGGGTGGTTAAAGGGAGGTAAATTAAGAGATCTCCTTTATCAACAAATCTCTGTTGAAATGTAGATTTCCCAATGGAAATCTGAATTCAACATGTAAAAAGTAAACTATTTTCCCTGTTAAATTAATTCCTAATTCTTTATTTTTTTATTTCTCTGCCTCTATCACCCACCTGCAATTACCCATGAAATAACCCAGAAATTACCTTTAACTTAGGTTCTCATGTTCCTTCATTTTCCTCTTAAAAATATCCCCAATCTATCTCTATCTTTGCTACAGTACTCTTAATTCAAATCCTCATTATCCTTTGCTTATACTGCTATGGAAGGCTCCTGACTAGTATAAAACCCACTGGTCCCATTGCCTAAAATTCATTCTACACACACTTGCCAGATGACTTCACTGGAGTGAAAATCTGACCTTGTAATTCTTCCAATTAAAAACCTTTCAGTGACACTTCATAACCTACGTGCATTGAGTCTTACAATATGCCAGACACAGTGCTAGTGCTTTTATGATAAATTAATTTATTCATTCATGTAACAATACCTATTGAACACCTAACACCTAGCAGTCTCTGTTTCAGCCTTAGGAATATAACCATAAATAAAACAAAATCAATGTAAATTTTTTGGAGCCAGGATTTTTCTTTTTCTTTCACTGTTCTATTCCCAACTCCGGGCAGTCTGATATCAGGGTCTAAACTGTTAGCTCCAACCAATCTCTTTCAACTCATCTTTCCATGCCCTACATGGCATCTTTCCCCTCAAGCAAAATTTAAAAGCTTTAGTTTACCACACATGCTCTTCATTGCTCCTTTTCCTGGGAATCTTTGTCTTTCTCCAATGATAGAAAATAACATAATACCATAAACAATAGTTTTATTTTTTTATTAACATATAATATATTATTTGTTTCAGGGGTACAGGTCTGTGATTCATCAGTCTTACACAATTCACAGCACTCACCATAGCAAGTACCCTCCCCAATGTCCCATCACCCAGCCACCCTATCCCACCCACCCGCCTTCCCTCCAGCAACCCACAGTTTGTTTTCTGAGCTTAAGAGTCTCTTATGGTTTAAACAATGGTTTTAAATGTATACCAATCATGTGTTATCAGCCATTCCTAGAGAAACATGGAGTTAGAATGAATCCAAAAGACTTGAGAGAACATTTTTCCTAAGAGACTTTATGATTCAAAGAATCTTAGTGTCCCTGGCAGATAATGGAGCTATCTATTATTAAAATCCAAGAATTATAAATTTAAAAAGGACAAGACATTGTGAATAGCTTTCATCTAGGCTCTACTTCGTAATTTAAGTATTTTATGTTTTATGCTTTTTTTTTTGAGTTTGGATTACCAATGTCTAAATTTTGTCTTGACTTACAGATAAAGGGAAGGTCAAACTAAATACATTGATGGAAGAATTGGATACTGCTTTAGGTAAGTGAAAAACAACTTACTTCTTTACACTGTTTTAATGATATTTTCCACCATCCCTTTAATCCCTTGTTAATTTTACCATTTTAATCCTTATTAAACATTTTCATTAATTAACGTTAATTAAACATTTCTACCTGCTTTGATAACTTATGTTTTTTTTTACAATCTGTGCTTTTGCATTCTAGACAGTAAGTTTTCAGTGATTCACTTTCCACTGATACAAACCAAAAGACTTAATTTTTTTTTAAAGATTTTATTTATTTGACAGCAAGAAACAGCGAGAGAGGAAACACAAGCAGAGGGAATGGTAGTGGGAGAAACAGGCTTCCCAACCAGCAGGGAGCCCGATGCGGGTCTCAATCCCAGGACCTTGGGATCATGACCTGAGCTGAAAGCAGACACTTAACGACTAAGCCACCCAGGCGCCCCCCAAAAGGCTTAATTAAACCAAAATTGTTTTTCCTTTCTAAAGTTACAAAAGTATAAAACTATTTACAATAATCAAAAGATTGTTTACCATAAAAGTAATGCAAAACAAAAATTATTGGGGAAGCTCGAGGTCCTATTTTTGAAACATAATTTCTAATAATCATCAACTGTGCATTTTTATGTGTATTGTATTCATATAAGTATATAATCTATGTACTTTTCTAGAATTATGTGCCTAACATTCTACTGCTCCTAACATTATTATAATTTCAAACTATTAGGCAAACTACCTACATTTCTATTTTGTGAAGGAAAAACCCAAATTATTATTTGTTTTATTTTTTTACGTGTTTATATAATCAGTCGAGGTGATAATAAATTTTAATTTTTTTGTTTGTTATAGAATACATGATTTTTAAGTACCCATGAAATCTCTTAATGGCACATGAGTGAAAATATTGCTAGTTAACAGCATTTGATTGTAATAACTCACTAATTTTGTGTTCTTCCCAAATTCTTCTTTGTCACAATTTCTGTCTTTTCTAGGAGAGCAGATAGATGTCAGTGATGTATATGACACTCTGAAAGACATGAAAGTGGAGGTCACAGACAAGGAATACTTTAATTTAGTAAAAACTCTACCATTTGATGGTAAGAATTTAAAGTATACAGTGTATACTTCAAGGAGCTTTAGAGTGCTTGACTGTAGGATTTTCTTCTAAAATGATACCAGATTGTCACCAAGTTGTTTTGTTTTGTTTAATCATTTTTGAAAATTTTTTTTTAGAATGCAACTTTCTTTTTAATTATTTGATTTTTGCCAAAGAAAATTGGGGTCATTTAGTTTTTATTACGATGAGCAATAGCTATTTCAATTAATCCTGCCATTAACATGTATGTGTTGTTGTTCTCGGTTCCATTAATATTCCTGAAAGTGGAAAGATGTAAAAATGGGAGAATAAAGAGTGTAAGGAAAGACATCAGAGATAAAAGTAAATCATAAGATACATGTTTTATAAGTTTTAAACCATAATCCTTGCCTTTAATGCAAGAGTGAATAAATTAGCCTCAAAATCTTTCTCCAAAGTTTGTATTATTTGAGAACAAATCAGGTAAATTTCAGAAAAATCATTAAGAAGTCTCTTTTTGAAATTATGGAACTAGGGGAAGAATTGTGGAATATTTACTGTTTAGGTGAATCTCCCTTATTATTTTTCTCTAACCTGAATTATGCCTTTTCTTACAGCTGAAGGAAAGGTGTACCAAAAAAAGTTGCTAGATGGCGTGAAGACTCTTAAAAGTGAGAAGTATAATGAGCAGATAAATGAGCAGATAAATCTGAGATATTCTTTTATTTTTCATATGCACTAGTTTATTTTTACTACATTAAAATTTTCATGTATGTATTTTCTAATATTTATGGATATCTTATATATGCCATAAATCCCTGGAAAATTACCCAGCCCTTTTAGAACTTGCACTATGTTGATATGAACAAAAGATACAGTCAAACAATGAGACGTTACATCTAGTTTTAATGTTGACCCTCCATGTACACTTGCCTAGGTCTTACTTGACTTTAATGTCTTCATATGTAAAGTTAGAACCATAATATACATGAACTAATAAGGAATTTTTCCACATCTTGGTTGTTTTTATGATACTTTTTCTCTCCTAAGGAGGAAAGGTTGATATGAATAACCTGGGCACATTTCTGGAAAATATGGGGATTAAGCTCTCACATAAAGAACTTGAAGATTTTTCACAAAACCTACCAGTTGATGGTGAGCATTGTACATAAAAATGTATTCCCTTTGGGACAGCTTGGGTTTGAGAGTATCAATAGAACGGTGATAGTATTTATTTAGTACCCACGGGACTTTTTTTAAAAGATTTTATTTATTTATTTATTTGAGAGAGAGCACAAATTGGGGGGAGGGGCCTGAAGAGTGGAAGAAGCAAGCCACCCGCTGAGCAGAGAGCCCAATTTAGGGCTCAATCCCAGCACACCCAGATGGTGACCTGAGCTGAAGGCAGCCACTTAACTGACTGAGCCACCCAGATGTCCCTTAACAGAACATTTTTTAAAGCATGTAGCTGAATGAAAGCACATCCAGGCTCTTCATTAACAGAGTATTCTATGAATAATGAAAATTAGTAAGAGTTCTGACAAACCATTCTTAGGTCAAAGCATGAAGAAGAAAAGGAAAATAGAATGTGAAACATTTAAAAGAAACATTAAACAGTAAGTAAGAGAACAGTCTATGATCAAGAATGATTAAACTTGGTTGTTCAGATGTAATCAGAAAGACTAGAAAGGGATAGAGAGAAACACACTAAGAATTTTAAGAGATATAACTGTGGATATGGAGCATAATAATATTATTACAATAAGATATTATATATAACATGAGATTAAGATGTTAATTATATTAATAAAATGAACATTTTTACTTTGGAAAGTACATTTACTTTGGAAAATGAACATTTTTCCAGAGTAAAAGAAATAACCAATATTGATCAAAGAAGTGAAAGATATACATAGGCCAATAATGGTAGTTGAAAAAAACTATCAAATAATGACATCTATCAATTTTCCACCACCACCTGTCACTCTAACAAAAGGTGACAGGCCCAGAGAGTTTTAAGAGTAAATTCTTTCAAATCTTCAAGGAACTGTTTATTTTAATGCTTACCAATCCAGAGGACCCCAGTTTAAGATGATAAAGAAACCAAAATCTATCTAGTTTTTCTTTCCTCCAATATCTAACAAAGTGATCAACAAGAAAAAAAAGTAAAAAATCAGCAAAGGAAATTCAGTACCAATCAAATAATAAAAGGAGGCCAGCCTAATATCATAAAAGTTTAACGAGGACAACCAAGGAGATAAAAGATTTTTTGAGTAGAAACAATAGTATAACACAACTAAACTCCGCTTAGCCTTTCTCCTCCCTCAGAAATTAACCTGGTGAAATCCAGAGGTTTCTCACTAAAATGCCCAGATCTGGAGTGAAGCAAATTGAATAGATAAATTCTCTCTGTCTCAAAAATATAGTATATATGGATAATTTACAAGGTGATCTAACCTAAGAATATCAAATATCTTTAAAATAGAGAATATAGCAAGTAAAAATTTTTAAATCAAATCTAGGTTTTTTTCCCAAATATGTTTATTTTATTTTTTCAGTGTTGCAAGATTAATAGTTCATGCACCACACCCAGTGCTCCATGCAATATGTGCCCTCCTCAATACCCACCATCAGGCTCGCCCAGCCCCCCCCACACCCCTCTCCAAACCCTCGGTTTGTTACTCAGAGTCAAATCTAGTTTCAAGGGAAGAAAGAAAAGTTTTCTAAAATGAAGGAATGGGGGCGCCTGGGTGGCTCAGTGGATTAAAGCCTCTGCCTTCGGCTCAGGTCATGATCTCAGGGTCCTGGGATCAAGCCCCACATCAGGCTTTCTGCTCAGCAGGGAGCCTGCCTCCCCTCTCTCTCTGCCTGCCTCTCTGCCTACTTGTGATCTCTCTTTCTCTGTCAAATAAATACATAAAATCTTTTTTTAAAAATTAAAATATATATATATTAATTTATATATATTAATATATATGTTATATATATATACACACATAAAATGAAGGAATGAATGCAGGTCAAAGACACAACACAGGTTCCAGAAAATGTTGATCCAGAATAATCTGAAGTGAAATAATTCCTAGTTTACTTATTGAGGAAAAATAAGAATTCTTCAAACATACAGATGTTAGAAAACACATAATAGATAATAGATGGGGAGGGGAAGCAATAGGTTTTCAAAGCAACATTCAATTCCAGAAAAGAATGGAGGAATGTCCACAAAGTTGAAAAAGAAAGCATGGCAAAGAAAATTATATACAGCTAAGATGTCATTCAAAGATAAAGATAAGATGTCGTTCAAGGGGCACCTGGGTGTCTCAGTCAGCTAAGCATCTGACTCTAAGTTTGGCTCAGGTCATCAGCTCAGTCAGGGTTGTGGAACTGAGCCCGGTGTGGCTCTGCTCAGCGAGGAACTTGTTTCTCCCTCTCTCTCTGCCTGCCGCTCCCCCCGCCTGTGCTCTCTCTCTCTCCCTCTCTCTCTCTCTGTGTCAAATAAATAAAATCCTTTAAAAACTAAAATAAATAAAAAATTAAAAACTTATCCTTATATCTAAGTAAGTATGATGAAAAATTCATAGTCTAGAACTAAAATTCAAGATGATAACGTTCTAGTTGGGAGACAGGTGTCATAGGTAGAGAAAGCAGAAGGAACAGTCTCATTTTTGGTCTGTGACTGCTCTGTCTTACAGTTGATGGGAAGGTTGATCTGGCAAATGTGACGCTGAAAATGAAAGATTTTACAGGTGAGTTTCTATAACACTGAAACCCTAATGCTTCATAATAAATTATATTTTAAATGTTATTGTCCCAGTAGATTATTGGTCATATAAATTTTGCCATCTTACCCGGTTGTTGTAAAATATTTCTGCCTGATAAAATCCATTTGATCTTGAATTACCTGTTTTAAAAATAAACTATAGGACTTGTTTTTGATAACAAGTCCTATATACTGTAGAGGTGTTTTTCTCATAAACATATATATGTCCTTGCCTACATGTAAATAGCTAAATTTTATATAAGCATATGAATGAATAAAGTAACATTTTGTTAAAACTCAAGATAATGTGGATTTTGTGAACAATCAATTCCATAGATCAGTATAAGATCTCTTGCCATAATTATTTCTTTTGGCAATTCATTATCCAATTTAGCAACTAGATTTTATTCTGCACATTATCCCCCAAATTATGAGAGACTTTCTTGTATCGATAATTTAGGAACAAGTTTGCTTTGACTTGTAATGATACACTATTTCTACATCCCATTTTACCTTTGCTCTTTAACCCCAAATTGGGAATGGTGCCATATAAGCTATTTTAAGTATATTTTAAAATTCATATCATATAGGTCAAAAACGTGGAGGTTTTGAACCTCCATAATATTGAGCTATTAATTTCTAAAATTTTCACCTACAAACACTCTATTTTCAAAGGAGAAAAGATTGATGCCACTGATCTAAAAAACATTCTTGGAGACATGGGGATAAACGTCAGTGATAAGGAATGTCTTAATCTACAAAAATCACTACCAGTTGATGGTGAGCTGCACCTGCAACCTCCAGAAAGTTCAGTTTTAAGGTTCTACTTGTGATGTTTGTATTTTAAATGACACATGTTCAGGCATTACCTGCACCTGTCCCTCAACTCTTGCTTCCATATGAACAGTCTATTACTCTGTGCCAATTCAAGTACAGAATTCAGCTGTCAAAAGAATCCTCTTCCACAAAATCAGTGTTAGGGAAAGATGTTACTGATGATTTTGAAAGGGAGAGGAAAGAAGGATTTACATCTTGTCTCTCTCAGTAACATTGCAGAAGTCCTCATAAATTCCTGTTCTCTCCCAGAGTCACTTTTCCTTACATTTCCCTGGAGATTCCCTTTTCCTAATTCTTATCCCTCCCAGAGCTAAACCCTGAAAATTCCTCCCTCTGTTAAGCTCAATTTCTTTTTTTTTAATTAAGTTTTTATTTTAATTCCAGTGCAGCTAACCTACAGTGTTGGATTAGTTTCATATGTACAGTATAGTTATTCAGCAATTCTGTACATCACCCAATGTACTTCTTTTTTTTTTTTTTTAAGATTTTATTTCTTTGTTTGAGAGAGAGAGAGAGAGCATAAGCCTCGAGTGGAGCAGAGGGAAAAGGACAAGCAGACTCCCTGCTAAGCAGGGAGCCCAACATGGGACTCAATCCCAGGACTCCAAGATGGCATCCTGAGCCAAAGTCAGACACTTAACTGACTGAGCCACCCAGGTGCCCACAGTGTACTTCTTAATCCGCATCACCTATTTCACCCATCACCCCACCTAGGGCAGTTTGTTCTCCGTAGTTAAGACTCTGTTTCCTGTTTTCTTTCTCTCTCTCTTTTTTTCCCCTTTGTTTTGGTTCTTACATTCCACAGATGAGTGAGGTCATACGGTATTTGTCTTTCTCTGACTGACTTATTTCACTTAGCATAATACTCTCTAGCTCCATCCATACTCTTGCAAATGGCAACATTTCAATCTTTTTTATGGCTGAGTAATATTCTATATGTAAAACATATATATTATATATATAGTATAGTGTACATATATGCTACACCTTCTTTATCCAATTACCTATCACTACATACTTGGGCAGCTTCCACAATTTGGCTATTATAAATAATGCTGCTCTAAAAATGGGGGTGCATGTATCCCTTTGAATTAGTGGTTCTGTATTGTGGGGGTAGATACCCAGTAGTGTGATTAGTGGTTGGATTGCTGGATCTAGTAACAATAACAGCTAACATTTGTTGAGCCCTAATGATGTGCCAAGTTTTGTCCTCAGCCCACACAATGATGGCACCTTATACCCATTTTATAGTAGAGGAAACTGTGGCACAGAAAGGCCACAATTTCTTCTTTAAGGCCACGAAGCTAGGCAGCAGCAGAACAAGAATTTGAACCCAGGCTCTTTACTTCTACACTATGTATCACTCTATACCGTAGTGAAAGCTTTTTCATTGCTTAACTTCATCATGATTTGAAGGTGAAAGTGGATAGATATCTAAAGATAGTCACACAAGGGAAACCCTGACCCTTATATTCTTTTTTTTTTTAAGATTTTATTTACTTATTTACTTATTTACTTACAGAGAGAGAGATCACAAGTAGTCAGAGAGGCAGGCAGAGAGAGAGAAGGGGAAGCAGGCTCCCTGCTGAGCAGAAAGCCCGATGCAGGGCTGAGATCACGACCCGAGCCGAAGGCAGAGGCCCCAACCCACTGAGCCACCCAGGTGCCCCTGACCCTTATATTCTATTTGTGACTCATTCTCTGTCCTGAGCTGTGCCTTTTCTTACAGATGATAAGAAAGTTTTTCAGAATAGATTGTTCTCAGCTTTGAAGTCTTTCAAAGGTGGGTAAGAAATATAATGAGAAAGTATATAAAATTGAGATTTTTAATCTCTGTATTTTTTTTCCTAGTTATTAGATCATGGTTCTTCTCCTATTCCCTCTATATATTAATCTTAAAGTCTTTTTTCTTTTCTTTTCTTTTCTATTCTTTTTTTAGGGGGTGGCAAGGGTGCTGTATACACTTGATCCCAGTCTGAGACTCAAAGGAATCAGTCCTAAGGATCTCCACAGTTGTCTTTCTATGTACTTTTGGATAGGTCTAATTAGACTATTATCCTTCACAGTGCTGAAAATAAGCATCATAATGCCTAGCTGTGAACTGTTAGTTTTCTTCTATTTTTTATCTTTCTTTCTTTCTTTCTTTCTTTCTTTTCTTTCTTTCTTTCTTTCTTTCTTTCTTTCTTTCTTTCTTTCTTTCTTTCTTTCTTTCTTTCTTTCTTTTTTTTTTAGAGAGAGCCAGGGGGAGGGACAGAAGAAGAAGGAGAGAGAGAATCCAAAGCAGGCTCCATGACCATCATGGAGCCCAATGAGGGGCTCAGTCTCATCACCCAGAGATCATGACTTGAGCTGAAATAGACACTTAACTGACTGAGCCATCCAGGCACCCCTCTTCTATTTTTACAATATAAAAGGTGCTATATGCCCACTAAATATAAATTAAAGAAAAAATAATAATCTATAATCCTACCATCTATGATCCTACCAATCATTATCATTCTTAGTATTCTGAAGTCCTATATAATTAAACTAACAATAATCTCATCTAGTCAAAAGTACTCTGAAATTCCATTGGAAGGCTCTATAAAAGACACCAACATACTAGTCTTGATAAGTCAAACATAGTTGCTTTTTCTTGCAGTGGTGGAATACATTGTTATTAGGTAAAGTAGTTGGCTATACCTAAGAGCTATAATATTAAAATTACAAAAAAAAATTAGAATCACATTGACTTAAGATAGTTACAATATGATAGGTTTAGGGGAAATGAATCCATGTGATGGAATAATAAATTGATGTTGTCCATCTGAGACTCACTCTATTTATGTGCTTGCTGACTGTGGAATGTCAGAGAGAATCACGTGCATTATTTACATTGTTATTTTATGTGTATTTTTACTAGGCATATGATTTTAATTCATATATGTTAAATGACCGCATGATACAACTTCACTCTATAAAATAACATTTTTTCCCCTGTGGCAATCACCTTTTGTAACAGCTATGGCTATGTGGTTTTCTGTAGAATGAAGATATAATGGTTTACTAACCAATATCCTGTCATTAGAAATTTAAATTGTGGTTCTTCCTTTTTCTTTCCTTCCCTCCTTTCTTTCCTTCCTTCCTTCCTCCCTCCCTCCCTCCCTCCCTCCCTCTCTCTCTCTCTCTCTCTCTCTCTCTTTCTTTCTTTCTTTCTTTCTTTCTTTCTTTCTTTCTTTCTTTCTTTCTTTCTTTCCTTGTTACAAGTGAGATGATAATGAACATTTCCCTTCCTCTTTTGCATAGCCTTTTCTGCATTCCCAAAAGTGGGCTAAGAGTTATGAACATTTTAAAGAATCATGATAGTTATTGCCAAACCACTTTCCAATAAGGTAATTCCAGTTAACACTCTAACCAGCAACAAAGCCTATTGAGAGTTGAATTAATTTATCAGCACAAGAAATATTTTTCATATTGTATCTTTATTGTTTTTTGTTCTTACATCTCCATCTCTTTCTAAGGAGGAAAGATTAATGTCAATAACCTGAACACAGTTCTGGGGAACATGGGGATCAAGCTCAAAAATAAGAAGCTTAAAAGTATGCTACAAAATCAACCTGTGGATGGTGAGCATTGTAAACAATTATTTTGCTTTTAGGGAAGAGCTTAGAATCTTATATAAGAATTTCTAAAACTAGATTGATTTGAGGAGTTGAAGATATTTTTAAGAGTCATGGAGAAGAACTTGGCCTTAAGGTAAAAAGAAATCCTGTATTCATCTGAATTCATCTGTGTTCATCTGAAATTATCACCCTACTCACAATGATTACTGCTGAGAGGATATTCACAGCTGATGTCATGCCAGAAACGGTAGAGAGAAACAAACATGGGAGCAGTGGGGGAAAGGAATGAATGCCTAGCCAAGAGAGCCCGAAATAACTGAGAGAAAAATATCCATGATAGAAACTAATAGAACATATTAATATATCCTCAAATATCCAATAAGCCCATGTCACCACCATTTTGAGATAGATACAGTAGCTGAAAAACTTGAGAAAAGCTTATTGTGAATAGATGGAAGATGAGAAGCCCCTTGCTTAGTATCTGTGCTAGATGTAAGGTTCACCACAAACAAACAAAACAAAATGAATTAACCTGGATGGATGATCTCTTTTGCCATACTTTTAAGAAAGTCTCTGAAGACGTATGAACTGGAGATAATGTTTGTCATAGTCAGACCCTATGTTCAAGGGACATGGGCCAAACACCATTGTCCTTCTTACTATTAAGGAATCAAGCACAAAAACCAGGAAATATAAATTTAAGGTGAACACAATCGTTTAATAGAATATATAGACTTTCATTTGGCCCTATGTCACAACTTCCCTGTCTTGTGTCATTGTCTGACTTTTTTATGTTTTGTATTACAGCTGATGGAAATGTTTCTCTGAAAAAAGTGATGAGTGATGTGACAGCAGTTATAGGCAAGTTAAAAAGTTATCATAAAGATTAAAATTCTAATCCTTTGATGACATTTTCCCATCTTATCTTTTCAGTGAACACATAAATCTATAAGCATATAACTAATTTCCATGACTTCCCCTCAACAAAATAACTAGAATCTTTCCAGTATCATTGCATCAACACATGGTTGCTTCCCTATGCTTTTACTATGCCTCCCCCACTTTTTAAGATAACACTCTCCTGGATTTTATATTGCCTATTCTTCTTTTAAAAAATCATAATTGTATTACCTATGTAACAACATAGTCTTTCTTTTTTGTTTTTTAACAACATAGTCTTTCATTTTGCTTCATTTGCCTCTGTAAAAATGCTTTCATAAATGATGTGCCGTGTTCCCTAACCCTAATAATGTGAGGGTTCTACAACTTGTTTTTTTTTTAAAGATAATTGTGAGAAATATATAAAGAAAAGCAAAAAAATAATTGTCCGAAAAGTCAGGATAGTGATAACCTCTAGAAAAAGATTGTGGATAGGCATTGGAAAAGACAATGAGAGACCCCCAGAATGTTAATCAGTTTTCTATTTCTTACCTAGATGGTGATTATAAGGGTGTTGTTACAAGTGCTTGTGTCTAATTGTCCAGAGTCACTCTGGGTTATCTGGATTAAAATGTTTTTTCTCATTTCTCTGTAGCAAGTCCTATATCCTCTAAAATACTTACCAATAATAATGCTTCTGATCTTTACCACTGAAAAAGCTGAAAATATGTATCAAGGATAAACGAACTACAGGCCACACACCAAATCTAGTCCCCTATCTCTTTTTATAAATATTTATTGGAACACTGTCAGATTCTTCATTTATGCATTATTAATGGCTGCTTTTGTGCTACAATGGCAGAGTTGAGTAGCTGCAACAGAGGATCTATATCCTGCAAATTCTAAAATATTTACTGTCTGGCTCATTACAGAAAAAGTTTGCTAATCCTTGGTCTAGATTACCACAATAATAATTGAAGTAAAAATTAGGATATTGGCCAAATAATCTAATAATTTTAGGATAAGCAGAGAGCAATATTAGGTCAACCTTTACATTCTAATTTACAAGACTATTACCTAACTCCACAGTTTACTGAGAATTATGCTTTCTTAGCACCAATGCTATGAAAGTGCATCTTTCAATAGGGTCAAGGAAGTTAATTCTAATTCTCTGCCTGCCCTTTACTCCACTGGGCAGGTCTTACTATACTTTTGTCTTTTATCTAGCAGCCAGGGATGGTGATGAATAAATGTGGACAATTTTATTTCATCTTTTTGAATACTTAATTAGAATATTCTAAAACCTAATAATACTTAGATACTTACATAATATTGTCAATTATACTTGCCATTTCTCTTTTTTAAAGGAGAAAAAGTCAATGTCAAAGATCTGAAAAATATTTTAGAAGACATTGGGATAGAATTCACACCTCAAGAATACCTAGAACTCGTAAAAAATCTTCCAGTTGATGGTAAGCATTTCAAATACTATTAGAGCTTTCAAAGGAGGTTGGTCCTGTGTGTTTAAGACACTTAAAAAAAAAGAGCTATATTTATTACATATCCTAATTTTAAAACAACCACAAAAACAATGTCTAAGAAATTTTAGTATGGCCTTGTTCTTTCTTTGGAAAGTGTAATTTGGTTCTTTCTTTGAGAATCAGCAACTCTATTTTCTTGAATCTTGCATTTGGATATAAAATTTTCAGCAATACTGTTGTTGCCTTCAAAACTAAAAGTTAAGCTGAGAAATGTAAGAAAAAAGTAAGGATGGGAGGAGTAGAAAGGAGTAAGAGAAAGAAGGAAAAGCCAAAGAAAGTGAGAGAAGGATGTGTTCATATTCCATTATCACATCTGCCACCATTTACTGGCTTTGCACTCAGTCAGACACAGCACTCTGAGAGTTTTCTCCATTCTGTGGTTTCAGATTCGTTGAAGGGTAAAAATCAAAGTTATCTCTAAGGCAAATCATTTAAAAGTATCTTAATTAATTAAAAAAAGTATCTTTGTGAAATTATACATTTGTTCTGTCTCTTTAAATATCTATAATCACTTTATCTGTGATATCAATTGTGCCTTTTCTTACAGATTATGGAAATGTATATAAAAATAGATTGCTAGATGATGTGAAATCTTTCAATCGTAAGTAACATGATGAAAAGAAAGATAAATAAGGTTCTCCTGCCTCATATTTGTATTATCATTTGGCTCTTATGGATCTTACCATCTCTCAACTGAACTGATTTTGTCATTTTGAATATAGATGCTGTGTTCAAAATCTTTCATTTTGCTGCTTAGTAAGTTTGGTTTTTATCAAATTTCGTTTAAGAGCAGATTTAAATCTGAGTCTACATGGATAATGTGAGGTAAAGAATTGGCAGTTGTCCAGGGCATTTCAGTGACTAGAAGAACGAAACTGAGTGTTTATGCCCCACCTACCAGAAAGAAGTTTTCAATTTGTTGTTTCTACCATTATAATTCACAGGAAATGAATTTGGACTTTGTAGGATTGTCCTCAAGAGCAAGGAAGAGGTTATAATTCTAATTTCATTTTGTCCACCTTTGTGGACACTTGAGTGTGCAGTCATTGATACTTTTGCTGCTAGCCATGGTGCGTGGGGATTCATTGAAATTTTCTTCTTCAAGAAAGTCATTACATTCCTCTCGTGTTCCTGATTCTTTCTTTAGGTGGGAAGGTTGATGTTAGTAACCTGGAAGACATTTTAGAAAACATGAAAATCAGGCTCCCAGATGAGAAACTTAAAGATTTGTCACAAAACCTACCAACTGATGGTGAGCATCATAGATATTAGAGACCTTCTAAGGGAAATTTAGATTTATAATTTTATGTCTGAGAATTCCTGGAACTAGATCTGTTTGGGTGCTAATATGACTTTTTAATGCTTTTTAACTCTTTAAACATAAAAGAGTATTTTGATTCAGTGTATTTTCATTAATCTCAGGGTGCATGGTACATGTGTTAGAATGAGTTATAGGTAATAAATATTTACTTGAAAGAAGCTGGAAGAGGGCTTATTACCCACAGAGAACAGATTGCTAATTTCAGATTAGCTGCATGATTTAAATATCTTTTAAAAGTCTTGTCACCCACAAACCATAAGAGACTCTTAATCTCAGGAAACAAACTGAGGGTTGCTGGAGGGGAGGCAGTTGGAAGAGAAGGGGTGGCTGGGAGATGGACATTGGGGAGGGTATGTGCTATGGTGAGTGCTGTGAATTGTGTAAGACTGATGAATCACAGACCTGTACTCCTGAAACAAATAATACATTATATGTTAATAAAAAAAAGAAGTTTAAAAAAAGTCTTGTCACCCAAATACCATATGATTTTACTCATATGTAGAACTTAAGGAATAAAACAGATGAACATAGCGGGGAAGAGAGAAGAGGGCACTTGTTATGATGAGCATTGGGTGTTGTATGAACGTGATGAATCACTAAATTCTATAGCTGAAACTAGTATTATACAGTATGTTAACTAACTGGAATTTAAATAAAAACTTGAAAAAGATTTTTTAAAAAAGTCTTATCACCTAGCTATGCATTCCTGTTGGAGGAAGTAATCAAAAGGGTGTGAATACTGGTTGATCCTTGAGCTGGACCCAGGCAACCGTAGGCTCCTCACTTCCTGCCCTGTCCCTGGAATATATGCTCTGCACACCATTCTGACAGTGGGAGCCATGTTCAAGATTGCAGTCTTGAAGGAGCATTGTGTTTTGAAGCAATCTGGACAGTATATACATGACCAAACCCAGTTAAGGCCTCTGTGAACTTTTAAGGTTCAGGAGAGTAGATGAAGAGAACTACTCATCCTGCAGCCACCCAGGAGAAGCTTTGTATGTAAATTCCCTTGCTTATTAAATCTGGAATGGTCTGCCTCTTTCTTTAGTCTTTCTCTGCCCTCTGTTTATGGGGACCAGTTTTAGATTTCACCCAGGACGCTTTCAAGGTTGTGAACCAAGAGTTCCTCTATACCTATACGATATACAAACCTCCTGATCCTTTCTCCCTGTCTTTAGGCACTGGCTTATGTTATTCTTTCCTGGTCTATGTTAGGAACTTTTTTTTTTACATATTTTTTTAATTTTTTTAATTAACATATAATGTATTATTTGCCCCAAGGCACATGTCTGTGAATCATCAGGCTTACACATTTCACAACACTTACCATAGCACATACTCTCCCCAATGTCCATAACCCAGCCACCCTATTCCTACCGCACCACCTCCCAGCCACCCTTAGTTCATTTAGTGAGTTTAGGAGTCTCTTATGGTTTGTTTCCTTCCCCATCCCATCTTGTTTTATTTCTCTCCCCCACACCCCCCCCAACCTCCCGCCCTGCCTCTCAGATTCTTCATATCAGAGAGAGCATGTGATACTTGTCTTTCTCTGACTGACTTAATTCACTTAGCATAGTACCCTCCAGTTCCATCCATGTCATTGCAAATGGCAATATTTCATTTCTCTTGATGGTTGCAATATATTCCATTGTATATATACTACATCTTCTTTATCCATTCATCTATTGATGTACACCTAGGTTCTTTCCACAGTTTGGCTATTGTGGACATTGCTGCTATAAACATTCAGGTGCACGTGCCCCTTCAGATCACAATATTCGTATCTTTAGGGTAAATACCCAGTAGTGCAATTGCTGGGTCATAGGGTAGCTCTATTTTCAACTTTTTAAGGAACCACCATAGTGTTTTCCAGAGTGGCTGCACCAGCTTGCATTCCCACCAACAGTGTGGGAGGGTTCCCCTTTCTCTGCATCCTCACCAACATCTGTCATTTCCTGACTTGCTAATTTTAGCCATTCTAACTGGTGTGACGTGGTATCTCACTGTGCTTTTGATTTGTATTTCTCTGATGCCGAGTGATGTTGAGCACTTTTTCATGTATCTGTTGGCCATTTGGATGTCCTCTTTGCAGAAGTGTCTGTTCATATCTTCTGCCCATTTCTTGACCATATTATTTGTTCTTTGGGTGTTGAGTTTGAGAAGTTCTTTATAGATTTTGGATACTAGCCCTTTATCTGATATGTCATTTGCGAATATCTTCTCCCATTCTGTCAGTTGTCTTTGGTTTTTTGTTGAC